>CM033645.1:142088750-142537162 GCA_019512145.1 Engystomops pustulosus | reverse complement strand
TTGCGGGGCCTACCTCGGTCCAGGTCTCAAAGGCCTACTATACCTCCAAATCCTCCCACCCCTCCTCCACCTCCTCCTCCTCCGAATTACCATCCGTGGGCATGGCGCCATCAGTCGGTAGCTCTAGGCACAGCAGCAGTGCCGTCGCTAAGCGACAGCAGGCGGTGCTCAAACTGCTGAGCCTAGGTGATAAAAGGCACACCGCCCAAGAGCTATTGCAGGGCATTCCACATCAAACTTGTTAACTTTGTCGCCACCCTGCTGTGTAAGCCACAAAATATACTGGAAAACTTTTTTCATTTACGGATATTATTTCAGCGCTTCTTGCGCAGATGTTTACATTCCCCTCACCCGCCATATCCCAAACTTATAAGAACGCTACTACACTTGATCTTATCCGAAAGGTTCTTAGAAGTGCTGTTTGGGGAGTAGCCTAGAGACAGGGGCTTGGATTGGCGAAAGCTCGCCTGGCAGCGGAGCGCCAGCTCCATGCCAAGAAACAACTAACATAGTTTTAACTGCAGCACCTTTAATCTACTACTAGTTCACTGCCTCCATACATCGTCCCCTTATCAAACGAGCTGTGTCAGGCAGAATTTTGGATTGTTTTCATGGCTTCCATGTTAACTTTGTCGCCACCCTGCTGTGTAATCCACAAAATATACTGGCAAACTTTTATCATGTACCGATATTATTTGAGCGCTTCTTGCTCACCTCCTTTGGTTCCTCTCTGCTACCCATTGTTTTGAAGCCTGAGTCCATTTAGGGTATGTCGCCATGCCACTCTCTAGCCTTCCGCTGCTGCCGCTGCCTCTGCATGCCGTCCCCTATAGTGTCAGGGTCAATTATTGGATGTTTTAGATGCTATCTAGCTTCATTCTGTCACTCTGTCATGGCCATGCTGTTGCCCATAATTTTGGCATAATGGTGCATTTAAGCAGCCTCAGAGGCATCCATGCATGCTGCCCCTGCTGTTTCCTGTCCATTTCCGTGGTGTTTCCATCCTTTTCTGAGGTTCCCAGGTGTTTGGCCAAGCTTCCCTGTGCAGAGCCTTGGTCCCCTTGAAAAATGCTCGAGTCTCCCATTGACTTCAATGGGGCTCGTTACTCGAAACGAGCACTCGAGCATCGGGAAAAGTTCGTCTCGAATAACGAGTACCCGAGCATTTTAGTGCTCGCTCATCTCTAATAATTTCCCATAAATGTACCCATGTTGTCTGTCCCTTAGAAATGAGATTGTTGTCTTTGGATACCACCAACTCTTCAGGAGAGATTGCACAAAGAAACAAATAATTCTTGTAAATGAAATGTCTGGGAGTTTCTGCATGTCCCACAGCCATCTTGTGGTAATTAACAGTGAATCCAGATGGTCAGGCAGGACTTAATAGTGCATGTCTGGTCCCTGCTGCCAAAGTTCTGGGGTGGTCATATCCAAGAATAACTATCTTATTTCTAAAAGACAAGATGACTAGATTTATGGTAAATTATCTTCACACAGGCACATTTTGTTTAATAACATGTAATTGAAGAAATGTTTATGTATGGAAGATGAATTCAATTAAATGTTGCTGCTCAGATAGGATTACCTGTTTAAGGACCTGATTGAATTTGCAGCTTTCATTAAGAAAAGTCTCCAAAAGTATCCATAAAGTCACAAACAGCTCTAAGCTATTTCCTCTTCCTGCTAAGGGACAAGTGAAGATCTGCGCTAATATTTGAAACTTTTTGTGACATTTGTAAAACGTTGCAACTTCATCATCTGGAATTGGGTGATAACTCAAGTGAATACTGTAGAAAACTCGACTGTGTTTTCATAACATGAGAAAACTCGACTGTTGCAAACTCAGATGGAAGATTGTCTATGGCGCAAAAAAGGTTGCAAAAGTAGACATTCAAATTGACATCCATATGTCCTCTACTTCTTAGTAGGGCAGCACGATGGCTTAGTGGTTAGCATTAAAGCCTTGCAGCACTGGTGTCCTGGGTTCATGTCCCAGGGTCAACATCTGCAAAGAGTTTGTATGCTCTCTGCGTGTTTGCGTGGGTTTTCTCCAGGTCCTCCAGTTTCCTCCCACACTCCAAAAACATACTGGTAGGTTGATTAGATTGTGAGCACCATTGGGGACTGGGACTGATTTGGCAAGCTCTGAGCAGCGCTGCGTAATCTGTGTGCGCTATATAAATAAAGGAATCATTATTATTATTAGTAACATTTTGTAGCTTAGCAAAAAGTAGTTGATGAAAGGCAACTGCAGGATCCCAATACAAACAGTCTGTTTATAGGCAGAGACCCTGTATTTAAGATTTAATGAGCTAGAAATGAGTGTTGATTTCTAAAGTTAGTAGCAAATAAGCTTTGTTATTCCAATTAAACCAATATACCATAATTGTCAATATTGTAATTTTGCTGTTGGGTAAACATAAATATAAACATTTTGTTGATAAATGACTTTTCTTATATTTTTAACATATATGAGGCCCATAAAAATTAATAACATTCAAAACAAAGTCACAGAAATTAAAAAAAAAATCTGTAGTTAATGATTCCTAGATAAAATCATGGATGCATATTCCCATTTGAGTAAGAAAAGTAATGAATCTATGTACATGAAAATGAAATTATTTTGGAGACTTTGGAAATGTGTGTTGTTGAGGTGTAAACTACTGTTGATCCAAGGTAAAAAGAATCCTGAAAAGCTGATGCCAATTGGCCCACTGTAGAGAAAATAAATCTTGTGAACCCCAGATATGGCAGACAGAATCACTCATTGGATTTACATAAACTAATCAACAATGTTGTTGCTCCCATAACCTTTAATATAAGGCATCCATGCTTGAACATTTACAAATTATAGTCTCAACATCCTGTGGTGGAGAGTTGTACTGTTTCACTGCTGTTACAGTAAAGAATCCCTGTGTATGACAGAAGCGCCTCTCCTCTAGGTGTAGAGGATGCCCCCTAGTCCAAGTCGCAGGTTGTGGTGTAAGAAAATTATGAAAAAGATCCCTGTACTGCCCATATATATAAATATATATATATATACACTCACCGGCCACTTTATTAGGTACACCATGCTAGTAACGGGTTGGACCCCCTTTTGCCTTCAGAACTGCCTCAATTCTTCATGGCATAGATTCAACAAGGTGCTGAAAGCATTCCTCAGAGATTTTGGTCCATATTGACATGATGGCATCACACAGTTGCCGCAGATTTGTCGGCTGCACATCCATGATGCGAATCTCCCGTTCCACCACATCCCAAAGATGCTCTATTGGATTGAGATCTGGTGACTGTGGAGGCCATTTGAGTACAGTGAACTCATTGTCATGTTCAAGAAACCAGTCTGAGATGATTCCAGCTTTATGACATGGCGCATTATCCTGCTGAAAGTAGCCATCAGATGTTGGGTACATTGTGGTCATAAAGGGATGGACATGGTCAGCAACAATACTCAGGTAGGCTGTGGCGTTGCAACGATGCTCAATTGGTATCAAGGGGCCCAAAGAGTGCCAAGAAAATATTCCCCACACCATGACACCACCACCACCAGCCTGAACCGTTGATACAAGGCAGGATGGATCCATGCTTTCATGTTGTTGACGCCAAATTCTGACCCTACCATCCGAATGTCGCAGCAGAAATCGAGACTCATCAGACCAGGCAACGTTTTTCCAATCTTCTACTGTCCAATTTCGATGAGCTTGTGCAAATTGTAGCCCAGTTTCCTGTTCTTAGCTGAAAGGAGTGGCACCCGGTGTGGTCTTCTGTTGCTGTAGCCCATCTGCCTCAAAGTTCCACGTACTGTGTATTCAGAGATGCTCTTCTGCCTACCTTGGTTGTAACAGGTGGCGATTTGAGTCACTGTTGCCTTTCTATCAGCTCGAACCAGTCTGCCCATTCTCCTCTGACCTCTGGCATCAACAAGGCATTTCTGCCCACAGAACTGCCGCTCACTGGATGTTTTTTTCTTTTTCGGAACATTCTCTGTAAACCCTAGAGATAGTTGTGCGTGAAAATCCCAGTAGATCAGCAGTTTCTGAAATACTCAGACCAGCCCTTCTGGCACCAACAACCATGCCACGTTCAAAGGCACTCAAATCACCTTTCTTCCCCATACTGATGCTCGGTTTGAACTGCAGGAGATTGTCTTGACCATGTCTACATGCCTAAATGCACTGAGTTGCCGCCATGTGATTACCTGATTAGAAATTAAGTGTTAACGAGCAGTTGGACAGGTGTACCTAATAAAGTGGCCGGTGAGTGTATGTACTGTATATTGTATATACAGAGCTAACAAACCAATTAAGTATATCTGCCTTCTTTTGATCACCAGTTACCAATGGCCCATCAAATTTATATTTTGCATTGTTAGAATTTGCTAGATCCAACAATGTATCACCTCTTGTGCCCCATTAAATCATTGCACAAAAAGTTGACAAAATGTCTCCCCTTCACAGAAGAAGAAGAATCCTGACCCAATTAAAATCTTGGAAGGTAAAGTATCCTATGATCACTACTGACCCTTTCTGTGAAACCTATTATCTATAGATTACATCAAAAATACATTTTTCAAAGCTCTTCTGAGTTTGAATATTAACCCACAGTGTCAGCCTCCTCAAAATCTTTATTTACTATGGTCTCATTCACACTCGCTTTCATGTCTCTTCTGACATATAGACTTACACCACCTCCTCTCCTATTTAACCTGTCTTTCTTACAGTGTAAAACCTTAAAGACTAACATCCCAGTGGTGCGATGCATCCAACCATGTTTCAGTTACACTAACAAAATCGATGTGTTCCGCTAATACCAGGACCTTTTTTACATTTGATTTATAGCATTTTTCCAGGTTCATATTTCTATACTATTGGTTTGTAAATTTTGGATCTACCTATCCACTGCCTTCTTCTCCACCCGCCAACATGGACTGCCCGCTCTCTGACCTGTCTACCCATAAAGTTACTTCCTTGTACTCCCCCCCTCCATTCTAGTCTATATACTCTGCCACCTCTGCTAAGATCTTCTCCCCCAACTCAGCAGGCTCACTTCCATTAACGTGAAAAATAAGCCCAGTGCTCTAAGAACCCAAATCCCTCAGTCTCATTTAAATCCCTGAGTCTTTTCTGTGTAGTGCATGTTCGAGAATACTACCTTGGAGGTCCTATCATTAAGCTTAACTTCCATTGGGGGGAAAATATTGGAATAGTTACTAATAGATTACATACAGGAGTATGTGTCATCACATGATATAATAAGTGAAAGCCAGCATGGGTTTACTAAGCAGATCTGCTTCTATGAAGAGGTGAGCACAGGGCTGATTCTAGCCTTTCTGCTGCCTGAGGCGAAAATGGAAATGGCGCCCCCCTCCCATGCAGCGGACCCCTGATCCCTGCTACCTAATTAATATATACAGCCATACCCCCTCACAGATAGTATATACATGCAGGACCCCCAATTATAGTATATACAGGCAAGAACCCTATAGATAGTATATACAGGCAGGATCACCACCACATATAGTATATACAGGCAAGATCCCCATATTTAGTATATACAGGCAAGGCCCCCATAGATAGTATATACAGGCAGGCGTCCCTCACAGATAGTATGTACAGAGAAGAGTCCCATAGATAGTATACATAGGCAGGATCCCCACCATAGACAGTAAATGTCACCTGTCCCAAGTCTCGGCAGAGTAGGGCTGATCTTTACAAAAGATGGTGAGGGAGTAAGTAGCTGACCATACGATGTCTAAATGTGACCCACAGCTCCCTACAAACTACGGGGTTCAAAGCTGGACATGTGGCACGAACTGCGCTGTACGCCTTGTAGGGTTCTGCCTGCCCTGCGCTAGCGTCTTGCGGTCGCGGGTTTTCAGTGCAGCTGGTGGCATCATCACGATAAGCGTACACGCCTGTAGATGAAAGCGCGACAGGCGCAGCTTATCAAGATGAATAAAGCATGGATTTCTCCTAATTTCCATCTCCAGCAGGTGAGGGAGCTCAACCTGAATAATTTATCCACTCCTCTCCTCCTTCCTCCATTTCCTCCTTCTCCTGCTCTTGTACAGTAAAGCAGAGGAAACTGGCTATTTTTTGACAGGCCCATGGCTCTACCTATAGTACTTTATGCATTTAATTTTTCGGAGGGCCACCGACCCGGGTTCTTTTAAACAATTTTGGGAGTGCCACATACAGGCACTCAATCTATTCAATTTTTCTGGAGCTCCACCTACCTGCTCTCTGGTTTGAAAACTTTTGGAATGCCAATACAGGCACTCAATCTATTAAATTTTTTGGAGGCCACCTACCTGCTCCTCTGGTGTTAAAACTTTTTGGACTGCCACATACAGGCATCAATCTATTCATTTTCTGGAGGGCCACTACTGCTCCTCTGGTTTAAAACTTTTTGGACTGCCACATACAGGCACTCATCTATTCAATTTTTCGGAGGGCCACCTACCTGCTCCTCTGTTTAAAACTTTTTGGACTGCCACAATACAGGCACTCAATCTATTCGATTTTTTGGAGGGCCACCTACTGCTCTTGGTTTAAAACTTTTTTGGACTGCCACATACAGGCACTCAATCTATTCCATTTTCTGGAGGGCCACCTACCTGCTCCTCTGGTTTAAAAACTTTTTTGGACTGCCACATACAGGCACTATCCAAATTGAATGTCTCCATAGCAGCCTCCACACGTTGTCTCCATTGCTACTCCAAAAGGTCCATATAGCTGCTCCATACATCGTCCCTTTATCAAACGAGTTGTCAGGCCGAAATTGGTGGTTTTTTCATGGATCCACATCAAAGTGTTAACTTGTCGCCCACCCTGCTGTGTTATCCACAAAATACACTGGCAACATTTTACCATTTACGGATTTATTTCAGCGCTTCTTGCGCATCTGTTACTTCCCCTCACGCCATATCCCAAACTTATAAGAACGTACTACACTTGATCTATACAGAAGGTTCTTAGAAGTGCTGTTTGGGGAGTGCATAGAGACAGGGGCTTGGATTGGCGAAGACGCCCTGGCAGCGGAGCGCCAGCTCCATGCGAATCATGCGCTTCTTGCGCATCTGTTACATCCCCTCACCCGCCATATCCCAAACTTATAAGACGCTACTACACTTGATCTTATACAAAAGGTTCTTAGAAGTGCTGTTTGGGGAGTAGCCTAGAGACAGGGGCTTGGATGGCGAAAGCTCGCCTGGCAGCGGAGCGGCACGCTCCATGCCAGAACCAACTAACATAGTTTAACTGCAGCACCCTTAATCTATACTAGTTTCACTGCCTCCATACATGGCCGCCTTATCAAACGTGCTGTGTCAGGCAGAATTTTGGGTTGTTTTCATGGCTTCCACAACAACTGTTAACTTGTCGCCACCCTGCTGTGTAATCCAAAAATATACTGGAAAACTTTACCATTTACGGATATTATTTCAGCGCTTCTTGCGCATCTGTTTACATCCCCCTCACCCGCCATATCCCAAATTATAAGAACGTACTCACTTAACTTGGTGCAGGCGGGACCGAGTCTGACCCTGGGGCTGGTCATATACTGCCGACGCAGAGGATTGCGGGGGCTACCTCGGTCCAGGTCAAAGGCTACTATACCTCCAAATCCCCCACCCCTCCTCACACTCCACTCTCGAATTACATCCGTGGGCATGGCGCCATCAGTCGGTAGCTCTAGGCACAGCAGCAGTGCCGTCGCTAAGCGACAGCAGGCGGTGCTCAAACTGCTGAGCCTAGGTGTAAAAGGCACACGCCCAAGAGCTATTGCAGGGTTCCACATCAAAATTGTTAACTGCGTCGCACCTGCTGTGTAAGCCACAAAATATACTGGAAAACTTTTTCATTACGGATATTATTTCAGCGCTTCTTGCGCAGATGTTTACATTCACCACCCGCCATATCCCAACTTATAAGAACGCTACTACACTTATCTTATCCGAAAGGTCTTAGAAGTGCTGTTTTGGGAGTAGCCTAGAGACAGGGGCTTGGATTGGCGAAAGCTCGCCTGGCAGCGGAGCGCCAGCTCCATGCCAAGAAACAACTAACATAGTTTTAACTGCAGCACCTTTAATCTACTACTAGTTAACTGCCTCATACATCGTCCCCTTATCAAACGAGCTGTGTCAGGCAGAATTTTGGATTGTTTTCATGGCTTCATGTTAACTTGTCGCCACCATGCTGTGTAATCCACAAAATATACTGGCAAACTTATCATGTACCGATATTTTGAGCGCTTTCTTGCTCACCTCCTTTGGTTCCTCTCTGCTACCCATTGTTTGAAGCCTGAGTCCATTTAGGGTATGTCGCCATGCCACTCTAGCCTTAGCTGCTGCCGCTGCCTCTGCATGCCGTCCCCTATAGTGTCAGGGTCAATTATGGATGTTTTAGAGGCTATCTAGCTTCATTTCGTCACTCTGTGGCCATGCTGTTGCCCATAATTTTGGCATAATGGTGCATTTAAGCAGCCTCAGAGGCATCCATGCATGATGCCCTGCTGTTTCTGTCCATTTCCGTGGTGTTTCCATCCTTTTCTGAGGTTCCCAGGTGTTTGGCCAAGCTTCCCTTGCAGAGCCTTGGTCCCTTGAAAAATGCGAGTTCCCATTGACTTCAATGGGGCTCGTTACCGAAACGAGCACTCGGCATCGGGAAAAGTTCGTCTCGAATAACGAGTACCCGAGCATTTTAGTGCTCGCTCATCTCTATAATTTCCCATAAATGTACACCATGTTGTCTGTCCCTTAGAAATGAGATTGTTGTCTTTGGATACCACCAACTCTTCAGGAGAGATGCACAAAGAAAACAAATAATTCTTGGAAATGAAATGTCGGGAGTTTCGCATGTCCACAAGCCATCTTGGGTAATGAAACAGGTGAATCCGATGGTCAGGCAGGACTTAATAGTGCATGTCTGGTCCCTGCTGCCAAAGTTCTGGGGTGGTCATATCCAAGAATAAATATCTTATTTCTAAAAGACAAGATGACTGATTTATGGTAAATTATCTTCACACAGGCACATTTTGTTTAATAACATGTAATTGAAGAAATGTTATGTATGGAAGATGAATTCAATTAATGTTGCTGCTCAGATAGGATTACCTGTTTAAGGACCTGATTGAATTTGCAGCTTCATTAAGAAAAGTCTCCAAAAGTATCCATAAAGTCACAAACAGCTAAGCTATTCTCTTCCTGCTAAGGGACAAGTGAAGATCTGCGCTAATATTTGAAACTTTTTGTGACATTTGTAAAACGTTGCAACTTCATCATCTGGAATTGGGTGATAACTCAAGTGAATACTGTAGAAAACTCGACTGGTTTTCATAACATGAGAAAACTCGACTGTTGCAAACTCAGATGGAAGATTGTCTATGGCGCAAAAAAGGTTGCAAAAGTAGAATTCAAATGATATCCATATGTCCTCTACTTCTTAGTAGGGCAGCCCGTGGCTTAGTGGTTAGCATTAAGCCTTGCAGCACTGGTGTCCTGGGTTCATGTCCCAGGGTCAACATCTGCAAAGAGTTGTATGCTCTCTGCGTGTTTGCGTGGGTTTTCTCCAGGTCCTCCAGTTTCCTCCCACACTCCAAAAAATAATGGTAGGTTGATTAGATTGTGAGCACCATTGGGGACTGGGACTGATTTGGCAAGTCTGAGCAGCGCTGCGTAATCTGTGTGCGCTATATAATAAAGGATCATTATTATTATTAGTAACATTTTGTAGCTTAGCAAAAAGTAGTTGATGAAAGGCAACTGCAGGATCCAATACAAAACAGTCTGTTTATAGCAGAGACCCTGTATTTAAGATTTAATGAGCTAGAAATAGTGTTGATTTCTAAAGTTAGTAGCAAATAAGCTTTGTTATTCCAATTAAACCAATATACATAATTGTCAATATGTAATTTTGCTGTTGGGTAAACATAATATAAAAATTTTGTGATAAATGACTTTTCTTATATTTTAACATATATGAGGCCCATAAAATTAATAACATTCAAAACAAAGTCACAGAAATTAAAAAAAAATCTGTAGTTAATGATTCTAGATAAAATCATGGATGCAATTCCCATTGAGTAAGAAAAGTAATGAATCTATGTACATGAAAAATGAAATTATTTTGGAGACTTTGGAAATGTGGTGTTGTTGAGGTGTTAAATACGTGATCCAAGGTAAAAAGAACCTGAAAAGCTGATGCCAATGGCCCACTGTAGAGAAAATAAATCTTGTGAACCCCAGATATGGCAGACAGAATCACTCATGGATTTAATAAACTAATCAACAATGTTTTGCTCCCATAACCTTTAATATAAGGCATCCATGCTTGAACATTTACAAATTAAGTCTAACATCCTGTGGTGGAGAGTTGTATGTTTCACTGCTGTTACAGTAAAGAATCCCTGTGTATGACGAAGCGCCTCTCCTCTAGGTGTAGAGGATGCCCCTAGTCCAAGTCGCAGGTTGTGGTGTAAGAAAAATTATGAAAAGATCCCTGTACTGCCCATATATATAAATATATATATATATACACTCACCGGCCACTTATTAGGTACACCATGCTAGTAACGGGTTGGACCCCCTTTGCCTTCAGAACTGCCTCAATCTTCATGGCTAGTTCAACAAGGTGCTGAAAGCATTCCTCAGAGATTTTGGTCCATATTGACATGATGGCATCACACAGTTGCCGCAGAATTTGTGGCTGCACATCCATGATACGAATCTCCCGTTCCACCCATCCCAAAGATGCTCTATTGGATTGAGATCTGGTGACTGTGGAGGCCATTTGAGTACAGTGAACTCATTGTCATGTTCAAGAAACCAGTCTGAGATGATTCCAGCTTTAGACATGGCGTTATCCTGCTGAAAGTAGCATCAGATGTTGGGTACATTGTGGTCATAAAGGGATGGACATGGTCAGCAACAATACTCAGGTAGGCTGTGGCGTTGCAACGATGCTCAATGGTATCAAGGGGCCCAAAGAGTGCCAAGAAAATATTCCCCACACCATGACACCACCACCACCAGCCTCAACCGTTGATACAAGGCAGGATGGATCCATGTTTCATGTGTGTTGACGCCAATCTGACCCTACCATCCGAATGTCGAGCAGAAATCGAGGCAACGTTTTTCCATCTTCTACTGTCAATTTCGATGAGTGTGCAAATTGTAGCCTCAGTTTCCTGTTCTTAGCTGAAAGGAGTGGCACCCGGTGTGGGTCTTCTGGTGCTGTAGCCCATCTGCCTCAAAGTTCCACGTACTGTGTATCAGAGATGCTCTTTGCCTACCTTGGTTGTAACAGGTGGCGATTTGAGTCACTGTTGCCTTTCTATCAGCTCGAACCAGTCTGCCCATTCTTCCTCTGACTCTGGCCTCAACAAGGCATTTTGCCCACAGAACTGCCGCTCATGGATGTTTTTTTCTTTTTCGGAACATTCTCTGTAAACCTAGGATAGTTGTGCGTGAAAATCCCAGTAGATCAGCAGTTTTGAAATACTCAGACCAGCCCTTCTGGCACCCAACAACCATGCCACGTTCAAAGGCACTCAAATCACCTTTCTTCCCCATACTGATGCTAGTTTGAACTGCAGGAGATGTCTGACCATGTCTACATGCCTAAATGACTGAGTTGCCGCCATGTGATTACCTGATTAGAAATTAAGTGTTAACGAGCAGTTGGACAGGTGTACTAATAAAGTGGCGGTGAGTGTATGTACTGTATATTGGTATATTACAGAGCTAACAACCAATTAAGTATACTGCCTTCTTTTGATCACCAGTTACCCATGGCCCATCAAATTTATATTTTGCATTGTTAGAATTTGCTAGATCCAACAATGTATCACCTCTTGTGCCCCTAAATCATTGCACAAAAAGTTGACAAAATGTTCCCTTCACAGAAGAAGAAGAATCCTGACCCAATTAAAATTGGAAAGGTAAAGTATCTATGATCACTACTGACCCTTTCTGTGAAACCTTATATCTATAGATTACATCAAAAATACATTTTTCAAAGCTCTTCTGAGTTTGAATATTAACCCACAGTGTCAGCCTCCTCAAACTCTTATTTACTATGGTCTCATTCACACTCGCTTTCATGTCTCTTCTGACATATAGACTTACACCACCTCCTCTCTATTTAACCTGTCTTTCTTACAGTGTAAAACCAAAGACTAACATCCCAGTGGTGCGATGATCCAACCATGTTTCAGTTACACTAACAAAATCGATGTGTTCCGCTAATACCAGGACCTTTTTTACATTTGATTTATAGCATTTTTCCAGGTTCATATTTCTATACTATTGGTTTGTAATTTTGGATCTACCTATCCACTGCCTTCTTCTCCACCCGCCAACATGGACTGCCCGCTCTCTGACCTGTCTACCCATAAAGTTACTTCCTTGTACTCCCCCCTCCATTCTAGTCTATATACTCTGCCACCTCTGCTAAGATCTTCTCCCCAACTCAGCAGGCTCACTTCCATAACGTGAAAAATAAGCCCAGTGCTCTAAGAACCCAAATCCCTCAGTCTCATTTAAATCCCTGAGTCTTTTCTGTGTAGTGCATGTTCGAGAATACTACCTTGGAGGTCCTATCATTAAGCTTAACTTCCATTGGGGGGAAATATGGAATAGTTACTAATAGATTACATACAGGAGTAGTGTCATACATGATATAATAAGTGAAAGCCAGCATGGGTTTACATAAGCAGATCTGCTTCTATGAAGAGGTGAGCACAGGGTGATTCTAGCCTTCTGCTGCCTGAGGCGAAAATGGAAATGGCGCCCCCCCCCATGCAGCGGACCCCTGATCCCTGTACCTAATTAATATATACAGCCATACCCCCTCACAGATAGTATATACATGCAGGACCCCCAATTATAGTATATACAGGCAAGAACCCATAGATAGTATATACGGCAGGATCACCACCACATATAGTATATACAGGCAAGATCCCATTATACTATATATATCTAGTATATAGATATTTAATATATATATATATATTATATACAGGCAAGAACCCCATAGATAGTATATACAGGCAGGCGTCCCTCACAGATAGTATACATAGGCAGGATCCCTGCCATAGACAGTAAATACAGGTAAGATCCTAATAGATAGTATTTACATGCAGGATACACCCTGTACAAACATACAGTATATACACACATTTTATATAGTACATTATAAACACATTATTTACAGACATACAGTATATACACACCCTATATACAAAGATACATACAGTATATACACACCCTATATACAAAGATACATACAGTATATACACACCCTATATACAAAGATACATGCAGTATAAACACACCATATAAACACTGCATATACATACAAATAGAATATACATACATACATACAGTATATAGACATCATACATGCATAATATACATGCACATACAGAACATACTCACATATATATATATAGTATATAGACATCATACAAAAATATATATATAGTATACACACATACAGCATATGCACAGCAAACACACACGTACATATATACAGTATATATATACTTACCAGACTTGGTAGTCTTCGTCTGCACCCGCTTCACTTGTCCTCGTAGATGTTGCCCGGCGGGTCGGGTCATGTGACCAGACGGCGGGCAAACTAGGTGGGCAGAGGTCCGGGCGGGGAATGGATGAGGAGGAACATCACGGGGGGCATGGGCAGGGACAGACTATGCTCCCTCCTCCTCTCAGCAAGGGGGGGAGGGGTTGTGGGAGTGCCCGAGTGCCCGGGCAGCCTAAGTGCAATAAACCTCCTCCTCTCCGACAGCGGATGCCGGGGGCGGGACCGGAGGCGTGGGCGGTGGTTGTGCAGGGGTTTGATGCTCTGCCGGGCCGCAAATCATTGTGCAGAGGGGCAGGAACATGTTGATGGATGGGTCTTGTGGGTGGAGACTCCTCTTCTCTGCTGTCAGCTTGCCGCGGTCGCCGGTGACACTGTCCGGGACCGAGCGGCTGTGATGACCATTAGTTGAGCGGCGAGTGGTCTATGTGCCGCTTCTTAAAGGGCTCAGCAATCAGCCGCCTGAGGCGGGATTTTCATCCCGCTTCATGGCAGATGCGGCCCTGGGTGAGCAGGTGGCTGGACAGAGGAGCTGCCATGGAGTTTTTGGACTTTGAAAATTCATTCGACACTGTCCCTTAGGGTGGTTTCCCATTGGCGTTTTTTTCACAGTGATTTTTCATTAAAGCAATTTTGGCTAATGGAAACAAACAGATTGGTTTTATCTTCCTGGCTTCAGTGATTTGCTGAACCATTCTTTTCAATGGACTTTTTCACATTTCATTTTTTTTTTCACTGATCAGTTGTTGACAGTGAACTCAAAAAGAACAGATTCTAAACTGACCATTGATCAGCAAAAAAAATGAAGTTTATTAATGATATAAAGTTAGGAATTACTAGCACTGTGTATATTTTTGCAGCTGACACCAATCAACATCTGCAAAGAGTATGTATGTTCTCTCCGTGTTTTCCGTGCATGTGTTTCTTCCGGGTCCTTCGGTTTCCTCTCACACTCCAAAAGAAACTAGTAGGTTGATTAGATTGTGAGCCCTATTGGGGAGAGGGACTAATTTGGCAAGCTCTGTGCAGCGCTGCGTAATCTGTGTATGCTATATATATAAAGGAATGTATAAGCTTTGTAGTGTAATTCAGTCTGTGGCGGATGTTCATAGGCTGCAGGGTGACAAAATGAGTGTTTGGTCATCCACTTGGCAAATGAGGTTCAATGTGGAGAAATGTAACGGTTTGCACCTGGGGACTAACAATCCACATCCACAAGTCCTTGGGAGAGTAAATCTGGGAGAGAACATCGTTGAAAAGGTCCTCAGTGTACTAGTAGATTAAAGAACAGCATGCAATTTCTCTAAATCTTGTCATATATCAAAAGTGGTATAAATGCTAGGGATCTTATATTACCACTGTACAAGGCAATGAATGATTCAGCCTCACCTGGTATATGCCATACAGTTCTTGGCATCAGTCCATAAAAAGATGCCCTGGAGCTGTAGAGGATACAATGAAGTGCCACAAAATTGATAAGGAATATGGAAGTTGTCAGTTATTAGGAAAGATTAAAGAATTAGGTTTATGTAGTATTACTAAGAGTTGACTAAGGGGGGACATGATTCATTTATATAAGTATATAGATAGCACGTACAAAATACGGGGAAAGTTGTTCCAGGGTAAATTACTTCATAAGACAAGGGGGCACTGTCTCTATCTTAAAAAAACAGAGGAGACAAGGCTTCTTTACTGTAAGAACTGTGAATCTGTTGAATAGCCTGCCTCAGGCGCTGGTCTAAACAGGGACTGCAAAGAACTTCACAAAGGGTCTAGATGTAGTTTTACATAAAAATAATATTGATGGCTATATTATTATAGAAAATTGTGTTCACTTACATCCCTTACCAAACATAACCATTTCCTTCCTTGGTTGAACTTGTCATCCTTTTTCAACTAACTATGTAACTACACAATTGGTGTATGCTAGGTTTGTTAGCAAGTCAGTGGCTGTTGTGACATACATGCTTTAACCTAAGCTTAGCTTCTAATGTTGATCTTGACATGTAAAAAAATGAACTTTAGTTGACACTCTGGGTAACGGTCCACCACAGTGCACACTTTGACCTTGATTCTAATCGGACTAAGTGTATAAAACGCAAAGGGAAATTCAATAGGAAAAGGAACTAAAAGACAAACACAGTGTCATTGCCAACAGTTTTTATTTCAGGTAATTGCTGTTTAGTATCTGATTTTGGCTTCACATTCAGTACTTATATGGTATATCGACTTGTAAAGCCGAGAGAAATTCAAATGAAACAAGTTTCCCATTCCAAATGATTAATCCTTACTCTGAAAAAGAATAATTCCCAAGAATGTGAACAATGTAAATCACCAAAATGATTGAAGAGACTCTTGTTAGAAAGATGACCTGAAATTGCTGCAATGAGGATGAGACTCCTTCAAACATCTTGAAAGGAATTTAAACATCTAGGCAAGTGCATTTATGTTAATAGTTCTTTAGCTTCCTGTCTTTCAAGGGGAAATATTGTTAGATGTTCTGGTCCTGACAGTCTGTATAGACAATTGCTGATAAGATCAAATTGTCTATTCTGTTCAAATTAGTCTTGGGCTCAGTCTTTCCCCCTTTTGTATAGCTAAAAGATGAATTGGCACAGTGAAGTTAATGTTCCTTTCATTTCTAAATAAGGATCAAATTCAGGTACCAGTCAATCCAGAAAAAGTCCTTAGTTTCCCATTTTAATTATATAAAATTTCAGATGTCAGTGGAGCACTGTGATCAGCAGCTTGTAAAACGGACAATTACCCACCATTATGTTTTGGAGTAGAGATGTTTGCCATTACACAGAACCTTGCTCCCATTTAAACAGCCAAAAAGACCCATTTGCCATGTCAGTTTTCTTTATAATAAAGAAAAACACAATCAGTAAGTTTTATACCAGCAACAAAAGCTATGTAAGGAAACACTCTAAGAAAAGTTTCCTATGTGCTCCAGCATGGTATACCTTATAAGGCAACATTACTAACAGAATCCTCGTGGGACCAAAATGCAGGATCTAGTCTTCTATTCTGTTTTTATGGTCCCAGAGGCACTTGCAGCTCATTAGCACATTTTTAAAATATAATTTTTAAGAAAAGGAGACCATAAAAAAACAATTACAGAGCCAGATCCTGCATCAGGGTGTAATTCAGATGGTAGATTACCTTTAATGTTTCCATAGTAATATATATCATTGGGATGGATACTTAGTACCAGTGTGTATTAGGCAGTGAAATTTTGTGTCATGGAGATAACAGTCACGAAATATATAAATAAACAATACACACTGATGTAACACTTTGGTTCCTTTACAAATATTCAAGGTAATGTTTATCTATAGGATCTACTTTTTGGGTATGTCCATATGTACTGTGATAAGAACTATAGGTACTGTGGTGGATTTGATGTTACTAAATTACATAAATGCACTGCAGAGAAAAAAAATTTGAAAAAAATGGAAATTTTCCTGCATTCTGGATTTCTACTTTGCAGAATGTCAATATTTTTATTTTGAATCATATAATGGATTTAACCCTTTGTAATGCAACCAATAACTAAATCCATGACAATGTATTCTAACCCCTTAGTGACCACCCATACAGGTTTCTCCATCGGCCTAACCTAAGTTCTGCCAAGGCCCCCAGTTCTGCTGGGACCCCGCTCTGACAGTCCGGATCGGAATGCAGTAAACCTGTTCCATCCCGCGGTCAATGCTGTGACTGTGGGATTGATGTACCTGTAGAGGGAGGTGTCCCTCTCTTCCTGACACCCTGTGACGCGATTGTGGGGTGCCGGTGTCGACATCTGCCTGCTCAGTCCAGCCCCTGCACTGCAATGCATGGTTATTGAGGTGCATTAGTATGAACTAGTTATCACATGATCACAAGTTCATATGAAAGTAATGTGAAACTAAAAAAAAGTAAAACAAAAAATCACAAAAACAAGCCCCTAACACATATAAAACAATAAATAATAAAAAAAAGTGGAAAAAAAGTTAAAAAAAACACACCATGTTAGGTATTACCCCATCCCAAAATGTCCAAACTATCAAGATATACAATACCAAAAGAAAAAAAGAGTGCATTCAAGGGCTCTGGTATAGTTTACTAACAGTTTACTTCACTACCAAAGCTTTCACCCCCGACATCTCAAAGCCGGCATACCGATTGGCCAATTTATCCGTCTTAAGAGGAACTGTACTTTGGAAAAGGATTTTAGGGCTAATGCACGGGACCTAACGGATAGGTTCAAAGGTAGAGATTACCCAAGGAGGGTCATCTCACAAGCCTTCCAAAGGACATGTTCCACACCTAGATCGGACCTTCTGACATCCAAGCCAAGAAGATCGAATTCGCAGCTGGGTATTTATACGAAATATAATAACCAGTGGAAGGATGTTTGGAGGATCTTAAATAAGAACTGGCACATCCTAAATTCGGAACCTAAATTGAGACCATTCATTGACAACAAGCCCAAGCTTATAGCCAAAAGGTCCTATAACCTTAAGGATCAATTGACTAGGAGTCACTTTTCCCGTCCAACAAAACCCCTGGGAAGGGGTCTTAAATTAAAAGGATCGTTCCCATGTGGCGACTGCTCGGTATGCAATCTGGTGTGCCCAACAGGTGAATTCATTAATCCCTTGAATCAAGAAAAATTTCTTCTGTCAGACTACATTAATTGTAGATCCAGGAATATTGTTTATGCTTTGATTTGCCCCTGTCACAAGGTATACGTTGGTCAGACGACACAAGAATTGAGAAGGAGGATCCAGCAACATCTGTCAAGCATCAATAACGCTCACGCCCACTTCACACAAGGCAAACTTCTCTCTTCAGTTGCCACGCATTTCCGCAACCACCATAATGGTAAGTCCAAGGGATTACGAGTGGTTGGTCTGGACAAAATTCGCCCCAATATTAGGGGAGGGAACATTTGTTTGGAACTACTACGGCGTGAAGCCCGGTGGATCTTCAAACTGAAATGTCTCTCGCCTTTGGGCCTAAATGAAGAACTTTTGTACACAGGTTTTTATAAGCAAAGATGATGACTCTCCATCCTCCAGTCTCGTGAATCCCTCAAGATGGTCATCTGTAAGTCAGAGTAGGTAAGTGCACTTATCAGTTTATTCCTTTCCTTATCTTATTATCTTGGGTTAAGGGACCCTGCAGCCCATTTATCACAGATATAGTATAAAATTCACTCTTTTTACATTTTTTCACCCCCCTTCACACATTCCCTAGCACGCGTTTGGGTTTTTCACCCTCCCTATCACTCACTTGGGTGTCACATCTATTGTCTCACCCCCAGTAGTTTGGACCCTTCTGGTCCCCTATTATTGCGCACATTCATTTTCTCTACCTCCACAAGGCTTTCACCAACACCCATTCCTTGTCCTCTTCTTGCACCTCATGTACACATTTCACGGCACTCCATTTATACAGCTTCACCTTATTCTCAGCACTGCATCACTAAATTTTTTTTTCCAGTCACATTTATTAACATGCCTCCAATATACACATTTTCCTCTTAAATAATTTCGAGTGGAATACCTCTTAACTTCCCCCCCCCTTTTTTTTTTTATGCAACAATTAGGATATGTGACATATGCATTTGTCTACCCTGCTTTCCCCTTCACTTGGATATTACTATTTGGATGTGATGGGACCTTTCAAGTTACTTACCTACATACTGTTCAACAAGATGGTTTACTTACCTTCTCCGCATATGAGATGTCCTTACGAAGATCCAGTGATGCCAATACGAGACTATTGCTGTTCCATTGTTCCTACATTCTGTTACTTTTTTTGTAAAATATTGAGAAAATGTCCTGTGATTTATATACTTTCAGGCGAATCCCTCTGTGTAGGACAGCAGGAAATATTCCTGTAGACCTCATGCAGCTCCCGTGCTCTGATAAGATGCCTGATTTCTTTACTACCCCAATAATATTCTCTGTACCGCATTCACTATGATAATTGCTTCTTGATGTATGATATAATCTATTATTATTATTTGGTAAATTGAAGCTTTTTATAGACAGATGTTCACCATATGTAACTTAAACCTAATTGTTTATCATACTTGAATGATTGCGCTACATGCCTTCTTTTCTAGTCCCTATAATATGTGCTTTGTTGACCGTTAGCAACCGTTAACATTTATACATCTTGAGTCGCACTATAGATCTATATACATCGACTTCTTTATTATTTGTAATTCAGCTCGCCGCTTACTTGCCTACCTTCAGGCATTGTTCATCTTGGTAATTGCGTTTTTTCTGCGCTCCTTGTATGAGTCACAGGGTCTCCATGGTACCTGTGCAAACAAACAATCCCCGGCCGGGGTAGCGCATGCGAGTATACGTCACTTCCGGTTCTTCCGGATCTACTTCCGGTTTGGCGCTCCACCGCAATTGCACGCGGCAATCGCTTTCTCATTCCTTCCAGGGACTATAAAAGGTCAGTAGCGATCATTATGGGCCATATACCCCTGAGGAAGTTGTGCTTTGCACGACGAAACGCGTGGGGAGCCCGTCACCCCCGTCCACTTGTGCCCTCCTTGACTGCTCATAGGTCCGCCGCTTATATCAGAGTCCTCTTCTTGGTATCCATTCATGCCTTTTTTCATGCTTATCTGCCTACAATACATCTTTTTGCATCTTGTATGGAGCCGGAGGCTGCCATTTGGCTTTTGATATGTTCAGATAGGTTAGGGGACCCACTTTGTTTATTTAGCAATTGAAGCATTTATCTTACTGTTGGTCAGTCAGGTTGGCCTTGTACCGCTTACCTTGTGTTGGTCGGGGGGTAGTTTACAGATTCACCATACCAGGTGACTGTATGTTTTCATGTATATAGTATTTTTAAATGATTTTAAATGTGTGTATTGTTTCTGAACATTTGTCATTATATTTTTTGTTGAATAAACTTGGATTTTCACTTTGTACTATACCAGAGCCCTTGAATGCACTCTTTTTTTCTTTTGGTATTGTATTCATGTTGGTATTTGTGCATTGGCTCAAAAAAGATTTATTTGTGGTTGTGCTACACCCCTCTCTTGTTATTATAACTATAAAGATATAAAAACGGTTATTCCATAAAAAACATCATACAAAATGATCTAAAGGTTGCACAGTCCTGAAAGTGGTAGCAATAAAAACGTCAGCTTGTCCCAGAAAAACTGACACTAAAGCCAACTCCGTACTCTTGTGAAAAATTTATTAGAATCAGAATATGGTACAGGTAATAATTTATTTCGGTACATACCTAATAAAACCTACCGTATATACTCGTGTATAAGCCGAGATTTTCAGCACAAAAAATGTGCTGAAAAACCTCGCCTCGGCTTATACACGAGTCAATGATGAAAATAAATACATTAATACTCACCCTCCGGTGTCCCCGATGTTCCTCGCGGCTCCCTGCGGCTCCCGATCCCTGTCGCGGCTCCCAGCGGCTTCTTCACTGGCCGGGAGATGGCGCTGGCCGTCGCACACTGTGGATGGCCGCGGATGGCCGCGGATGGCGGGGACAGCGTGGCATCACAGTGTGCGACGGCCAGCGCGATCTCCCGGCCAGAGAAGAGTATGGCTGTATACTACATGGGGGCTGGCTGTATACTACACCCTCGGCTTATACTCGAGTCAATAGGTTTTCCCAGTTTTCAGTGGTAAAATTAGGGGTCTCGGCTTATACTCGGGTCGGCTTATACTCGAGTATATACGGTATATAAATTTGGTATCCCTTCCCTTCCGTGCCCTGACAGCAGGTTAACTCCACATATGGGGTGTCCTTGTACTCGGGAAAAACTGCCCAATATATTCTTAGATGCATTTTCTTAAATCCTGTTCGATTTGTGATCTTTCTAGCATCATAATAAAACAAAGGGACACCAACACAAAGCTGCGATATGGTAAATGTGAGTTGGTAGCTAATTTGGTTAGTAAGAATTTTCAGTTTAAAATTTTTAAACTTTTTTCATAAATAAATGTTAAATATAATAACCAAAATTTCCCTCTATATTGAAGTACAAAATGTAATGGAAAAACAAACTCAAAAGCCCTTGGGTAAGTTAAAGGTAAGTTATAAACGGATAAAGTTACACATGCTGGTTTTGAAAAATAGGCCTTGGTCATCAAGGCGCAAATGAGCTTGGTCACTAAGGGGTTAATCCATTATTGACCAGGCCCTTTTTCATTTTTTTTCATTTTTTCATTTTTCATGTGGGAAGAAATTAAATTGGTAAAAAAAAATGCATTTGCCTAATTTTCTTGTTGGCTTGGTTTTAACAGCTTTCACTGTGCGCCCCAAATGAAATGTCTCACTTATTTTTTGGTTCGGCACGATCACGGGGATACAGAATTTTTATGGGTTTAATTGTATTTTAATACATTTAAAAAAATGAAAACCTTTTGTAAAAAAAAATGTCTTTATTTTGTCATCTTCTGCTGTTAATAACTTTTTAAAACTTCAGTGTACAGACCTATGTGAGGTGTAATTTTTTGCTGGACATACCTAACATGTTTATGATTTTCACTGCTATCAGTTCTAGGGAAAAGGGGATGATTTTAATTTTTTTTGGGGGGGTTGATATTTTTCAGTACTATAGTGTGGAGGTATATGGTGATTTTATGCATGATCTATCACAATTTGTCACTGACACATTGTAACAGATCCTCAGAAAACATACAGCCTTGGGTCTTCTAAAGACCTGACATTATGGGGAGCAATGATATCAGCCAAGATGACAGCACCCATGTGCTGCTGGCATCCGCGGCGGCGAGGGGGTGACACCCGCTATTGGTGCTAGCACTGATTGCAGGTGTTACCAGTGGGTGTTTGCTACTATAAGCCCATGAGCCCTCTCGATTCACCTGCAGCAGACATGTGACGTACTAATACGTCACATATCAGTGAGGGGTTATACAGATTTTTTTAATCTGTGGCAGATTTATTCCATTTAATTTACCTCCTATATTCTGCTTAGCACAAAATGAAAGTTCCACTTGGTTTCCAAAGTTTGTTTTCTAAACATACTTAGTGGATTACACCCAGGTCTCCATCCACAAAGGTTTGCAATGGGGATCATTTGGTCCATCTTGGATCAGGAAAGAAATATTAAATAATATTAGTGTAAATGGGCAAATGTTACATTTTACATTATTAATAATACATAATAATATGTAATAATAATGCCCCTTTTGTGTCCTATCGACAGTGATAAATCATATTTGGATATGGATTATCACTGTCGATAGGACACAAAAGGGGCATTATGTATTCAATACTGTATTTATGGCCAAGAAAAGATATATAATATTTGTTTCATTGTATTTTTTACTCTACAAATGCATTAAATTGTCTAATGGTTTATCTTTCTACTTTTGACAATCACATTTATTTGGAATCTTTTCTGTAGCAAACCTGGATGCTAATATTCTGCTTCCCCTGCATTCTGCAGCTTTTAATAGGGATTGCAAAATGACAGACTAACTATTTAGAGCTTATAACCTCAACTTGTCAACTTGACTCTCAGCTTGTCTGTATATCTGTTTATTATTGAACTCTCTCCTTTCACCTTAAGGCCTCATGGACATGAACATGTGTGCAAAAACTGCCGAAAGTCATCCTGTTTGCAACAAATTTTGTCATGGCTCACCTTGCCATGTGTATAGGATGTGGATGTACTGCAAAACGGGCAGGAATCCGGGCCCGTATGTGACCATACACAATAGACCGCAATGGAGGCTACAAGCTAGCAGCAATTTGTGAGACTAATGTGACCAAATGAGACCAAATATGGTTGTGTACATGAGGCTGTGCTAACACTTCGCTGTATAATTATGGCATGTGTCACATTGGTATTGGACACATTGGTTGTACCAATACAGTTTGTATTATTGTTTTCAGCAGACCCCTATTCACATATTCCTTTGATCCATAACTTGTATACAAGGGCATGTAGAGTGAAAAATTATGATTTGTTTGAGGTGTTCTTCTCTAAGTTCATAAAGAATTCAAATTAAGGTTTGGTTTGTTCTTAAGTTGAATTTGTATGTCGGAACTGTATTTTTTAATTGTAATGCCAGACAAAATATTTTTGGGCTTAATTGGATTTTTGGTGACAATTGGATTTTAAAACCTTTGGGTTGACAGAATTAACAATAAATCTTAATTGCAGACACCTTTGATACCTGTTACAGCTGACCATTGCAGCCTGGGACTAAAGTACAGTAAATTACCAACATCCAGAGGTCCGTTTGTAACTATGGGTCGTCTATAAGTCGGGTGTTCTTAAGTCGGGGACCGCTTGTAATCATTGACATTTTAGAAAGATTCCATTTATCAGTAATTACGAACATTACTACATTTTGATTATGCCGTCATTTTAGCTAAATCACCATGTTTTCAAATTCTTTTCTCCATCTGATAATATGTAGGCCAGTTGTATGAGTGGATACATGTTCAATAATATTAATTACAAATAATGTATAATAGGGGTAATATGAGGAATAAGAGAAACATTTCTTAAAAATGTATAGTGTACTCTGCTTATTTATTGTAACAATTCATTTTCCTCATATAAATTAAAAAAAGATCCAATATAATTCTACTTTTCCAAAAGACTTGGCATGCCAGTGTAGCTTGATCCAGAAAAATTATTTTCTGAAAGGGGCTTATGTAGGAGAAGGGAGGATCAGACATTTAGCAGCTTGTTTTATACAAGTGTTGCCAAAGTGTCGAAAATTCAACACCTATCTGTCCCTAGATCTGGAGAAACTTTATGATGTGCTATGACCTGCTTTAGTTCGTTAAGAGGTCATTAAATATCATTTGCCGGTATCATGCATTCTGATAATTGCACAATAGAATTTTAATATCAGATTCAAAGCCCACACAAAATCTGTACGACATATGTATATTAAGAGTCTGCACAATAAAGCCTTAGTGCTGAGACACAGTTGGTAATACTTTATACGTGAAATAAAATAGCAATGTATAACTAAGTAATCTTCTTAAATAAGTCACCATGAACCTGGGAAAAGTTTTATTAAATGAAATAAATATTTTAAAATTGCTTTACCAAGGCCGTTGAATGAGTTAATGCCGAGCAGCACTAAGTATCAGAGCTGCTTCATGAGTATTGCAGAGCCTGGGAAACTTTATACACAAATAATGAAACCTCTATAGAATCTCACCATGTGGCCTGGCTTATATTTCCATAAAAATATTTACATCAGAATCAGTCTTTAAATTTGGTCTTTGCTATTTTCAAGTCACATAAAATTATATCTCTGCTTCTTATCTTCAAAAACATATCATTTTATTCTTTGTCAGCAGAAAAGGAATCTCTCACGAATCACAATATTTGCAAAATAGTGAAGGCCGAGTCCTTTTGTTCTGGGAGTGTATAGGCAGTAAGTAACATCTTTGTCCAAACCAAAACTACAAGTTGTTTAACCAAGTAATATCCATCCAAGAAAGAAATGAGGTAGACAAAAAATTCTAAGGTAAAACATGTTTCTTGCTAAGTCATACTTAGTGCAACAGATTTAATAAACACAATGTGGTTTACACACCTTTTTAATCAGGATTCTTAAAAAAAATAGCAACTCACACAATATATTAGATAGGATTCATGCTCAATATTATTATATAAACCACTTAAAATGCATGTCACCAACTCCACAGACTCTTTTCATCCTTAAAGGTGCTTCCCAGGCTAGGAAGTTATCTTCTACCCTGTTGATAACATTCTTGTGCAGTTATTTTTGTTAATTTCATTACCAAATATGCTAATGCTCTCTACTATCTGGAGGGCAGTGCAAGATTTTATGCTTCAGTTCATTATTGTTCACCTGGACTAGAGAGCCTAGGGAACAATTTGAGTGCAGAAACTAATAGCAATGATTGTTCTGGAATGGTGGGGATTAGAGAAAAAGTTGTGTATAGAATTTTTTAGTGACACATATTAATGGATGGAGTTGGTGCAGATTGGAAAAGGTCCTCTTTCAGACACCACAAAATAAATTTAAAGGGGTTATCCATCTTTGAAAAAAGCTATACACCGGCCTTGGGCGGGCTGTAAAAACAACATAAAACTGTCCGCTGCCCATTGGTGACGTGTCCCTGTTTGTTTACAGAGGCAGGCACACACATTTTTCCACTGCTACGCATCTGATACACCATTAGATTTAATACAGTATCAGGCAAGCAAAAGTAGTCAGACCTGAGCACCTGTCTCAGTAAACAAAGGGTTGCACAGTCCTGACAGGCAGCAGTGTGGGACAACAGGAGTGCTGGAAGAGGTAAGCATAAAGTTTTTTGTTTTTACAGCCCTCCTCAGGCCGGATATATAGCTTTTTTGAAGTCTAGACAATCATCGATCAGCATACTTTGATCCTTTATGACATAAATGATGATTGCATAGTTAAAGGAACTATGTCTTCAGGTGCCTTAGACTGACTGACAACCAGATAACTTTAAGAATATGGTTGTTTGTCCCATTATATTTTAAAGCCAGCAGTGACCACAATATCACAAAATCTTTTTGGTTAAAAATATATGGTAAGGTTAAAATATTCTGCTTTGCTATTGGGAGTCAATGCCTGCACAAATCAGTAACTGTAATGTACTCACAATAGAAGCTGCCTTGTACCGTGACAACAATAAAAGAAATAAATATGAAATGCACATTCCATTTGTAGAGCAATCTCAGTTTTGACCCTGCTTAAGCCATTGTAGAGCAAGTGGGGCTGGTACTTTAAAAGCATAGTGTTACAAGGGGCTCTGATACTTGAAAGACATATTCTGCAAGTGGTTCTGATACTTTAAAACCATGGATGAGTAAGTGATTGTGATTGTGGTCATATCAGCAAATGATTAGGATAGCAAGAATAGGAGGCGCAAATATATTAACAAAGTACAATTAAAGGAGTCCAGTACTGTATTGTGTATTATTTCACAGATGGCTGGGAGAGCTTTAAAATAAAAAGAACTTTATATCAAATAATTTTATCTGCCCCTGCTCGCATTCTGCTGCTGCGCTGCCCATCACTACCGGCTTCTCTTTGTATAAAGATTGCTAGTGCATAAGTTTCAGTGCAGTTGTAGGAGAGCAGTTGTAGACCCACATCATCGCTGGACAAACAGCAGCTGTAGACATGCACCATCGCCGGCCTCTATACACAAACAGAAGCCAGCTTCCCCGAGCCACATATAAAATAATTCATATTCCCAAAAAATGCCTATAAGCAAGGTCAGCAAATGAACAAGGTTAGTAATGATGAAAGGGTTTGGGGGATCAAACTTTCTTGGTCAAGAGTATGATATATATATTAAGAGTAAAGAGTAAAATTTATAACCTCCTTGCAATAAGGACACTGGACTCAAGCCATGCCTGCTTGACTATGCATATCCACGTAGACTGTCCCTCCCTTCCCTCCAGAGTGAAGACACAAAACAATACAAACTAACAAACACACATAAATAAGAGTGGCCAACTATATGGGTCAAGAGTGAGATAGTATATAAGGTACACAATTGCATACAGAAAAAATAGTCTAGAAGGAGACCAGCAGTAAAACAACAAAGTATGGACAATAAAGCTATCTAGAGAATATAAACAGCAAAGAGTATAGCATACACAGATTATTTCAAAGAGTCAGACGTCTGGCCCAGGTGAAAGGGGCAGAGCTCTGAGAATCCGAGCTTGTTAACCCTTGCTGGACCAGGGCAAAACTTGCAGAGAGCCTGCGTGATGGATTCAAGAAGCAGCTCAGTCACTTGAGCACTGTTCAGACTGCCAACTGAAGTGAATCAGAAGTCAACGTCTTCTTAGCAACTGTACACATTGCAGAAGACTCTGAAACAGCTCAAACACTCCTACTTGTATCAGAAAGCCAAATCAAATGGCCAGAACTTGCAGGCATTCATTTAGGCATGAATTCTTTATTGTTTCCGTAACTATGATTCTTCATCAAAGGCTTAATGATACTTAGTAATGCAAAGTCATTTCTTAAATATCTCCACTCATGTATTAAATGACTCTTATTTGCTTATAATTGTGTCTTATACACCCTACATTAACAACTTCTAATGTATAATAAATGACAACTTTCAATGACACTTTCCTCGTTAGACCAATATATAAACAATATTTATTTACATTTTGCCAAATCTACAGTATAACTACAATACATAGACTAATGAAGGCTGTTTTAATACTTATCAATATTTTCCAGGAAAATGGTCTAAATAGACTCATAAAAATGTTATGTGTTTAGATATTTACATGAAAGAAAGCAGGACAGGTTACATTGTATAGAATTCCCATAAAGTACGATTCAATTTTATTACTTAAAGGAAACCTAACATTTAGAATGGCAGGGGTAAGCTGTAAGTACCGAGCACCATCTCAGGGTGAGCTGATGCCGGTACTTACTTTTGTTAGTGTTATAAACCGCGGTATCGCGGTTTTAACACTTTTTAAACTTTAGAGCAGGAGAGGCTTTGGTGCTGCGTGCGACCGTGCGCGCGCAACTTCTCCGCTATTTCCTATGTAGACTCGTGCACGATCGTGCACACGCAGCGCCGAAGCCTGTTCTGGTCTAGAGTTTAAAAAGTGTTAAAACCGCGATACCGCGGTTTATAACACTAACAAAAGTAAGTACCGGCACCAGCTCACCCTGAGCTGGTGCTCGGTACTTACAGCTTACACCTGCCATTCTAAGTGGTAGGTTTCCTTTAAAATCAAATCATTGAGTATTTTATGTTAGAATTAAAAAAAAAATACTGCAAGTAAAATGTAGTCTGGTAGATTTAATATACCCACGGAAATACACCCCACACCTTCCCAATGTTATATATATATATATATATATATATATATGAATAAAATTGGAGACGCATTACATGGACCTGTATTACAGTAAACCCAATCTTTCAATCTTTAAAATTCATTATCATATATGGTTATCAAAAAATATGAACTGGTCCCACAAAAACTTACACCTTACATAGCTTTATACATCAAAGTATAAATGTGTGGGCACATATATGTCAAGATAGTTTACAGAGATGTTGCTGCCTGGTGCACTTAGAAGCTTATTTGTGTATGCCTGGAAAGTTTTTTAAAAGTTTTTGACATAATGTTGGTTTTAGTTGTGGGATGATTTGGAAGTTGTCATGTACTTTGTCAGATCTTTGTTCATAAAGGCATTATAGCTTTCCACTATAGAGTCACATGATCTCCTTGTGCTGGATCTGCAGGCTATCATATTTAGTTATTCTTCCCAAAACGTGATGCAGCATTCTCAAACATTCTTGAAGCTTCATGCATCCCAAAGGCAGCCAGTACAAAGTATTGAGTACTCTGTAACAACAACAATTACATATCCTTGGGAATCTTTTTTTGCCATTTAGTGTTATAGTCAGAAGAGTTTGCTTCATTTTTACATCATTATGGCTCTATATACTACCCCCAAAGGAGACGATAGATGTAAGCTGCCATTCAGATAACCCATTGCCACACAGCTGAAATGAATAGATCAACGGGAACAAAAGGATCTAACGTATCTAAACCATCCACCTTGTGCAGGTATAAGCTGTTTTCCGAACCAGAACAATTTAATTGACAGTTTATTGACAGTTTTAGGCCCTAAGGTATAGTAGCATACCTTACAGTTTATAGGTTGTTTGTTCCTGGGTTTGTGCTGCATGCTCAATATTCTGGGAATGCAACTGTTTCAGTGTGAAATTACATTGTAAAGTCCAACCAATCAAATCTGTTTTTAATTCTAGAAGTATTAAATTGTTGATGAAGAAGGCAGAATAATTCATTTCTCAATCTAACCTCATAGGAAGAAAGATGTTCTTGATTTCACGTTAAGTGGTCAGCTTATTTCCCAGGATACATAACTCAATTTTGATTTAATTTAACAACAATAAGACATCCCTTCTATAACTACTTCTGCCAACAATGTATTTCTATAGTGAAGTGGAAACTCATTTATTTATAAGCCAATAAATTGTTCAATAGCTGATATGGACAATGAGGGAGCTTTATCAAAAGGAAAACCAATCAGAGTTTAGCTTTCATTTTCTGACAGTTGTTTATAAAATTACAACTGATCTCTGATTGGTTTCCATGGGCAACTAGAACAGTTTTACCTCAGACAATTCTGATAAACATCTGCAATGTCTTTATTTTGGAACACTGTCCGAAATGCTTCAGTCAGATTGTACTTTGCAGTGGATATTACATTTTAATAAAGGCATGGATTTTAACCATAGTGCCGAGATATTCTTCCTAGAATCACTAAACTCACATGCTCAGTTATTTTATTTGTTAGGGCAAACTCAATTGTGGTAAATGGGTTTTGAATAGGGTTACTTTGCTGTAATGAGCAGTGTCTATACCAGCTTACCTTACCAGCTGTGAAAGAGAACACACTGCCATTCACAGAAAGTAACATTTGCTATGCAACCCCTTCCTTTTAATATTTTTAATAACAACCTCATAGAGAGTTTACCCAGTAGAGTTTCATTATATGCAGATGCAGGCCCGGCGCCAGCACCCGGCTAACCCGGGCAAGTGCCGGGGCCCTGGGGTACTGGAGGGGCCCACTCGGGTCCCCGGATCTCCCCGGGTCAGCAGGACATCTGCCCCGCTGCCCGGGACTCACTGCTTTCCCCGGCAGGAGCTGCAGCATGAGAGGTTGAAGGACCTTTGATGACGTCATGGTCACATGACCTGCCCGGGAAAGCAGTGACCACACAGAGAGACCTGCATCAGTGAGGTGAGGGGGAGACTTACAGGGGCCAGGGAATATACAGGAAGAGGGGGGGGCAGTGTGTATACAGGAGGAGGAGGGGGGCAGTGTGTATACAGAAGGAGGGGAGGCACTGTGTATACAGGAGGAGGGGGGGCACTGTGTATACAGGAGGAGGGGGGGCACTGTGTATACAGGGGGAGGGGGGGGAGTGTGTAGAGGGGGGGGGGGGCAGTGTGACTACTGGAGGGTGGCCCATAAAGGGGCCCACTAGAGCTCTGTCGCCCAAGGGTCCACTAAAGCCTGGAGCCGGCCCTGTGCAGATGATACTACACCCTGTTAAGTAAAAAATGCAGACGGAGATAACATAACTCTACAGAGGGATAGTAATAGTACAGACATATTATAATCTTTTATTGTTGTGCTTAGCACTGTTGCCCTTCATAGTATCATAGTTTATACAGTTGAAAAAAGACACTTGTCCATCAAGTTCAACCAAGGAATGGAAGGGATTCGATGAGGAAGGGATTTAGGGGAAACAATTCTATGTAACATAGCCATCAATGTTATTTACGTGTAAAAAGGCATCTAGACCCTTCTTGAAGCTCTCTGCTGTCCCTGCTGTGACCAGAGCCTGAGGCAGGCTATTCCACAGATTGATAGTTCTCATAGTAAAAAAGCCCTGTCGCCTCTGGTGATTAAACCTTGATTTCTCCAAACTGAGACAGTGCCCTCTTGTCTTTTGATTTTATTTAATCTGAAACAACTTACCACCATATTTTTTGTATGGACCATTCATATATCTAAATAGATAAATCATGTCCCCTCATAGTCGTCTCTTTTCCAGACTAAATAAATCTAGTTGTTTCAATCTTTGCTCATAACTGAGACCCTCAATACCCCTTATCATTTTTGTGGCTCTACATTGACCCCTCTCCAGCTCCAGGGAATCCTTTTTATGGACCCGTGCCCAGAACTGGACAGCATATTCCAGGTGAGTCTGAACCAATGGCTTATACAAAGGTAATATTACATTCCTATCCCGAGAGTCCATACCACTTTTGATACATGACAAGATCCTACTGGCTTTAGAGGCAGCTGATTGACATTGCATGCTGTTATTCAATTAATGATCAACTAGTACCCCCAGGTCCTTCTCAACAAGGGACTCTCCCAGATTTACTCCCCCAAGGACATATTTTGCCTTTGGATTATTGCCCCCCAGGTGCATAACCTTACATTTATCCACATTAAACCTCATTTGCCAAGTGGATGACCAAACAATCACCCTGTCCAATCACCCTCTCCAAGTCACCCTGCAGCCTCTGAAAATCATCCACAGACTGTATTACACTACACAGCCTGGTGTCATCTGCAAAAATAGACATTTTTGCTATTAATTCCTTCCTTTATATGATTAATAAATATATTAAATAGTGGTACCACTTATTACTGGTTCTGAGTAGGAATCAATGACCATAACTCTCTGAATATGATCCTTCAGCCAGTTTTCAATCCAATTGCAAATGATTCCTTCCAAACCACTAGAACTTATTTTACCCATCAGACGTCTATGAGGTTCAGTGTCAAATGCCTTGCAAAGTTGAAGAACACAATATCCACAGCAGCTCCCACATCCAGGCATCTGCTCACCTCTTCATAGAAGCAGATCAGGTTAGTCTGAAAACTTCTATCCTTAGTAAACCCATTCTGGCTGTCACTTATTTTACTATGTGATGTCATATACTCCAGCATGTAGTCTTTTAGTAACCCTTCCAATATTTTCCCCACAATTGCAGTTAAGCCTACAGGCCTATAATTGTCTGGCAAAGTTTTAGGGTCTGTTTTGAATATTGACACCACATTCGCCTTCCGCCAGTCACTTGGCATCGTGTAAGTTTCTGTAATTGTAGCGAGGGTAATTGTAAACCACTTCTTAAATGGAAACTTCTTCTATTAAAAGAAAAAAAAACTTTTTCTTGCATTCTTTAAGTTACCCTTTTTTTGCAGAATGAATTGTATGTTTTTAAACACTGTATTTCGTAAAACTTTACATTCTTTGATATAGTGTATTTTCTCAGACACCTGTTCCCTACGTAGTATGAAAAAAAATATTTTTCCACGCTCCTATTTGCCAGTCTAGTTAAATTATTCACTCCAAAGCTAAGCTCAGAGAGTTTTTAGCAGCAAGCATTAGACTGATAAGTAGTTTTCAGTCTGCTGGAAATACTGGCAGATGATGAAAAGCAGAGCCAGGAAAGTATGACCCAGTGCAGGGAAGTCCCACTCTGTTACCACCAATTATTTTACACCTAGCCAACACATTGGTTTTGTTAATCCAGACATTACAGATGCATATACACATTACATAGAGTTTAAAACCAATTCACACTAAAAGTGCACAAGAAATGGAAGGCAAATGATTTCTTCCTGACCCAGCAATGGTTGAATAAAGTGATGTTTGCAGCTTTGCATACATATTTACTATTCATATTTGTTCCATATAGAAACTAGATCTGCAAATTACAGAGAAAAACCAAGAGTATATAATTTAGTTGAAGGCAGCCTGTCAACAGATTTTACCCAATTAAAACTACTAGCACCCCCAGGTAGGGTATGAAACTTTCTCCTCACAAAATCTTGTGAAAATGAGCTAAAATGTCATTTCAGATGCCCCTATCTTCGGTTCTATAGTACCTAGAAACATGCAGATGAATGGAAAGGTGATGACATTATGGCATATAATAGCCTGGAAATAGAAGGTCGGTTGTAAATTTCAGGGTTTCCATTTTGAATATTAAGACAAGTAGGAATATGTAGGAATTGTGGTTTTAGGTTTATGAAGGTTCCTTGCATTCCACAAATCTTGTTCTAATACCCCTTCTTTCTGAGAAAGAGAGTAATTGTTAACATAGCCATACATTTTTCCACTGTGTTTGCCCCGGTCACTATGAACCTTGTGGGAGGAGGGGAATGGAACTCTTAGACCTCCTAGTGTTTCTTCCTGGGTTAGCCATTTTTCTCTAGATCGTCCCTGAGAGTGGAAAGGCCTCTGAAGGGAGCAAGAAGATCTGGGTTGTTTAGAGGAGGTAGGAAAGATTGGAAGTCTTGTTTCATATTGTGCTCAACTGGGTGCTGCAAAGGTTCCAGGCCAACTATAAACATACCAGCAAGTGCTGCTGCTTTCTAATCTCCATTCAGGGGAACTTTGGCCTGCCCACCTACAGCCTCATATGTGATGTACCAACTAGGTGGAATTCCACTTTACATAAGCTGGAAAAGGGAGTTGTGGAATTCCAGTTCCAGAATGCCCAGGAGAGTCGAACCTCACAACAATGGACATTTTCCAATATGCTACCAATATGTTCGGTGCCAATGAAGCCATTGTAAGCTCTATTATCCCCCTTTTTTGCCTGCTAAAAAAATCTCTTCAGCCCACGACAGAGGATATAATGGTATCGAGAAAGAAGAGGAGGAGCAGGTGCTTGGCCACTGCACACAAGGCTTGCAGGGTGGTTCTCAGACCTGTAGTCTACTACTGCACTGTCCAGACAGATAACAATTTTGGAGTAGAACGATGAGAAGGAGGAGGAATTGGGTGACATCCAGAACAGCTCACAGGTGGAGGAGTTCCCATCTAACACTTAGAGCTCAGTGGCAGTATGAGGAGAAGGAGGAAGTTGCCAACGTAGCAGGGGCACCAGTGCAACCTTGGGAGATAGAGTTAGCAAGGCCACAATGTGGAATGCCAAGTTCGGTTCTACTCATCCTTCACCACCAATGGACATGGCATCACTGTGGAAGATAATCCGACCACACATTTCCTGGTACGGAAGAGCTTGCCATCTATGCCTGCACGTGTTCCCTGCAGCTATTATGCTGTCAGAGAACATGTCATCACTGACAAGAGGATTCGCCTCTCTACAACCAAATGGATATCCTAACATTTATTAAGATGAACAAAGCATGGGTACCACGCAACTTGGTTCTGCCAGTGTCTGAATATGTTCCACATTCCCAGAACATCACTTTCAATTTTTTAGTTTTGCATTCCCAGAATGTCACTTTCCAAATGTTTAGGTCCATATTCCCAGGACAACAAGTTCAATTTTTTCAGTTCTGCATTCCCAGAGCTTCAAATTCAAACATTTTTCAATTCCGGATTGATGGAACTTCAAATCTGAAAATTGTTCAATTCCACATTTGCATAACAGTGTCTGATCACCCAGAGTGCCTTTGACCTCAGTGAGTATAAAGTAACAACATGTTCCAGGGTGTATTACCGCTTTCTCAAGTGCTACATTAGTGTATAAAAAGTAAAAATTGAAAGAAAGTCATGTACATATAAAGAAAATAGAAATATTGAAGCAAATAAATTTACATCAATGTTAGTAACAAGTGGATGAAAAAAAGTTTAGTTGTCAATTATATATTCTCTATTATTTTAATATTCACAGGTGATACCGTGAAAAGTGATAAAAAATAAATGAAAATGAAATAAATGAAAAAATAAAAAAACTGATGGAAGATAAAGACATAGGCTAAGGTTTAAAATTGTTGATACATATATAAAATAATTTAAGTATTAATAGAATGATTGAGTGCCATTCAGCATTTAATTAATGATAAATATATAAATAAATCTATACAATGATCAAGTGTCCATTAGTACCTAGTTGACAAATAAATAAATTAAATAAATAAATTATACATGAGTAGAATCCTAAACAATCCAGATTTAAATTTTGAATAATATCCAATAGAGTTCATTTACTCAAAAATGAACCCTAAATTAGTAAATGAACTCTACTGTCTGGAAATTAAAGCATTTTTCCAGCTTTTTCCCGCTGGAAATACTCTTTTTTGTCTGACCTCTAAGCCATCAAATCGTGTTTAGACTTTGGTTTTGTGATCTCCTCTATATCCACAGTTGCTCAAATTAACTTTAGGAGATGGTTGTCTGAAGTTCTGTGCTGCAGACAAATAACTGTTATTAAATTCTCCTCAAGAGGAATTGAAGGAATCTCACACATAAATATCCACGATAAATGATAGAAATCTGTTGCCAATGTTTTTAAACCTATGTGCCTCCTGTGCTCTTCTCCATGCTCTCCCCTCCATCAAGAACTGTAAAGGTTTGTGCCTGTACTTTCATGCATGCACCAGAAGCCTCGACAGACCCTCTCTCATTGGTGCTATTGTGGTGAAGTGGAAAAAATTCCTCTCAAAACTGACATTAATTGCCATAATAGGTAATGAAAACCTGATTAAATTTTATATCGCATTCTGAATAAAAAAATATATGCTGCACCCACTACAAAGTGAATATATAAAGTGCCCCTTTTAATTTATTATAATATACATTATACAGTCCCCCATTAAATTAATTACAAGCATTCTCCTAAATTAATTACGAAAAAATATAGGTAGCTACCCCATGAATTAACCCCTTGCAATTTGGGAACATCATGAGCCCTGTACAGTAGGAGCTGCCACCAGTTCTCCTTTAATATAAGCCCGGTCCATAATGGGATTATAAAGGGTGAGGAACCAACCCGGTAGCATTTATATATGCGAGACTCGGACGTGGGGATTCGTTAATCGAGATAAAAGAGCAACACAGGTTAAATTTTATATTTAATTGTCTTAAGGGCACACTAGACAAAACAATATATACAGTTGGGATACATATGGTTACACAGAGTAAAAAATACAAGGTAGCACTAGAAGTAACAGCAGTTCAGTAAGTTAGTTACCTTGTGTATGGTTAATGGAGCCTGATAGTCCACACCTTAAGATCCTTCTCTGCTGTTGATGGTAAACTGGTTCCCAGAAAAAGACAAGGGACATTGAGAGATGCCTGAATATATGAGGTGGGGTCACACCTCTGCCAACCCAACAGGAGGGGTCATGGGTCCCTCCTACCTGGTACTACAACCAGAGCCCTGGAGAAGCCATAGCTTCTCAAGGGGAAGTCGTAGGGTCAGTGCTCTGGTATCATTGGATCCGGGTGAATCCATGGATTGCATTGATAAAAAACTTGACCCATTTGCTAATGTCCTATCCAGAGATATTGATATCTCTGGAACCGAGTATTCTAGAGCGCCAGAAATTGGATTATTATGATCTCTTGAAAGTAATAAATCCAAAAATGTATTTGTTCTTCTGGTGAGATGGACCATAACTTTATAACTGTCCCTATTCAACTTAGTGGTTTTGGAGTTTATTGAACACACACAAATTTACAAATTTACAAAAATGTATCGGCACAAAAATGGAAAGAATTAAAAACTAAAATACAATGCATGTGGAAAATGAAATAGGGCAAAAATTAACATGGAAAAGAAAGGTAATACAAAGTAGGTAAGCCTACAGACACCAATACATATGCAAACAGAAAGGTAGTAGGACCTGAGATATAATTACCATACCACAGTTTGAAACATGCACTGCACGACCCTGACACGTGTTTCGCTTAACCCCTTCCCGACATTTGACGTAATAGTACTGCATGGCGGGAGGTGCGTTCCCGCAAAATGCAGTACTATTATGTCATGCTTCTGGCCCCGGCTCCTGAACGGAGCCAGGGCCAGAAGCTGCGGGTGTCGGCTATATATTATAGCTGACACCCGCCTCTAACACCCGTGATCGGAGATTTCTCCGATCGCGGGTGTTAAAAAAAAAACCCGATCGCGGTGTTAAACCCTAACAGGGGCGTTTCCCAAGGATCAAAGACCACCCCCCCCCCGTGGTTCCGATCGCAGCCCGGGGCTGCGCGATCCTCCTTCCGTGAGCCGGAATGCTCAGTGTGTTACATTACACAGTGCAATACATCTGTATTACACTGTGTAAGGTGAAGAATAGCTTGAACAAGTGATCAGTGGATCACTTGTTCAAGCTAACATGTAAAAGTGAAAAAACACAGTTAAAAACATTAAATAAAAGCATTTTTTAATAAAAAGAATTAATTAAATACAGTTAAAGTCCCCTAAACACAAACATTCCCTATATTCATGCAATAAAGTGAAAAAAACACAAAATCGCCAAAAACCCCACATATTTGGTATTGTCGCGTCCGTAACAATCTTTACAATAACTCAGAAACATTATTGGGCCCGCTCGGTGAACTCCGTAAAAAAAAAACCCGAAAAACTCGCCAAAAATGTAAAATTTTCATAAAATCTCTTCACAAAAATGTTCTAAAAAGGATCAAAAAAAGTTATGTGCGGCAAATGGTATCAATTGAAAGGACAACTCAACACCGGACAACTGTCCCCGAAAAGATGGCGATGCAAAAACAAATGAGATTTCCTCTATATTCCTTTTTTTCCAGTAAAATTGTAAAAATAAATTAAAAACTATATAAATGAGGTATCACCATAATCCTAGTGATCTATAGAATAAAGATGATATAGTATTTTTAGTGTACGGTGTACGACCCCCAAAAAAAACAAAAAGAAAGGAAACCAAAATTGACAATTTTCTTTTCACCCATACATTCAAGAGTTAATAAAATCTCACCAATAAGCTAATGACCCACTAAAATGAAGTATTTGTAAAGTGCATCTCATGTCGCAAAAAATAAGCCCTAATATGTCCAAATTGCCAAAAAAATAAAGATTGTATAGCCAATAAAAAGTGACAATGCGTAATCTTCTCTGAATGGCGCAGCTTCCCTTCGATGCCCTGGCGTGTGCTCATACAGCAGGTTACCACCACATATGGGGTATTGTTATACACGGGAGGGATTGGGTATCAAATTTTTGGGTATTTTATCCACTGAGAATTTGTACATTGTTTGAAAAACACATTAATTTAGCCAAAAAAAATGTACTTTCAAAATTGTATCCGATTTTGTTTTAACCCCTGTAAAACAATTAAAGGGTTAATAAACTTCATAAAAGTTGTTTTATGTACGTTGAGGGGTGTAGTTTCTATAATGGGGTAATTTAAGGGGTTTTACTTTTATTTAGGCCTCTCAAAGTGATTTGAAACCTGAGCAGGTCCCTCAATAGCAGGATTTTGCGGTTTTTATGAAAATGTGAAAAATCGCACCTAACGTTCAAAGGCCCATAACATCCTACAAAAATAAGAGTATGCATAAAAAACCATGTCCACATAAAGAAGACATTCGGTTAATGTTAGTTATTAAGTTTTTTTGCTGTTATGACTATGTGTGGAAAAAGTAGAACATTTTGAAGTTTGAAAATCGAGAATTTTTCCAAATTTTCACCAAATATCTGATTTTCTCATAAATAAATGCAAAACATACCACCAAAATTTTTCAACTAACATGAAGTACAAAGTGTCACGAGAAAACAATTTTAAAATCACTTGGCTATGTTAAAGCGTTTCAAAGTTATAACCATTTATAGTCACACAGGGCAGATTTGAAAAAATGGGCCGTGTCAGGAAGGTGAAAAGTGGCTTCAGCGTTAAGGGGTTAAGGCTTCTTCAAGGGAAATGAAGAAGCCTTAAGCGAAACATGTGTCGGGGTCGTGCAGTGCATGTTTCATTATTTTAGTTTTCAATTCTTTCCATTTTTGTGCCACTACATTTTTGTAAATTTGTAAATTTGTGTGTGTTCAATAAAGACTATGGGGCAGATTTATCAAGCATCTGAAAGTCAGAATATTTCTAGTTGCCCATGGCAACCAATCACAGCTCAGCTTTCATTTTACCAGTGCTCATGAATATTTTAAAGGGGAGCTGTGATTGGTTGCCATGGGCAACTAGAAATATTCTGACTTTCAGACAGCTTGATAAATCTGCCCCTATATTTTCCCTATATATAGTATTTGAATATGTTTTCTGAATGTGTTTTGACTTTTTGATATAAGATGTCTTTTGAAGCAAAGAGGCATGCTATGTGAACATAAACAGCCTAGCTCAATTAGGCCAATTAAGCTGAGGCTGGGGGATGGTCACATTTATCACACAGATGTGCTGTTCAAGCTTTTTTGAATATAAACAAAGAAACAGGTAGCCTTTCTGGGATTCCATGAAGAGGGAGAATGATATGAGCAAACCTACATCTATCTTCTCCAAGATGTTTGGAAAAACTTCCCTGTCAAGTTTTATAAAACTTATTTGCAAAAGTATTGTGAAGGAAAACATGATGTTTCGGACTCTGGAGGTGGACCCAAGGTCAATTAATTATCCTTTTATAAACACTCTTATAACCCAAGGGATCTGAGAGGCGCAGGAAGTGATTTAGAGTTGTCCACCCAACCTCTGGATATGGCACACCAGTAAATAAAAACCCTTATTATCAAACCAATAAGCTGCCACCAGTTTATCTTGAATATAAGCCCATCCATAACGGGATTATATGGGGTGAGGAACCAACTCAGTTACTTGTACAAGAGCGGTTCAATAGCACCCGTGTTTGACGAGAGAGAGCGTTCCTGAGGGAAGTTGGTGTTATAATCCTGTGCTGCCATCTATCAAACGGCAAAACAAATTGAAGACTGTTTGATTGGTTAGTTTGGATTTGGCAGCCATTTCAGTAAGACGTGTTTCTTGATTTTTGCTAATATGGAAAAAGAGCAGTATCATTGGGTAATTTGCTTTTTGTTTTTGGATGGGAAAAAATGCAAGTAGATAAAAGCAAAGTTGGATGCTGATTATGGGGACACTTCCCATCTATGACCACAGTTAGATATTGGTTCAACAAATTTAAACGTGGGCAAACATCCATTGTTGATGAGGAGCGACCAGACGTGGTTACCAAGGTAATCATTCAAAAAGTCCATGACATGATACTCTCTAATCGACGATCGAAAGTGCGCAAACTAGCAGAGGCTGTGGTGTGTCGACCGGAATGGCAATTAATATTTTACATGATAAGTTGGCAATGAAAAAATTGTTGGCCCGATAGTTGCCACGATTGCTTATGGTGGACAACAAGCGGATGGGGCTGTTAACTTTGAAGCAGTGTTTGGAGCAATTTAAGCAAGATCCAAAGGAGTTTTTGAGTTGAGTTGTCACCGTTGATTCAACCTGGATTCATCATTATACACCAGAAACTAAGCAACAATCAAAACAATGGATTTCTCCCGGTGTATCTGCTTCAAAGAAGGCGAAGAGGGTCCCATTGGCCGGAAAGGTCATGGCGACAATTTTTTGGGATGCAAACGGCGTCATCCACATGGATTTTTTAGAAAAAGGAAGAACGATCACTGGACAATACTACAGTGAGTTAACGGACCGCTTTGACAAAATATTGAAGGAGACACGGCGGCATTTGGCATAAAAGAAGGTGCAAAGGTGTGAATCCCCCATATACATATATGTTCATCACAAGTATCTAGAAGAATTGATGTTTTGAAAAAAAAAGGGTGGTGACAGCAAATATTATTGTTAAGACAGGGAAACAGTGTGAGCCCTTAGCTTCCAAGAATCTCTGTCCCTGCGTATTTGATGGTCATGCGGTAAAGTTCAGGCTACACCCAGAGGAATGGTCCCTACACTGGATAATTGGACAATTCAGAAAGACAAGCATACAACATATACAAGACAATCAAGGGACACTCAAAAAGCATCACAGCAGAATATATCAGAAAATCGCAAGAGAGCCGGTACAAAAATAATACGTACAGGTGTACTAATCTGTCAGGTTTCTATGGAATGACTGAGATGCACCTAATAGTTCAATATGACAAGAAATAAACCTAAGTTTCAGATCAGTATGAATGACTGCTCTATTTTTGATATTTTACATTTGGGCCACACACATGCAGTACACACAGGAATGACTTTAAAGTAGACAAGATAAAATAAGCAGTGATGTTATTTCTTCTATGGGTCTAAGTAATTGAACCCTTGTTAAGAAGTGAATTCTATTTAATGGGCCAGTCAAGTGCCCATTATTTATATTATGTAATGTCTAGTTAACATTCCACTTTTAAAATGAAATTGTGATTGTATCATATGCAAGCAATTTCTCACAAAGAGATTTTCTGTGTTGTTTAATGTATATGTAATTACTGAAACTACTGTTGTGAGAAATGTATCTAATAAAACACATATTCATAAAAGAACTGGTGCTCGTGACTTCTGCCTGCATTAACTATAGCCAGAAGCCTTATTTTTATGCTCTCTAGTAGAGCTGTCATTGCACATCATTCCTTGTGTAGTTGTTTCGGTCAGTTTCCCAGAAGAGCGAGAGCAGCGTGTTATTTTTTTCCTCACCCTACTACTTTGTTTCTGTTTATTGGCAGGCAAAACCATCAATAATCAAATAATAGACTTGTTGAAGTTCTCTTAAAGAAAATCTAGCACCAGGATCATGGATTGTAAACCAAGCACACTGACATACTGGTGTGGGCCCCCTCTGCCAATCTATGTTCTTCTATAAAGGGGTATTCCCACTTCCGGTAAATTAATATTATTGTTTGTATGATGAAAAATAATTTTAAAATCTACTTTCTGTATCAATTCCTCGCAGTTTACTAGATCTCTGCTTGCTGTCATTCTATATAAAGCTTCATTGTTTACTTCGACTGAACAGAAATCTGACCATGGTTGCAAAGGTGCAAGCAGAGAATAATCAGAGCTCTATTTTATAACAAGCCGTGCACCTATGTGACTATGGTCACATTTCTGTCCACTGGAAATAAGCAATGACGATTTCTATAGGAGGACAGCAAGCAGAGATCTAGAAAACTAGATGAAGAATTGATACAGAAAGTATATTGGAAAATTGTATGACTTTTCCTTATTTAAACAATAGCAATTGCTGGTTGAAATGGGACACCCCCTTTAAGATTCTTATGTCTTGTTTTTTAAAAAAAAGGATTTAAAAATTATGCAAATAAGCCTGAGGGACTCCTGGTTCAATTAACACCTATAGAGCCTGGAGCCACTCAGGCTCATTTGCATAATTCACAAAACCTTATTTTTTTAAAGAAAAAAAGGGCATAAGATGCTAAAAGAGAAGCAGATTCTGCCGGAAGGGGCACACACCAGTATGTCAGTGTGCTTGGTTTACAATCCTTCATCCTGGTGGTAGATGTCCTTTAAGTTTATGAGAAGATGGAAACTGTGGATTAAACTGGACTTACATCAGACAAGGGGTTAAATGGAGTAGTCACACTTACCCCCTTGGTTGTCTTGAAAATTTTGTAACATAACCCAATCTTCCTCTCCAGCATTCCTAGGTAGGATTTTATCTACTCTAGGTCATTGGTTCTAAAGTTAAAATTATTTCTATTTAAAATTTGTCTTTTTAATGTTTTCTACAGGCATTTGGTCTGGATCCTTCATAATAGTAGAAATGTTGACTAGTTCATGAATGGTTTAAAGAATTATCAATTTGATAATATCTGACATCATTGACATTTGATAGTCTGTATAGCGGAAGTTAATGGCTATTGTGTTGCATGTAAAGTAATTACATATGTTAACAAAGGTCAAAAATCTATGAAGTTTAACTCTTCTCAGCTAAAGTATTGGCCACTAACCTCAAACTTTAATAGGTTAGTATAAAAATAAGACCAGTTTAAAGAAAAAGACGGATGTCCACTATATTTTCAAAATACAAGTTGCATCTTTATTTAATCACAAAAATAGTTGTAATTTAAAGCATTTAAAAAGCACAACTGAACAAGCCCCACTATCCAAATAATGAGTGAACCCGCTAGAGGTATAATAGGAACATAGCAGCATAAATCATTTAGACTATAACTGAAACAATTACAGATAACTATAAAAAGTACTTAAAAGGGTAATCAGTGTATAGTCTTCAAGATGGTCAAAATTATCCCCAGTATCTAAAACATCCAGCTAAGGGATAGAAGCGGCAGTAAGCAGTCCCCATGCATTCCGCCTGTCTGTGCAGGCTTCCTCAGGGGTAATGTGCAAATGGGGAGTTTGGGAAATATAAAGGGTGCTTACCCACAGAGTCCGGCGCTTAGCAGCTGTGTCTAGTAGATGTCTAGATTCGGCGTGCGTTCCACCCAGTCCGTGATCAATATTAGGAAAATACATCTACGCGTTTTGACGCGGCAGCGTCTTAGTCATGATTCTATTGTGATAAACACACATACTAAAAATATATACACTGACTTTCCCAATAATGAGGTTGTCCGGGTAAGAGAGAGGTGCTCAAAACTCACAGGAAACCCGAAGAGGAAATCATTGTATATATGTTTAGTATGTGTGTTTATCACAATAGGATCATGATCAAGTCGCTGCCGCTTCGAAACGCGTAGATCACTGTATTGTCCATTCTTAACATGTGCGTTTATACTAATAAAGAAGAATTTTAATGGAGCTAACACGTGGATGCATCTAAAGTGCTGCCAAACCGTGTTTTGAGTATATATCTATTCACCCAGAGGGAAAGCCGAAGAATAAAGCAGGACCAGCTAAATTAAGTTCTTCCCCTCTACTTGCTCCCAAGATTGTGTGTGGGAAGTGGATTCCTCTTCAGTACACTCACCATCTCCCTCTTAACATTCATGGGTTACTCTGCCGGACTGGGATGACAAAGTTTACTGTAGACATTCCAATTCATGGAAGCTACACTTGCTAACAACAGCCCAGGAGGTCATGGCTCATATCCAAAAGTTAAGTTTTAATTGGTCATACCATGCTTATAGCTGAATTATTGGTCCTCGGTAGTTCAATTCCTTCTAAGTATACATATAGACTGTTTTTGGTATATTAGAATTACCAGAAAGATTCCAGAACATAATTTTAGTTACTGACTTATCTGCTGTTACATTTGCAAGGTGCAGAACATTTCAGGAAGTGTTGCTTTTAGTAAACTTTTGGAACTTCATCACTGATGCAGAGGCATCAGCATTGAAAAAGTTGCTTGTGCAGCCTCATTTGGAGGGAAGAAGAATGGGAGAAGGTAGAAAAAGGCTAAAATCATACTGTAGATTGCTTTCCTCAATTGTAGAACTGGGTGTTTGTCTTCAGGATAGAGGACACTCTTGTAATAGGACAGCGGGTTGAGACACTGCTGCTTTTTTCTTTTACTGTATATGGTATGGCTGATATTCTTTCCCCCACTAAGGCTACTTGTGAGATTACTCCCAATTTAGTGTCATAAATTATCTGTGTACTATGTTTTTTACTGTCACTGTTTTACCTATGGGTCTAAGAGTCAATTATCCCTTTATGTAGTTTTCCTCAATGTGACATATTTCACAATGATGACAGCCACGTTAGATATAGAAATGTTAAGGGACTCAATAGTCGGATGTGGTGTGAAGCGCAATCTGCTCATGCGGATATATAAATCAGAACTTATTTTGCCTTCATCATAAAAGATATCCCCCCATATTTGGTGCTCCCGCAAAAGGAAAAAAAGGGGGAACTTTTATTGCACTAATGCATGCACTAGATTTCTCCCTTACCAGAGTAAAATCAGACCCATGTGGGAGATAGTGTTTCAGATAAATAATGTGACATGTACTTTAGTTTCAATTTACACTCCTCATTCACAACATTTAATGAGGCACTGTTTAAACTCCTAAATACATGTTAAAGGAATTAGTTTTACTTGCTGGACTTCATGCGACAGAAATCGGGGCGGGCTGTTGGACGATCCAACTGATCCGGACTGATTTAAGATTCAAATTGTGTCGCAAAACAATGCACTTACATACACGATCTTAGTGCATTCCGGTCGGACAATGCACTTTCTTGGAATACAACAGGACGGTTAAGTGAATGTGCCCCATTGTGTTTATACAGGTCTGGGATCTGAGGAATACCCATTCTGCTCTCTGCATTGTTATAGTATACAGCGAGCACTATTTTATAACAAACTGTATGCTCAAGCCATCTTTCCTTATCTAGATGAATGTGAAAGTAAGAGACAGAGAGAGAGAAACAACTGTATTAGAAAATACTGGTTATAAAATACTTTAGTGTGGCAGGGAGCAGAAAGGGTTAAATGCAAGTGTAGCAATGAGATTGCAGCCTGCCTGGAGCATGGAACTTTGTAACCGAGAGTTAAAAGCGGTAAATGAGGGGCAATTTTCTGCCTGCTTCTTTACAAGCTAAGAAAAACTTCTTAATAAAATATACTTGGAAAATATTCACAACACACTCCCAGACACAATATTAAAAATTATCTCCAACAAAAGCTATTCTCTATAATTAAGGATTTTGAGACAAGAAGATAAGTAAAACCCTTACAAACTGTAACAATACCAACCTCTTTTTAGTAACTCAAAAATCTTATATTTACAGGGATTTCTGGGCTAAAGAAATTGGTGCCAGCTGTCCCACCCCAATAATCTTAATGAACTGTAGTAAGGTTAGGTCAAAATGTTTTTAGCCCATAAAACCAATTTAAGGGCTTAAACGAAACAATAAAATTGTTGCGTGAAAACACTTATTCCAAATAGCCAACTATATCATAAGTTTGGGAAATTCAACTGTATGGGGAATAAAGGATCACACATGTTGAAGATTTTCTCATCTAGGCATTGCAGAAATTGTGCCTTATTCCTCCTTTATGGCACCTTTATGCCAAGTGGGCATGAAGGGGGTGCAACAGGCAATGGAGTTGGTTGGAGTGGGGCATTCCTGTCCGACGCCTCCGTACAGGCTATAGCCTGCCCCTATTCTTGATAAATGATCAAGGATGGATATTTTCTCTTTTCCCTTTCAAACACAATTGAGCCAGAAATGTCTTTGCCAGACTGAGCCTGCACATATTTGGGCAGGTCTGAAGGAATAGCTTTCAGGCAAACACACATTTGGCCAGAAGCTAATAAAGGCATCTGTCTTTTAAAACAAATCATGCTTGATCCTTTCTTCCATTGACCAGTGGGCTTTCCCCATACTCACAATATAGTTCTATAATCTCTTTGAAATTAATAGGTTCAGAGAACTATTTTGAAGCATAATACGATCTAAATAGTGGAAACAACTGGTTGTATTTGTTTGTACTCACTAAGCAGTTTCTTAAAGACATGGTCAGTGTACCAACTGAATTAGACACAGACTTTGACAGCCATTATAACGTAATGTATTAGTCCGTTTCTCCCATGATAGTCTTAAGATCCAGCTGGCTGATTCAGTTCTGCTTGGCATGAATCACCCCAGTTTCTCCAGGAATCCTTATTGAGTACTTAAGACAATCCCAATGCACTCGGAAAACAGTTCATCTGGTTCCCATTGACCAAAACAATGAACACTGTTAATTTCCTACTAGGAATCACAATAAGTATCACTCAGAATGCAGGTGGTGAACAAATTTCACGAGTGGACTGTAACCAAGAATTCAGTTTTCTTGCAATATTGCCATGACATACAGTTAACAATGCCAATATAAGGATAACCACAATCAATGAAACTTCTCCAGGATACTAAAGACAATCCCAAAACACCTTAAAAACTTCATCTGGTTCTCATTGTTCATTTCAAAAATTAAAACAATAATAATATAAGCAATTTCAGAATTGTTTTATCTATGGACTGAGAGTGGTATGGCACTAGGTATATGAAGGAACTTTACAAAATTAACTTGTTTCAAATGCATGCAAAACACATGTATGGTTTCATACTTGATACGCTGAGAGATTACATTTCTGTAACCAGGAGTGGTGCTCAGGAGTCCAGGTATCAGGTTGAGTAACTGAAAAGGATAAACAATACTCGTCATTTGTAGTCACTTCAAGATAGGTTTATTAAGGATCCTAACAAACAAGCATGGGACTGAGTTCTAATGCTTCATAGCAACATCTGTTTTTTTCAACAAAAATGTCTTCTGTTTACCCTCTCTGCTATGCTTGTTAGTCAGTATCCTAAATTAACCTATCTTCAAGTGACTACAAAAGGTGAGTGACGCTTATCCGTTTCATTCATTCAATTTATAGGGGCAGATTTATAAAAAGTGTCCTAAGCTTAGACAGTGCAGAGGTAAAACTATTCTAGACCAGATTCATATGTCTAAAGTCTAATGCTGGATGATAAATGTGTTTCAGTATAAGACAGTCTAGTCATACTCTGCAACTCCTATTAGTTGGCTTACTTTGAGCCACAAAGTTAGGACAAAATTCATTCCGGTCAAGAGCATTGTTGGCGCACGGACCTTCTCAGCCCGAGACCCTTTTTCATAGGTCACACTCTTTTTGTCAAGCACCTCGTAGGAGAGCAAGAAAACTGTCTAAAACTCTTTATAAATGTGGTGCAGACACTTCTTTAGTGCAAACTACAACAGAATTCTGTAGTAGACATATTGATAAATCCCCTCCCATTGTCATTATCTATGACTTAAAGTTATTTGTCAATGCTAAGCAATATGTTTAACCACTTTAGGATGCAGGACGAGAATGTTCATTCTAATTATCAGGTATTTTCTGCAAAAGAATTAGTATTCTGCAGATAGAAGCAAGAGACTGCCTATTACAATATTACCAGCCTATTACCAAACAGCCTGGTTCTTCTTTATTGACTTTTTCAAAACATCACAGGCTAGTAGGAATTGAGCCTACACATTTTGAACAAAGGTAATGTAACAATTAAACTACATTGTATTGCATTTTATCAATTGATTCATAGAATTAACGGTGATCAATAAAGTAAGATAATAAAGTAGAGACACAAAATGCAACCAATAATAAATCGTAAGATTATGAAGAGTGTATACAATATAGACAATTCCTATGTCACATGACGGTGAAATTATTTAAATCTACATTTTAATTGATTCTGTGCCACAATATAGCCATGGATAGTTTCTTTCTGTGACTTTATGGCTTTCACGGTCATGTGACATAGGGATTGGCTATATTTTATACAATCTTTATAGGCTTACAATTTATTATTGGTTGGATTTTGTGTCTCTACTTTAATATCTTCCTTTGTTGATCACCATAAGTTCTATGTATCAAATGCTAAAATGCAAAACAATGTAGTTTAATTGTTACATTACTTTTGCACAGAAGCATCTTCTTGTGTTTGGTGACACAACCCAGGGAGTTTTCCATATGACATATCCTCACAAGTCAACTTTCCGAGGATTGGTTGGTGGTTGTTTTAAAGTTTTGCGTTGTGATTTGACTGCCACGCCATGATTAGGGGCACTGGGTTACTCAAAACACATAGGGGCTCATTTACTAAGGGCCTGAAAATTACTGGTTTGCGCCGAATTGCCCTGGGTTTTTGGTGCACGTGACCGGATTGTGTCGCATCAGCGCCAGGTTGCATGCCACGGAAATTGTGGGGGCGTGGCCATCGGAAAACCCAACGGATTGGGAAAAAACGCGGTATTTTTAAAAAAATGTGTTAGTCGACACACACTTACATGCACCAGGAATAGGATGGATGAACTCCGGTGGATCTCGGCTCAGCAGCGACACCTTGTGGACATCGGGTGCACGACCTTAGTGAATCGCAGGAAGACCTGAATCCTCATCGGAGAACGCGCCGATGGACAGGACCAGGTAAGTAAAGGAGCCCCATAGGCTTGATTGCTACTAACCTGTGAAGTTTTTAAGAAGCCTCCAATAAAGAAACCATTGTTAAAAAAGGATGTTCTGCAATCAACCTTTCTTCTAGAACTATTAGTATCCTAGCAGGAAACGTAAGAGTTGATGATGGTCATTACAATTTGAGTGGCTTATTTATTTTTTTAATTTAGAATGTGAACTTAACATATTTAATCATGTATTTTCCTTTTACAAAATGAAAATACAAGTCCATTTAGAAATGATCACTGATTATCTTAAGTTTTTTTGGCTCAGAGTCTACAAGTATTCTTGCTAAGGGGACCATGATTTAAAATTTTGAAATTATCCTGCGAAAATGTGCCATCTTTCAACATTTAATTAAAATACTCAACTTGAAATAGAAGATTGTCCTCGAACTAGGGAAAACAACCTGTGGAAAAATAACACCCATTGTCAGACACAGGGACTGGGAGTTCACAGTCTGTTCAGTACATTTGTTTATTTATCACAATGAAATCACTATAACCTGGTAAATGTGGAGCATGATAAATGGTCCAACTTGTTGTGCAGATTTTTATTGGCTCTGTCTTTTAACTATATTGTTCCATGGTTGTACTATCAAACAGACATCATTCACTTCTGGTTGTCATGCTCAGGACAGTTAGACTAAGCAGATTTTTTAAAAAAAATACCAACGACTATACAAAAAAGACCATAAACCTGGAATAATATGTGTTAAGGGAATATTCAAGAAGATCCAAATATCCTGCTAGTAAAATATGTTAGATCAGTATTAAATGCTGATGAAAGCCTTTAGATTTTGGAAAAAGGGATTGATATTTTTAAGATTAATATATATTGTTTCTACAAAATCTAAAAAGCCACAAACTTTTAATTCTGTCCTCCATTTAGTGGACATACCAGATTACTGCAATTTACAAATTGTCATAATGCAATATGTTGATAATGTATTCTTGTCAATAACACGGCTCTACAATTCAGTTCTTGAAATAACTAGGGCATTGTATGTAACCAATCACAGGGGTTCCCTAGCTGGTGAGTGTTTCCAAATGGAAAGCATGCCTAATTTATTCACAGTCAATCAGAAATGACAAGTGTAGGGTTCATTTTACCTTTACCTGTTGGAACTTAAGGTTAACTTTGACCATTTCCCACCGCTGACTGTAGAAAGATTAACACTGAGGATGCACAACTTTACCTATTGTCTTGTGGTGTCATAAGAATATTCTGCACATGCATGTCTTTTCACATGTGGGTGCTCAGGTGCGTGGGGTATCTACACCTTTACTATATCATGTCCTCTTAAAGTACCAGGTAAATCTTGTAACAATAGCAACACTCCTATCATTAATATTGACAACATTGATAACAACTGAAAAAAATAGCTCCTCCAGCCCACCAAGGAGTTGCAGAAACACATAATTCTGTGAAAAGCAATATAACCTGCTGAGAGTTGTTTCACACTAGAAGGTTAGTCAGTGAAAGTAGAATCTAGAAACCTATAGGTGAGCATTCCTATCTGTTGGGTGGAGAACCTCATAAAGACTTCTCCTGACCATGACTGGATAATTTGCAACCCAGTTGTCTTCTGTACATCTGTAGATTGTACCCTAGAAAATACTACAGTCACCTATAATATTATGTCACCTGGATAATAATGATGTCTCATACTGGGCTTCTGAGAAATTAATAGCCCGAACAATACAACTAGTCAAAATGATCACAAATATTAAGAGTATAACTGACAACTCAACTGTCAACTGGTAACCCCTTATTATATTACGTTAAATTCAATAATTTGATATACTGTACTCACAATAAATTAACTTATATATTGCTGGGGTCCTGGGTTCAAGTCCCACCCAGGTCAACATCTGCAAAGAGTTTGTATGTTCTATCCGTGTTTGTGTGGGTTTCCTCTGGGTACTCCGGTTTCCTCCCACATTCCAAAACATACTGGCAGGTTGATTAGATTGGGAGCGCCATGGGGACAGGGACTGATTTGGCAAGCTCTGTGCAGAGCTGCGCAATCTGTGAATGCTATATAAATAAAGGAATTATTATAATTATTATTATATATTGTGGCACCCAATTAATAATATTAAAAATTATATTAAATATATATAGAGTTCCCCCAATTAATAATTTTATATGTACAATGCCCCACTACTTCTATACAATGCCCCACTATTTCTATACAGTGCCCATTTTAAAGGAAAACAACCACTTGTGTGGTAGTGAATTAAGATAATTATATCTACCTGTTGGTGTTCTTTTCCCCAATCTCCAAACACACTGGGGCTCATTTACTAAGGGCTCCGCAGCTGCACTTTCGTCGGGTTTAATTCGGGTTTCGTCGGGTTTAATTCACTACCACACAAGTGGTAGTTTTGTTTAATGAATTATTCCCACTAATGAATTCATATATAAATATATCCTCTCTTTTAAATTAACTTGTATTTAGTGCCCCCATAATTTATATCGAATGGTGGCTCATCAGAAAAATGAACTTATCTGCCTTTGGTCCTGCAGTTATACCACTAGTAAGGAAGCTTATAGTGTGCTCCCATATGCAATTTATGCACATCAAATAATTATGTGACAGTTTTAGAGCAATATGCATACTGTATATTATACATTAAAGAGGACCTGTTACTAAAGTAAGCAGCTCCTAGTGCTTGATCAAACGCCGCAGTGTTAGAGTGATAGCGTTACCGGAAACCTTACTGTCAAACACTGCGGCGGGGTACAGTGTAATCCCACATCCCACATACAGTGCAAGCTGTCTGATGTATTCATAAGGGGGCGGTCAGAGGCACTGCCTCTTCCCCGGACCGCCCCGCTTGGTCCATAGGCCGGCAGTGACTGCCGCGCGCTAGGCGGCATTCACTGCCCCTAGCCACGGCCCAACCCCACCCCATCACGAATACGTCGGACAGCTTTGCAAGCTGTCCGACAATTACATTGTACCCCGCCGCAGGTTTCCGGTAACGCTATCACTCTAACACTGCAGCGTTTGATCAAGCACTAGGGGCTGCTTACTTTAGTAAGCAGCTCCTAGTGCCGATAAATTGGGTGACAGGTCCACTTTAAATATTGTATTACACACTCTAAAGCCCAAAATACAGTATGCATGTACAGTAAATTAATCCAAATGAACAGTAAAATAGTCAGTACAGGTGGTCCTTGATTTACAGATGACCCCTAAGCGGAGCTTTGTGCTCAGTATGACCTCTTGTGAAGCTCTCTGGCTGCTCTACTTTAGTCCCAGACTGCAATGATCAGCTGTAAGGTGCAGGAATGAATCCTTGTTTCCGTGACAGCACAAAATTTGGAAAATCCAACTGTTACAGGGACAAATAATGTTTTTTTTCTGGAGTTACAATTATAAAACAAACAAGTGCATAAATATACACATATACAAAGTAAATATACAAGTATAACCCAGGAACTGTCTGTACATGTATATACTTTTTCATATCTATTTAGTAATAAAGTATAATGTAGTCATATTTTATAACTGCAAAGAACATTTAATGAAAAGCAAAGTAATATTAACATGCTGTACCAAGATATTTTATATGAATTACAATGCATATAATGAGGTCATGAGTATCAATTATTCTAGTAATTGTACTTTCTATATGAGCTAAGCCATTCGTTCAACAGTTCAGGGAGGACAAAATCTACATCTGATGTATAAACCGCATGCTCGTGTACTGTGTGCGAATGATGTCATTATGACTTGATTCCAAAAACATGCAAGAAATAGAATGTAACTGTGAGATTAATATTTGGATTTATGGGACTAAAACTGGCATCATCTCTGTAATACATAAAACTTCATTTATTTCAATTTATGTTTTCTCCACAATTTTTCCCCACTTAAGACAAGTTCCTAAACTGCAGAAATTAGTTATAAATCTAACTTATGTAACGGGTACACATATAGTTTTTAGTGCACTAGTAAATACTAGTAGAAAGCTGAACTTAGACCAAATGGTGTTTTTTCTTCGAAGTCCTTACTTAGTGCTGAGGCACTTATGATGGAGTTGTTGGCCGAACTAATTATACTATAATTAATGGAAAGATCCATGACCAGACACCTCTGGCAGTGGTTTATCTTAAAAGAGCTAAAGGTTTGGTCATTTAACTTACAACTGGCCTGATCATTTTCCAAGACCCAATCATCTGCAGCTTGTGGAGTAAGCCGAGAGACCCATAAACATTAGCAATCGCCCGACCCAACTAGTTTAGACAATTTTCAGCTAAAGTTTATGGGTTTTTTTACATTCTAACTAAAGATGCAGGTTGCTGGTTTATACTGCAAATTATACTGTTTACTGTTGTGAGGGTTTCATTTGTCATTTTCATTATCCATTGTGACTCGGTTATGTGTTCGAAATATGGATAGTTTTACACTTTTTAATTTACCTTTTATACTGCCCATTCATTAACATTCATTATATTGCTTCTGCCCTGGAGTTTATTATACATTATTCAAAAGCTTGTCATAGCAGAGAAGAAGAGCACTCACCAGGACAATTCTTCATTTACAAAGTGTTTCTTTAACACAAGGTATACTCACAAATAGGTGGTGGTTGGGCACATGTGCAGGTGGAGGGAGGACAAACAGGGTTTATTCCACGAGAGAGGGAATGGCCATGTCTCACTAATTGTGCCAATAATAGAAGATAAAACACAATTAGCACAAAATGGTCATTGCCTCTCTCGTGGAAGTATCCCTGCTTGTCCTCCCTCCACCTGCACATGAGGCACACCACTATGTATTTGTAAGTATGCCTCACATGAAAGAAATACTTTGGATATGAAGAAGTGCTGGTTGTCTTTCTTGGTCAATGCTTTAAGCTTCTGAGTACACATTGGGGGTCATTTACTAAGGGCCCGATTCACATTTTCCCGACGTGTAACCCGAATATTTCCGATTTGCGGCAATTTTCCCTGTATTGCCCCGGGATTTTGGCACACGTGATTGGATTTTGGCGCATCGGCGCCGGCATGCACGTGATGAAAATCACGGGGACGTGGCCGAACGAAAACCCAACGGATTCGGAAAAAACGCTGTATTTACAAATAAAAAATATGTTGCGAAACTTGCACTTACCTTTACCAGGTATAGACCGGTGAATTTCAGGGCATTCCAGCGGGCCTCGGGGAATTCAGCGCAGCAGCCCACCTAGTGGCCGGCGGAAGAACTACCTTAGTCAATCGCCGGAAGACCAGAATCCACCGCAGAGAACGCGCCGCTGGATCGCGAATGGACCGGGTAAGTAAATCTGCCCCAGTGTCGCCTATTTCATTAGTAAAGAGCACTACCGCAGTTTTGGTACCAGCAATACAGACTTGCCCTTAAAGGGACAGGTGTCTGGTTTATGTCATGAGTAAATCACACTCTTTGATCAAACGCTGCAGTGTTAGAGTGATAGCGTTACCGGAAACCTCCGGTAACGCTATCAAACACTGCGGCGGGGTACAGTGTAATCATCGGACAGCTTGCAAAGTTGTCCAATGTATTCATGAGGGGGCGGTCCCCGGACCGCCCCGCTTGCTCCATAGGCCGGCAGTGACTGCCGCGCGCTAGGCGGTATTTACCGCCCCTAGCCATGCCCCAACCCCACCCCCTCATGAATATGTCAGACAGCTTTGCGAGCTGTCTGACAATTACATTGTAACCCACCGCAGTGTTTTATAGCATTACCGGAGGTTTCCGGTAATGCTATCACTCTAACACTGCGGCGTTTGATCAAGCACTAGGAGCTGCTTACCTTAGTAAGCAGCTCCTAGTGCCGATAAATTGGGTGACATGTCCTCTTTAAATATTGCAGTACACACTCTAAAGCCCAAAATACAGTATGCATGTACAGTAAAATAATCCAAATGAACAGTAAAATAGTCAGTTCAGGCGGTCCTTGATTTCTTGGCAGACTTATCATCAAACAGTAACTAAATGTATTCAATAAAAAACTACCCCTCTTAGGACACACAAAAGTCCAGAGAAGGTACTCATACACCACTTGAAATTCACATGAGGCTCTATTTGGCAGAACCTAAAATGTAAGACAATGATGGTGGTGATATTTCAGTTTAACAAAATGTAACAAATTTATTGATACATTAAAAACAATATTTTTTGATTTATCAAGTAAAGAAAATTGAAAGAAAACAGGAGCAAAAACCACCTAGAGTAGCATCCCTGTAATAAAGAGAGTGCTAAAGAGTGTGATTTACTCATGACATAACCCAGACACCTGTCCCTTTAAGGCCAGTCTGTATTGCTGGTACCAAAACTGCGGTAGTGCTCTTTACTAATGAAATAGGCGACACTGGGGCAGATTACTTACCCGGTCCATTCGCGATCCAGCGGCGCGTTCTCTGCGTGGATTCTGGTCTTCCGCGATTCACTAAGGTAGTTTCTCCGCCAGTCCCCGCTGGAATACCGGCCTATACTGGTAAAGGTAAGAGTGTCAAGTTCGCAACACATTTTTTTTTGTAAATACGGCGGTATTTCCGAATCCGTTGGGTTTTCATCATTCGGCCAGCGCCGAATTTTTTATTGTTTTGTTTGTTTTTACTTGCTTCTATATGCATAATAGTGAGTCATGACCATTCCTCTCTCGTGGAATAAACCCTGTTTGTCCTCCCTCCACCTGCACATGTGCCCAACCACCACCATTTGTGAGTATACCTTGTGTTAAAGAAACACTTTGTAATGAAGAATTGTACTGGAGAGTGCTCTTCCTCTGCATGACAAGCTTTTAATAATGTATAATAAACTCCAGGGCAGAACAATATCTGAATGTTAATGAATGGGCATATAAAAGGTAAATTAAAAAGTGTAAAACTATCCTATTTCGAACACATACCGAGTCACAATGGATAATGAAAATGACAAATGAAACCCTCAGACAGTAAACAGTATAATTTGCATATATAACCCAGCAAACCTGCATCTTTAGTTAGAATGTAAAAACAACAAACTTTAGCTGAAAATTGTCTAAACTAGTTGGGTCGGGGCGATTGCTAATGTTTATGGGTCTCTCGGCTTACTCCCAAGCTGCAGATGTTGGGTCTTGGAAAATGATCAGACCAGTTGTAAGTTAATGACCAACCTTTAGCTCTTTTAAAATATGCCAGTGCCAGAGGGTCTGGTCATGGATCTTTCCATTATTATAGTATAATTAGTTCGGCCCAACTCCAACATAAGTGCCTCAGCACTAAGTAAGGACTTCGAAGAAAAAACACCTTTGTTCTAAGTTCAACATTCTACTAGTTTTACTAGTGCACTAAAAACTATAGTGTACCCGTTACAATAAGTTAGATTTATAACTAATCTAATTTCTGCAGTTTAGGAACTTGTCTTAAGTGGGGAAAAATTGTGGAGAAAACATAATTGAATAAATGAAGTTTATGTATTACAGAGATGATGCCAGTTTTAGTCCAATAATCCAAATATTAATCTCACAGTTTACATTCTATTTCTTCGCAGTTTTTGGAATGAGTCAAAGACATCATTCGCACACAGTACTGAGCAATGCGGTTTATACATCAGATGTATATTTGTCCTCCCTGAACTGTTGAACGATGGCTAGCTCATATAAAGTACAATTACTATGAATAATTGATACTCATGACCTCATTATATGCATTGTAATTCATATAAATATCTCGGTACGGCATGTTAATATTACTTGCTTTTTTAAATGTTCTTTGCAGTTTAAAATATGACTACATTATACTTTATTACTAATAGATATGAAAAGTATATACATGTACAGACATTTCCTGGGTTATACTTGTATATTTACTTTGTTAGTGTGTATATTTATGCACTGTTTTGTTTTATAATTGTAACTCCAGAAAAAAACATTATTTGTCCCTGTACAGTTGGATTTTCCAAATTTTGTGCTGTCACACGGAAACAAGGATTCATTCCTGCACCTTACAGCTGATCATTGCAGTCTGGGACAAGTAGAGCAGCCAGAGAGCTTCACAAGAGGTCATACTGAGCACAACTCCCTTAGGGGTCATCTGTAAATCAAGGACCGCCTGAACTGACTATTTTACTGTTCATTTGGATTATTTACTGTACATGCATACTGTATTTTGGGCTTTAGAGTTGTACTGCAATTTAAAGAAGAAGATGTCACCCAATTATCGGCCTAGGAGCTGCTTACTAAGGTAAGCAGCTCCTAGTGCTTGATCAAACGCCGCAGTGTAGAGTGATAGCATAACCGGAAACCTCCGGTAATGCTATAAAACACTGCGGTGGGTTCCAATGTAATTGTCAGACACTCGCAAAGCTGTCTGACTATTCATGAGGGGGTGGGGTTGGGGGCATGGCTAGGGCGTAAATACCGCTAGCGCGCGGCAGTCACTGCCGCTATGGAGCAAGCGGGCGGTCCGGGGACCGCCCCCTCATGAATACATTGGACAACTTGGCAAGCTGTCCGATGATTACACTGTACCCCGCCGCAGTGTTTGATAGCGTTACCGGAGGTTTCCGGTAACGCTATCACTCTAACACGCGCAGTTTGATCAAGCACTAGGAGCTGCTTACTTTAGTAAGCAGCTCCTAGTGCCGAAAATTTAAGTGACAGGTCCTCTTTATGTGTAATATACAGTATGCTATTGCCTAAAACTGTCACATAATTATTTGATGTGCATAAATTGCATATGGGAGCACACTATAAGCTTCCTTACTAGTGGTATAACTGCAGGACCAAGGCAGATAAGTTCATTTTTCTGATGAGCCACCATTCAATATAATTATGGGGAACTAAATCAAGTTAATATAACGAGAGGATATATTTATATATGAATTCATTAGTGGGATAATTCATTAACAAAACTACCACTTGTGTGTAGTGAATTAAACCCGACGAAAACCCGAATTAAACCCGACGAAAGTGCAGCTGCGGAGCCCTTAGTAAATGAGCCCCATTGTGTTTGGAGATTGGGGAGAAGAACACACAACAGGTAGATATAGTTATCTAATTCACTACCACACAAGTGGTTGTTTTCCTTTAAAAGGGCACTGTATAGAAATAGTGGGGCATTGTATAGGTAGTGGGGCATTGTACAATATAAATTATTAATTGGGGAACTCTATATATATTTAATATAATTTTTAATATTTAATTGGGTGCACAATATATAATAATATATTATATAATTCCTTTATTTATATAGCATTCACAGATTGCGCAGCTCTGCACAGAGCTTGCAAATCAGTCCCTGTCCCCATGGCGCTCCCAATCTAATCAACCTGCCAGTATGTTTTGAATGTGGGAGGAAACCGGAGTACCCAGAGGAAACCCACACAAACACGGATAGAACATACAAACCTTTGCAGATGTTGACCTGGGTGGATTAACCCAGGACCCCGCAACATATAATTATTTATTGTGAGTACGTTATCAATTATTGATTTACGTAAATGAAAGGGTGTTAACCAGTTGTCAGATATTTCATGCAATATACATAATATTCATGATTCGATACAATTTGACTAGTTGTATTGTTTGGGCTATTAATTTCTCAGAAACCCAGTATGAGACATCATTATTATCCAGGTGACATAATATTATAGGTGACTGCAGTATTTTCGGTACAATCTACAGATGTACCGAAGACAACTGGGTTGCAAATTATCCAGTCATGGCCAGGAGAAGTCTTTATGAGGTTCTGCACCCAACAGATAGGAATGCTCACCTATAGGTTCTAGATTCTACTTTCACTGACTAACCTTCTAGTGTGAAACAACTCAGCCGTTTATTGCTTTTCACAGATTATGTGTTTCTGCAACTCTTGGTGGGCTGGAGGAGCTATTTTTTTCAGTTGTTATCAATGTTGTCAATATTAATGATAGGAGTGTTGCTATTGTTACAAGATTTACCTGGTACTTTAAGAGGACTGATATGTAAAAGGGTAGTATACCCCACGCACCTGAGCACCCACATGTGAAAAGACATGCATGTGCAGAATATTCTTATGACACCACAAGACAATAGTTAAAGTTGCATCCTCAGTGTTATCTTTCTACAGTCAGCGGTGGGATGGTCAAGTTAACCTTAGTTCCAACAGGTAAAGTTAAATGAACCTACACTTGTCATTCTGATTGACTGTGAATAAATTGGCATGCTTTCCATTTGGAAACACTCACCAGCTAGGGAACCCCTGTGATTGGTTCATACAATGCCCGTATTTCAAGAACTGAATTGTAGAGCCGTGTTATTGACAAGAATACATTATCAACATATTGCATATATGACAATTTGTAAATGCAGTAATCTGGTATGTCCACTAAATGGAGGACAGAATTAAAAGTTTGTGGCTTTTTATATTTTGTAGAAACAATATAATTAACTTAAAAATATCAATCCCTTTTTCCAAAATCTAAAGGCTTTCATCAGCATTTATACTGATCTAACATATTTACTAGCAGGATATTTGGATCTTCTTGAATATTCCTTAACACATATTATCCAGGTTTATGGTCTTTTTTGTATAGTCGTTGGTATTTTTTTTAAAAATCTGCTTAGTCTAACTGTCCTGAGCATGACAACCAGAAGTGAATGATGTCTGTTTGATAGTACAACCATGGAACAATATAGTTATAAAGACAGAGCCTAATAAAATCTGCACAACAAGTTGGACCATTTATCATGCTCCACATTTACCAGGTTATAGTGATTCATTGTGATAAATAAACAAATGTACTGAACAAACTGTGAACTCCAGTCCCTGTGTCTGACAATGGGTGTTATTTTTCCACAGGTTGTTTTCCCTAGTTCGAGGACAATCTTCTATTTCAAGTTGAGTATTTTAATTAAATGTTGAAAGATGCACATTTCGCAGGATAATTTCAAATTTTAAATCATGGTCCCCTTAGCAAGAATACTTGTAGACTCTGAGCCAAAAAAACTTAAGATAATCAGTGATCATTTCTAAATGGACTTGTTTTTTATTTTGTAAAAGGAAAATACATGATTAAATATGTTAAGTTCACATTCTAAATTAAAAAAATAAATAAGCCACTACAATTGTATGACCATCATCAACTCTTACGTTTCCTGCTAGGATACTAATAGTTCTAGAAGAAAGGTTGATTGCAGAACATCCTTTTTAACAATGGTTTCTTTATTGGAGGCTTCTTAAAAACTCACAGGTTAGTAGCAATCAGCCTATGGGGCTCCTTTACTTACCTGGTCTGTCCTTGGCGCATTCTCCGATGAGGATTCAGGTCTTCCGGCGATTCACTAAGTGTGCACCCGATGTCCACAGGTGTCGCTGCATGGCCGAGATCCACCGGAGTTCATCCATCCTATTCCTGGTGCATGTAAGTGGTTGTCGACTAACACATTTTTAAAAATACCGCGTTTTTTCCAATCGTTGGGTTTTCCGATGGCCACGCCCCACAATTTCCGTGCATGCACCTGGCGCTGATGCGACACAATCCGGTCACGTGCACCAAAAACCCAGGGCAATTCTGCGCAAACCAGTAATTTTCAGGCCCTTAGTTAATTGAGCCCCTATGTGTTTTGAGTAACCCAGTGCCCCTAATCATGGCGTGGCTCAATCACAACGCAAAACTTAAAACAACCACCAACCAATCCTCGAAAGTTGACTTGTGAGGATATGTCATATGGAAAACTCCCTGGGTTGTGTCACCAAACACAAGAAGATGCTTCTGTGCAAAAGTAATGTAACATCTAAACTACATTGTTTTGCATTTTAGCATTTGATACAACCGTAGAATTATGGTGTACAACAAAGGAAGATATTAAAGTAGAGACACAAAATCCACCAATAATAAATTGTAACCTATAAAGATGTTATACAATATAGCCAAACCCTATGTCACATGACCGTGAGCCATAAAGTCACAGAAAGAACTATCCATGGCTATATTGTGCACAGAATCAATTAAATGTAATTTTAAATAATTTCACCGTCATGTACATGGAATTGCTATATTGTATACAATCTTCATAATCTTACGATTTATTTGGTTGCATTTTGTGTCTCTACTTTATTATCTTACTTTATTGATCACCGTTAATTCTATGAATCAATTGATAAATTGCAATACAATTTAGTTTAATTGTTACATTACCTTTGTTCAAAATGTGTAGGCTCAATTCCTACTAACCTGTGATGTTTTGAAAAAGTCAATAAAGAAGAACCAGGCTGTTTGGTAAGGCTAGTAATATTTGTATAAGGCAGTCTCTTGCTTCTATCTGCAGAATACTAATTTTTTGCAGAAAATACCTGATAATTAGAATGAACATTCTCGCTCCTGCATCCTAAAGTGGTTAACATATTGCTTCCATTGACAAATAACTTTAAGTCATAGAAATAGAACAATGGAGGGGATTTATCAATATTCTACTACAGAATTCTGTTGTAGTTTGCACTAAAGAAGTTTCTGCACCACATTTATAAGGGTTTTTAGACAGTTTTTCTTGCTCTCCCTACGAGGTTGCTTGACAAAAGAAGTGTGCCCTATGAAGAAGGGTCTCGGCGCTGAGAAGGTCCGTGGCGCCAACAATGCTCTTGACCGGATGAATTTTGTGTCGCTAACTTTGTTGCTCAAAGTAAGCCAACTAATAGGAGTTCAGAGTATGACTAGACTGTCTTATACTGAACACTTTATCATCCAGCATTAGACTTTAGACATATGAATCTGCTGTCTAGAATAGTCTTAACCTCTGCACTGTCTAGCTTGGACACTTTTATGAATCTGCCCCTATAAATTGAATGAATGAACGGATAGCGGCACTCACCTTTTGTAGTCACTTGAAAGATAGGTTAATTTAGGATACTGCGTATCAGAGAGGGTACAGAGACATTTGTTGAAAAACACAAGATGTTGCTATGAAGCATAGAACTCAGTCCATGCTGTTTGTTAGGAGCCTTATAAACCTATCTTGAAGTGACTACAAATGACGAGTATTGTTTTATCCTTTTCAGTACTCAACCTGATACCTGGACTCCTGCCACCACTCCTGTTACAGAAATGTAATCTCTCAGCGTATCAAGTATGAAGACCATACATGTTTTGCATCATTTGCACCAAGTTAATTTTGTAAAGTTCCTTCCTATACCTAGTGCCATACCACTCTCATCCTAGATAAACATTCTGAAATTGATTATATTATTATTGTTTTAATTTTGAAATGAACAATGAGAACCAATGAAGTTTTTAAGGTGTTTTGGATGTCTTTAGTATCCTGGAGAAGTTTCATTGATTGTGTTATCCTTATATTGGCATTGTTAACTGTATGTCATGGCATTTGCAAGAAAACTGATTCTTGGTTAAGTCCACTCGTGAAATTTGTTCACCACCTGCATTCTGAGTGATACTTATGTGATTCCCTGTAGGAATTAAACGTGTTCATTGTTTTGTCAAGGGAACCAGCTGACCTGTTTCTCCGAGTGCATTGGGATTGTCTAATACTCATAAGGATTCCTGAGAAACTGGGGTGATTCATGCCAAGCAAACTGAATCAGCCAGCTGGATCTTAAGACTATCATGGAGAAACGGACTAATATTACGTTTTAAATGGCTGTCAAAGTCGTGTCTAATTCAGTTGGTACACATGCCCTTCTTTAAGAAACTGCTTAGTGAGTTACAAACAAATACAACACGCATTGTTTCCACTATTTAGATTGTATTATGCTTCAAAATAGTTCTCTGAACCTATTATTTCAAAGAGATTATAGAACTATATTGTGAGTATGGGGAAGCCACTGTCAATGGAAGAGGATCAAGCATGATTTGTTTAAAAACAGTGCCTTTAGAGCTTCTGGCCAAATGTGTGTTTGCCTGAAACTATTCCTTCAGACCTGCCCAAATATGTGCAGGCTCAGTCTGGCAAAGACATTTCTGGCTCAATTGTGTTTTAAAGGGAAAAGAGAAAATATCCATCCTTGATCATTTATCAAGAATAGGGCAGGCTATAGCCTATCGGAGCGTCGGACGATGCCCCACTCCAACCAACTCCATTGCCTGTTGCACCCCACCCCTTCATGCCACTTGGCATAAGGTGCCATAAAGGAGGAATAAGGCACAATTTCTGCAATGCCTAGATGAGAAAATCTTCAACATGTGTGATCCTTATTCCCCTACAGTTGAATTTCCCAACCTTATATATAGTTGGCTATTTGGAATAAGTGTTTTCACGCAACAATTTATTGTTCGTTTAAGCCTCTAATTGGTTTTATATGGCTAAAACACTTTTGACCTAACCTTACTACAGTTCACTTAAGATTATTGGGGTGGGACAGCTGGCACCAATTCTTTAGCCCAGAAATCCCTGTAAATTAAATAGATTTTGAGTTACTAAAAAGAGGTTGGTATTGTTACAGTTTGTAGGGTTTTACTTATCTTCTGTCTCAAAATCCTTAATTATAGAGAATAGCTTTTGTTGGAGATAATTTTTAATATTGTGTCTGGAGTGTGTCTGTGATATTTTCCAAGTATATTTTATTAAAAGTTTTTCTTAGCTTGTAAAGAAGCAGGCAGAAATTGCCCCTCATTTACCGCTTTTAACTCTCGGTTACAAAGTTCCATGCTCCAGGCAGGCTGCAAGCTCTTGCTACACTTGCATTTACCCTTTCTGCTCCCTGCCACACTAAAGTATTTTATAACCAGTATTTTCTAATACAGTTGTTTCTCTCTCTCTCTGTCTCTTACTTTCACATTCATCTAGATAAGGAAAGATGGCTGAGCATACAGTTTGTTATAAAATAGTGCTCGCTGTATACTATACACATGCAGAGACAATGGGTATCCTCAGAATCCCAGACCTGTATAAACACAATGGGGCACATCACTTAACCGTCCTGTTGATTCCAAGAAAGTGCATTGTCCGACCGGAATGCACTAAATCGTGTATGTAAGTGCATGTTTTTGCACACAATTTGAATCTTAAATCAGTCCGGATCAGTTGGATCGTCCACCAGCCCCCCTGATTTCTGTCGCATGAAGTCCAGCAATAAACTAATTCCTTTAACATGTTTTGGAGTTTAAACAGTCCCTCATTAAATGTGTAATGAGGAGTGTAAATTGAAACTAAAGTACATGTCACATTATTTATCTGAAACACTATCTCCCACATGGTTCTGATTTAACTCTGGTAAGGGAGAAATCTAGTGCATGCTTAGTGCAATAAAAGTTTCCCCCTTTTTTCCTTTTGCGGGAGCACCAAATATGGGGGGATATCTTTTAGATGAAGGCAAAATAAGTTCTGATTTATATATCCGCATGAGCAGATTGCGCTTCACACCACATCCGACTATGTGATCCCTTAACATTTCTATACTAACGTGGCTGTCACATTGTGAAATGATGTCACATTGAGGAAAACTACATAAAGGGATATTGACTCTTAGACCCATAGGTAACAGTGCAACAGTAAAAACATAGTACACGATAATTTATGACACTAATTGGGAGTAATCTCACACAGTAGCCTTAGTGGGGAAAGAATATCACCATACCATATACAGTAAAAGAAAAAAGCAAGCAGTGTCTCAACCCGTCTGTCCTATTACAAGAGTGTCCTCTATCCTGAGACAACCACCCAGTTCTACAATTGAGGAAGGATAGCAATCTACAGTATGATATTTTAGCCTTTTCTACCTTCTCCCATTCTTCTTCCCTCCAAATGAGGCTGCACAAGCAACTTTTTCAATGCTTGATCGCTCGCATCAGTGATGAGTCCCAAAAGTTTACTAAAAGCAACACTTCCTGAAATGTTTCTGCACACGTTGCAAATGTACAGCAGATAAGTCAGTAACTAAATTATGTTCGTGAATCTTTCTGGTAATTCTAATATACCAAAAACAGTCATAGTATTACTTAGAAGGAATTGAACTACCGAGGACCAATAATTCAGCTAAATCATGGTATGACCAATAAAACTTACTTTGATAGGCCATGACCTCCTGGCTGTTGTTGCAAGTGGACTTCCATGAATTGGAATGTCTACAGTAAACTTTGTCCAATCCCAGTCCGGCAGAGTAACCCATGAATGTTAAGAGGGAGATTGGTGATTGTACTGAAGAGAATCCACTTCCCACACACAATCTTGGAGCAAGTAGAGGGGAAAACTTAATTTAGCTGGTCCTGCTTTATTCTTCGGCTTTCCCTCTTGGTAATAGATATATACCAAACACGGTTTGCAGACACTTTAGTATGCATCCCGTTTTAGCTCCATTAAAATTCTTCTTATTAGTATAAACGCACATGTTAAGAATGGACAATACATTGATCTACCGTTTCGAAGCGCAGCGACTTGATCATGATCCTATTGTGATAACCACATACTAACACTATATCAATGATTTCCCTTCGGGTTTCTCGTGAGTTTGAGCACCTCTCTCTTACCCGGACAACCTCATTATTGGGAAAGTCAGTGTATATTTTTTTTAGATATGTGGTTTTATCCAAATAGAATCATACTAAGACCGCCGCGTCAAACGCGTAGATAACTGTATTTTCCTATATTGATCACGGACTGGGGAACGCACGCATCTAGACATCTACTAGACCAGCTGTGCTAACGCCCGGACTCTGTGGGTAAGCACCCTTTATATTTCCCAAACTCCCCATTTGCACATACCCCGAGGACCGGCACAGACAGGCGGATGCATGGGGACTGCTTACTGCCGCCTCCTATCCCTTAGCTGGATGTTTTAGATACTGGGGATAATTTTGACCATCTTGAAGACTATCACACTGTTACCCTTTTAAGTCCTTTTTATGTTATCTGTAATTGTTTCTTAGTTATAGTCAAAATGATTTATGCGGCTATGTTCCTATTATACCTCTAGCGGGTTCACTCATAGGGGATAGTGGGGCTTGTTCAGTTGTGCTTTTTAAATGCTTTAAATTACAACTATTTTTGTGATTAAATAAGATGCAACTTGTATTTTTGAAAATTAGTGGACATCCGTTTTTTCTTTAACTGGTCTTATTTTTATACTAACCTATTAAAGTTGAGGTTAGTGGCCAATACTTTAGCTGAGAAGAGTTAAACTTCATAGATTTTTGACCTTTGTTAACATATTAAATTACTTTACATGCAACCCAAATAGCCATTAACTTCCTCTATAACAGACTATCAAATGTCAAATGATTCAGAATATTACAAATTGATAATTCTTTAAAACCATTCAGGAACTAGTCAACATTTCTACTATTATGAAGAATCCAGACCAAATGCCTGTAGAAAACATTAAAAAGACAAATTTTAAATGGATAATTTTTACTTTAGACCAATGACCTAGATATATAAATCCTACCTAGAATGCTGGAGAGGAAGATTGGGTTATGTTACAAAATTTTCAAGACAACCAGGGGGTAAGTTGGACTACTCCTTTAACCCCTTGTCTGATGTAAGTCCAGTTGTAATCCACAGTTTCCATCTTCTCAATAAACTAAAGACATCTACCACCAGGATAAGGATTGTAAACCAACACCTGACATACTGGTGTGTGCCCCTTCCGGCTAATCTGCTTCTCTTTTGCATCTTATCCCTTTTTTTCTGTAAAAAAAATAAGTTTTGTGAATTATGCAAATGAGCCTGAGTGGCTCCAGGCTCTATGTGTTTAATTGAACCAGGAGTCCCTCAGGCTTATATTGCATAATTTTAAATCCTTTTTTTTAAAAACAAGACATAAGAATCTTAAGGGGGTGTCCCATTTCACCAGCAATTGCTATTGTTTAAATAAGGAAAAGTCATACATTTTCCAATATTACTTCTGTATCAATTCTTCATCTAGTTTTCTAGATCTCTGCTTGCTGTCCCTCCTATAGAAATCGTCATTGCTTATTTCCAGTGGACAAGAATGGTGACCATAGCGCGACAGGCTGCACGGCTTGTTATAGAATAAGCTCTGCTTATTCCTCTGCTGTGCACCTTTGCAACCGATGGTCATATTTCTGTTCCGGATGAATAATCAGTGAAGCTCTTATATAGAATGACAGCAACGCAGAGATCTAGTAAACGCGAGGAATTGATACAGAAAGTATATTTTACGTAATTATTTTCATCATAACCAAACAATAATTTAATTTCACGCGGAAGTGGGATAACCAGCCTTTATAGCAGAACCATGATGGCATGAGGGGGCCTACACCCAGTATGTCGTGTGCTTGGTTTACCAGTCCTGATCCTGGTGCTAGATTTTCTTTAAGAGAACTGTAACAAGTCTATATTTGATTATTGATGGTTTTGCCTGCCAATAACAGAAACAAGGTATAGGGTTGGCGAAAAAATAAAACACGCATGCTCTCGCTCTTCTCGGAAACTGACCAACATACTACAATGATAGGTGCAATGACAGCTCTAACTAGAGAGCATAAAACATAATCGACCTTCCTGTCTCTAAAGTTAATGCAGGCAGAACCGAGCACCAGTGCTTTATGAAATTGTGTTTATTAGATACATTTCTCACAACAGTAGTTTCAGTAATTACATATACATTAACACAACCAGAAAATCTCTTTGAGAATTGCTGTCCATATGATCAACACATTTCATTTTAAAAGTGGAATGTTGAACTAGACATTACATAATTAAATAATGGCACTTGAAAAAACTGCCCATTAACTAGAAATTCACTTCTTAACAAGGGTTCAATGTCTTAGACCATAGAATAAATACATCACTGCCTTATTTTTCTTGTCTACTTTACAGTCATTCCGGTGTAGATACTGCTGTGCTGTGGGCCCCAAAGTAAAATACTAAAATAGAGCAGCTCATTCACATACTGATCTGAAACTTATGTTTATTTTTCTTGTCATAGTTGACTATAGGTGCATCTCAGTCATATTGCCATAAGAAACCTACACAGATTAGTACCCTATAACGTATATTTTGTGTAGCCCGCCTCTCTTGCGTATTTCTGATAAATTCTGCTGTGAATGCTGTTTTTGAGCCCTCTGATATTGTCTTGTATATGTTGTATGCTTGTCTTTCTGAATTGGTCCATTTCAGGTAGGGACCATGCCTCTGGTTGTACCTGAACTTTTACCGATGACCATCAAATACGCAGGACAGAGACTTCTTGGAAGCTAACGGGCTCACACTGTTTTCCCCGTCTTAACAATATAAGTTTGCTTTGTCACCCACACCAGTTTTTTTTTTCAAAACAATCCATAATTCTTCTAGATACTTGTGATTGAACAATAATGTATCTGTGGGGTATTCACACCTTTGCACCTTCTTTTATGCCAAATGCCAGTGTCTCCTTCGATTTTTTCAAAGCGGTCCGTTAACTCACTGTATAACCTTGTCCGTGATCGTTCCTTCCGTTGCTTCTAAAAACTCATTGTATAACGCCGTTTTGCATCCCGAAAAAATGATGGTCGCCATGACCTTGTCGCGGCCAATGGGACCCTCTCTCGCCTTTTCTTGGAAGCGATACACCCTGGGGAGAAACTCCATTGCTTTTGATTGTGTGCTCTAGTTCTTCTGTGTATAATGATACCCAGGTTTGAATCAAACGGTGGACAACGCAACTCAAAAACTCCGTTGATTCTTGTTAAAATTGCTTCCAAACCTGCTTCAATCAATTACAGCCCCCTCCGCTTGTTGTCCACCATAAAGCAATCGGGCAACTATCGGGTCCAACAATTTTTTCATTGCCAACATTTCATGTAAAATATGTAATTTGCCATTCCGGTCGACACACCACGCCTCTTGCTGCTTTTGCCAATTTCGATCGTCGATATTAGAGAGTATCATGTTCATGGACTTTTTGATGATTACTCCTGGTACCACCTGGTCGCTCCTCATCAACAATGTGACTGTTTGCCCGACCGTTTCTAAATTTTGTTGAACCAATATCGACTGTGGTCCAAGATGGGAGTTGTCCCCATAATCAGCATCCAATTTGCGTTTATCTACTGCATGTCTTTTCCCCATCCAAAAACAAAATCAATTAACCAATGAATACTGCTCTTTTCCCACTATAGCAAAAATCGAAGCACGAAACACGTCTTACTGAAATCGTGTCCAATCCAAACTAACCAATCAAAAAAACACAGTCTTCAATTTGTTTTTGTTTTCCGTTTGATAGATGGCAGCCAGGATTATAACACCTACTTCCCGTCAGACGCTCTCTCTCTCGTCAAACAACGGGTGCTATTGACCGCTCTTGTCAAGTAACTTGATGTTGGTCGCCCATCCCCATTAATCCCGTTATGTGTGGGCTTATTATTCAAGATAACTGGGTGCACTTATGTGGTTTGATATAAAGGGTTTTTATTTACGTGGTGTGCCATATCCCAGAGGTTGGGGGGGCAACTCTAAATCAACATTCCTGCGCTCTCAATCCTTGGGTTATAAGATTGTTTTATAAAAAGAATAATTATTGACTTGGGTCCCACCCCTCCAGAGTCCGAAACATCATGTTTTCCATTCACAATACTTTTGCAAATAAGTTTTATAAAACTTGACGGAAGTTTTCTCCAAACATTTGGAGAAGATAGATGTAGGTTTGCTCATATCATTCTCCCTCTTCATGGAAATCCCAATAAGGCTACCTGTTTCTTTTCGTTGTTATATTCAAAAAACTTGAACAAGCATCGTGTGGATAACATGTGGACCATCCCCTCAGCCTCAGCTTATTGGCCTAATTAGGCTAGGCTTGTTTTTTGTTCATGCATAGCCTCTTTTGCTTCCAAAAGACATCTTATATCCAAATCCAAAACATTCAGAAACATATGTCAAAATACCTTATATATAGGAAGAATCATAGGCGGCAGATTATAACAAGCTGTCTGAATCGACATATTTCTAGTTGCCCCATGGCCAACCATACTCAACGCTCACCCTTTAAACATTTCAATGAGCACTGGTAAAATGAACAGCTGACTGTGATGGTTGCCATGGGCAACTTAAAAATTTCTTACTTTCAGATGCTTGATAAATCCTGCCCCATAGTCCTTTATTGACACACATTAGACAAATTTACACAATTCTAAAAAATGTAGTGCACAACAATGAGAACGTTGAAAGTATAAGTTGGAAACAAGGCACTCCACCCCATAGCACGACCCGACACATGTTCTTCGCTTCACGGCTTACTTCACTCGCCCTTGAAGAAGCCTTAAACCCCTTAACCGCTGAAAGCCACTTTCACCTTCCTGACACACGGTCCCATTTTTTCAAATCGCCCTGTGTGAACTAAATGGTATAACTTTGAAATGCTTTACGTAGCCAAGTGATTTTAAATTTTTTTTCTCGTGACACTTTGTACTCATCTTAGTTGAAAAATTTGGTGTATATTGTGGCATTTATTTATGAGAACAATCAGATATTTGGTGAAATTGGAAATTCTCGATTTTCAAACTTCAAAATGTTCTACTTTTTCCACACTAGTCATAACAGCAAAAAAACTTAATAACAACATTACCCGAATGTCCTTCTTATGTGGACATGGTTTTTTATGCATACTCTTATCTTTTGTAGGATGTTATGGCCCTTGAACGTTACGGTGCGATTTTTCACATTTCATAAAACCGCAAAATCCTGCTATTGAGGACCTGCTCAGGTTTCAAATCACTTTGAAGGCCTAATAAAAGTAAAACCCCTTACATTACCCCATTATAGAAACTACAGCCCTCAACTACATAAAACAACACTTTATGAAGTTTATAACCCTTTAATTGTCTTTACAGGGGTTAAAACAAAATCGGATACAATTTGAAAGTCATTTTTTTTTTGGCTAAATTAATGTGTTTTTCAAACAATGTACAATTCCAGTGGCTAAAATACCCAAAAATTTGATACCCACTCCTCCCATGTATACAAATACCCCCATATGTGCTGGTAACCGCTGTATGAGCACACGCCAGGCATCAGGGAACTGCCATTCAGAGAAGATTACGCATTGTCACTTTTTATGGCTATACAATCTTTATTTTTTTGGGCAATTTGGCATATTAGGGCTTATTTTTTGCGACATGAGATGCACTTTAACAAATACTCATTTATCAGTGGGTCTATTCTTATTGGTGAGATTTTTAACTCTTGAACTTATGGGTGAAAAGAAATTGTCAATTTTGGTTTCCTTTCTTTTTGTTTTTTTTGGGGGTCGTACACCGTACACTAAAATACTATATCATCTTTATTCTATAGATCACTAGGATTATGGTGATACCTCATTTATATAGTTTTTATTTATTTTTCATTTTACTGGAAAAAGGAATATAGAGGAAATCTCATTTGTTTTTGCATCGCCATCTTTTGCGGGGACATAACTTTAACTATATTTTTGGTTGACAGCTGGTTAGGGCTATTTTTTTCGTGTTGAGTTGTCCTTCAATTGATACCATGGCCGCACATAACTTTTTTGATCCTTTTTAGACATTTTTGTGAAGAGTTTTATGAAATTTTACATATTTTGGCGAGTTTTTCGGTTTTTTTTTTACGGAGTTCACCCGAGCGGGCCCAATAAGTTTTCTGATTATTGGTAAGTTGTTTACGACCCGCGACAATACCAAATGTGTGGGTTGTTTGGCGATTTTGTTTTTTTTTCACTTTATTGCATGAATATAGGGAATGTTTTGTGTTAGTAGGGACTTTAACTGTTTTAATTAATTCTGTTTTTATATAAAAATGCTTTTATTTTCAACTGTTTTTACTGTGTTTTCCACTTTACATGTTAGCTTGAACAAGTGATCCACTTGATCACTTGTCACTATTCTTCCACCTCACACAGTGTAATACGCTTATTGCACTGTGTATGTAACACACTGAGCATTCCGGCTCACGGAACGGAGGATCGCTCAGCCCCGGGCTGCGATCGAACCCCGGGGGGGGTGGTCTTTGATTTTGCGAACGCCCCTGTTAGGGGTTACACCGCGATCGGAGAAATCTCCGATCACGGGTGTTAGAGGCGGGTGTCAGCTATAATATATAGCCGACACCCGCCGCTTCTGGCCCTGGCTTCCGTTCAAGACCGGGCCAGAAGCTGACATAATAGTACTGACATTTTGCGGGTAACGCACCTCCCCCATGCAGTACTATTACGTAATGTCGGGAAGGGTTAGCGAAACACGTGTCAGGGTCGTGCAGTGCAGTTTCAAACTGTGGTATGGTAATTATATCTCAGGTCCTACTACCTTTCTGTTTGCATATGTATGGTTTCTGTAGCTTACCTACTTTGTATTACCTTTCTTTCCATGTTAATTTTTGCCCTATTCATTTTCCACATGCATTGTTTTTAGGTTTTTAATTCTTTTCCATTTTTTGTGCCGATACATTTTGTAAATTTGTAAATTGTGTGTGTTCAATAAACTCCAACCACTAAGTTCAATAGGGACAGTTATAAAGTTATGGTCCATTCACCAGAAGAACAATACATTTTTGGATTTATTACTTTCAAGAGATCATAATAATCCAGTCTTGCGCTCTAGATACTCGGTTTCCAGAGATACAATATCTCTGATAGGACCATTAGCAATGGTCAATTTTTTTATATCAATGCAATCCTGGATTCACCCGGATCCAATGATACCGAGCACTGACCCTACGCCTTCCCCTTGAAAGCTATGGCTTCTCCAGGGCTCTGGTTGTATACCAGGTAGGAGGGACCCATGACCCCTCCTGTTGGGTTGGCAGAGGTGTGACCACACTCATATATTCGGCATCTCTCAATGTCCCTTGTCTTTTTTTGGAACCAGTTTACCATCAACAGCAGAGAAGGATCTTAAGGGTGGACTATCAGGCCCATTAACCATACACAGAGTAACTAACTTACTGAAACTGACTGTTACTTCTAGTGCTACCTGTATTTTTTTCTCTGTGTAACCTATGTATCCACACTGTATATATTGTTTTGTCTAGTTGTCCCTTAAGCCAATTATATAAAAATTTAACCTTGTGTGTCTCTTTTATCTCGATTAACGAATCCCCACGTCCGAGTCTCCATATATAAATGCTACCGGTTGGTTCCTCACCCTTTATAATCCCATTATGGACCGGGCTTATATAAAGGAGAACTGGTGCAGCTCTACAGTACAGGCTCATATGTTCCACATTGCAAGGGTTACATTCATGGGGTAGCTACCTATATTTTTTGTCGTAATTAATTTAGGATGACTGCTTGTAATTAATTTTAATGGGGGACTGTATAATGTATTTAAATAAATTAAAAGCACTTTATATATTCACTTTGTAGTGGGTGCAGCATATATTTTTGTTAATTCGATTTATATAAAATGTAATTTCAGGTTTTCATTACCTATTATGGCAATTAATGTCAGTTTTGAGAGGATTTTTTCCACTTCACCACACACCATGAGAGAGGGTCTGTCGGGCTTCTCTGCTGCTGCCAATGAAATACAGGCACAACCTTTACAGTTCTGATGGAGGGAGAGCATGGAAAGAGACATGGAGGCACTAGTTTAAAAACATTGGCACATTTTCTATCATTTATCGTGGATATTTATGTGTGAGATTCCTTCAATTCCGTCTTGAGGAGAATTTAATAAACAGTTATTTGTCTGCAGCACAGAACTCATACACCATCTCCTCAAAGTTGAATTTGAGCAACTGTGGATATATAGGAGATCACAAAACCAAAGTCTAATCACGAATTGAGGCTTAGAGGTCAGACAAAAAAGCGTATTTCCAGCGGGAAAAGCTGAAAAATGCTTTAAATTTCCAGACACTAGAGTTCATTTACTAATTTAGGGTTCATTTTTGAGTAATGAACTCTATTTGGATTATATTCAAAATTTATCTGGGATTGTTTAGGATTCTACTCATGTATATTTATTTATTTAATTTATTTTATTTGTCAACTAGGTACTAATGGACCTTGATCATGTATAGATTTATTTATAATTCTACATTAATTATGCTGAATGGCACTCAATCATTCTATTAATACTTAAATTATTTATATCGTATCACACTATTTTAAAAACCTTAGCCATGTCCCCCTTTATCTTCCATCAGTTTTTTTTATTTTCATTTATTTCATTTTCATTTATTTTTATCAACCTTTTTACTGTATCAACCTGTGGAATATTAACATAATAGAGAATATTAATTGACAACTAAACTTTTTTCACCACTTGTTCCTAACACTTGATGTAAATTTATTTTTGCTCAATTATTCATTTTCTTTATATGTACATGACTTTCTTTTCAATTTTTTACTTTTATACACAATGTTAGCACTTGAGAAATGCGCGTAATACACCCTGGACACTTGTTACTTTATACTCACTGAGGTCAAAGGCACTTCTGGGGTGATCAGACACTGTTATGCAAATTTGGAATTGAACAATTTTTCAGATTTGAAGTTCCATCAATCCGGAATTGAAAATGTTTGAATTTAGAGCTCTGGAACATGCAAGACTGAAAAATTGAACTTGTTTCCTGGAATATGACCTAAACATTTGAAGTGACATTCTGGGAATGTCAAACTAAAAAATTTGAAAAAGTTGCTTCTGGAATGTGGAACATAGTCGAACACTGGCAGAACCAAGTTGCGTGGTACCCTGTTTGTTCATCTTAATAAATGTTATATCTCCATTGTTTAGAGAGCGAATCCTCTTGTCAGTGATGACATGTTTCTCTGACAGCATAATACTGCGGGAACACGTGCAGGCATAGATGGCAGCTCTTCCTACCAGGAGATGTGTGGTCGGCTTACTTCCACCATGATGCCATGTCCATTGGTGGTGAAGGATGAGTAGAACCGAACTTGGCATGTCCACATTGTGGCCTTGCTACCTCTATCTCTCCAAGGTTGCACTGGTGCCCCTGCTACGTTGGCACACTTCCTCCTGTCTCCTCATACTGCCACTGAGCTCTAAGTGTTAGATGGGAACTCCTCCAGTAGTGCCTGCACTGAATGCGCTTATACACCCTCATTTTAGTCTCACGCTCTAGTATTGGAACAAAGAATGCTACCCTATCCTCGTAGATTGGATCCAGCAGGGTGACCACCAAGTATTTGGCACTGTTGGGTACCCAGGCAACTTTGGTGTTAGTGCACAGGCTCTCGAACATATAATGGCTCATGTGGCCCAGGTTCCCCAGAGGTCAAGACAAGCTTTCCTTGGTGGGAGCTGTCTCCTCCTCCTCCTCCTCTGCATCACCTCAACAAACTCTCCAGTGATACCTGTGAGCTGTCTTCGTGCTTGTCACCACATTCCTCCTCCTTCTCATCGTTCATCCTCCAAAATTGTTATTGTCTGGACCTGCAGTAGTAGACTCTGGTCTAAACCACCCGAGCCTTGTGTGCGTGGCCAAGCACCTGCTCCTCCTCTTCTTTCTCGATCCCATTATTCCTCTGTCGGTGGGCCTGAAGAGATTTTTTTTAGCAGGCAAAAAAGGGGGATATATAGCTTACAATGGCTTCATTGGCACCGAACATATTGGTACATATTGGAAATGTCCATTGGTTGGTGAGGTTCGACCTCCTGGGCATTCTGAACTGGAATTCCACAACTCCCTTTTCCAGCTTATGTAAAGTGGGAATTCCACCTAGTTGTACATCACATATGAGGCTGTAGGTGGGCAGGCAAAAAGTTCCCCTGAATGGAGATTAGAAAGCACAGCACTTGCTGGTATGTTTATAGTTAGGCCTGGACCCTTTGCAGCACCCATTGACACAATATGAAACAAGACTCCAATCTTTCCCCTACCTCTCAAACAACCCAGATCTTTTTGCTCCATTCAGAGGCCTTTCCACTCTCAGCGATCTAGCAGAAAAATGGCTAACCCAGGAAGAAAACACTAGGAGGTCAAGAGTTCCTTCCCCTCCTCCCACAGGTTCATAAGTGACCGGGGCAAACACAGTGAAAAAGGTATGGCTATATTTACAATTACTCCTCTTCTCAGAAAGAAGGGTGTATTAGAAACAAGAATTTTGTGGAAGGCCAGAAACTTCCATAAACCTAAAACAACCAATTCCTATATTCCTACTTGTCTTATATTCAAAATGGCAACCCTGAAATTTACAACGACCCTTCTATTCCAGGCTATTATATGCCAAAGTCATCACCTTTCCATTCATCTGCATGTTTCTAGTACTATAGAACCGAAGATAGGGGCATTGAAATGACATTTAGCTCATTTCACAAGATTTTGTGAGGAGAAAGTTTTCATACCCTACCTGGGGGTGCTAGTAGTTTTTAATTGGGTAAACTGTTGACAGGCTGCCTCAACTAAATTATATCCTTGTTTTTTCTCTTTAATTTGCAGATCAGTTCTATACTGAACAAATATGAATAGTAAATATGTATGCAAAGCTGCAAACATCACTTATTCACCATTGCTGTTCAGGAAGAAATCATTGCCTTCCATTTCTTGTGGCAACTTTTGTGTGAATTGGTTTTACTCTATTTAATGTGTATATGCATCTGTAATGTCTGGATTACAAAACCAATGTGTTTGGCTAGGTGTAAACTAATTGGTGGTAAACAGAGTGGGACTTCCCTGCACTGGGTCATACTTTCCTGGCTCTGCTTTTCATCATCTGCCAGTATTTTCCAGCAGACTGAAACTACTTATCAGTCTAATGCTTGCTGCTAAAAAAACTCTCTGAGCTTAGCTTTGGAGTGAAAATAATTACTAGACTGGGCAAATAGGAGTGTGGAAAAATATTTTTTTTCATACTACGTGAGACAGGTGTCTGAGAAATCACTATATCAAGAATGTAAAGTTTACGAAATACAGTGTTTAAAACATACAATTCATTCTGCAAAAAAAAGGGTAACTTAAAGAATGCAAGAAAAAGTTTTTGTTTTTTCTTAATAGGAAGGTTTCCATTAAGAAGTTGTTTACAATTACCCTCGCTACATTTACGAAAACTTACCGATGCAAGTGACTGCGGAAGGCGAATGTGGTGTCAATATTCAAAACAGACCCTAAAACTTTGGCCAACAAATTATAGGCCTGTAGGCTCACTGCAATTGTGGGAAAATATTGGAGAAGGGTTACTAAAAGACTACATGACATGCAGCAATGTGCTCAGCAAAGTAAATAGTCAGTTACTACTGTTTGCAGACATTCAGTGGCTATTGCCAAATATGATGTCATTATTACCATACATATATTTGTGTATAAGCCAAGTTTTCCAGCACAAAAAATGAACTTAGATACTCACCTTTTGACACTCCCCGATACTCCACCTGGCTCCTCTTCTTTCTTCTCTTTGTGTGCAACAGTGGGCATAGGTGCGTCCATGCGCTCTGCCTGTGGACTCACACTATGGTGTGTGCCGATGGGCAGAGCGCATGGATGGGCCTTTGCTAGCTGTTACATACAAAGAGAAGGAAGAAGAGGAGTCACTCGGAGCAACAGGGAGTACCTGGTCGTGAGTATGTAAGTTTATTTTTTATACACCGATGGCTATACACTAAGCGCTGCAGGGCATTTCATCAGCAAGGAGGGGAGCTGACTGCAGGGGGCATTTCATCAGTGGGGGGCTGGCTGCAGTGGGTATTTCATCAGTAGAAGGGCTGGCTGCAGGGGGCATTTAATCAGCAGGGGGCGCTGGCTGCATCAGGCATTTCTTCAGTAAGGGGGCTGGCTGCATGGGGCGTTTCATAACTGAGGGAGGCTGCGACCAGTGCCTAGGCTTATACTTGAGTTAATCCATTTTGCCAGTTATTTGTGGAAAAATCAGGGACATTGGCTTATACTGGGGTAGACTTATACTCGAGTTTATATGGTATATGTACATTATGTATGTACAGGATTTAAGGAGGTATGGCTCATTATCAATGCATTGCATAAATAATAACAATTGTACATTCCTTACTTTTCTGCCACCATTTACCATTGTTTTAGACAGAATGAAACATAATTCAGCCTATTATGGGAACCTTATTTCCCTTCTTTATGAATAGATACAATGGGAGAAATTTACCTTTTCTCTTTATAATTTATCTGGCAGTCTATTTCCTTTTTTTTTGTCTTGTTTCTTAGTCTAATTTGTCACCATACACCGTATAAACATAAACAGTGGCGTCATTAAGCCAAAAGCTCCTGGGCCCATGGCTGTGGTCACTTGATCTGCAGGGGAAGCCAGTGCACATAGCTCCACTACCTTACCAGTGAGGTGAGGGGGAAACATGGTAGAGCCTAAGGAAAGGGGGGGCATAGGGGGCAAAGTGTGAGAACATTACTGGGAGAGCTGTGTGAGGATATTACTGGGAGAGCTGTGTGAGGACATTACTGAGGGCTGTCTGAGGACATTACAGGGGCTGTGTAAGCACATTACTAGGGGCTGTGTGAGGATATTACTGGGGGCTGCGGGGTACATTACTGGGGGCTGTGGGGACATTACCAGGGGCTATATATAGAAATTACTGGGGGGGGGGGCTGTGTAAGAACATTACTGGGGGCTGTGTGAGGATTGCGGGGGGCTGTGTGAAAACATTACTGGGGGGCTATGGGGGACATTACTGGGCGGGGACATTTCTTGGGGTGCGTTTACATGTGGTACTAGGACAGGCCTCTGTTTGATCTATCTTTGGCATCCATTGCATGTCATATTTAGAAACCACCTATATGTTCTAAATGTTCACTATACCACTTGATAATAAACATATTACACCTTGCTAAATTTCCAAAATGGCAGTCACTTTTTGGGTTCATTTTTGTTTTGTACCGCTAGTGCTTTTCAAATGCATCCTGACACAAGGATTTCTGTCAAATTTGGCTTTGAAAAGGCCGAAATCCTCCTTTTCCTCAACTGCGTACCCATACAACATTTCATATGCACATGTTAGCTATTTATACACTCATAACTTTTTTAACCCTTGTGGCTTGCAAAAGTTAGTGGGAAAATTTGGGGGGAAAATTTTCTTTTTGGGGCCAAATTGGATCATACACCTGTTAAATACCTGTTAAATACACATATTACACCTTGTTAAATTCTTTTAGGGGTGTACTTTCCAAACTGTTGACACTTGTTGGGTTCTCTGTTTTGTACCACTATGACTCTCCAAATGCATCATGATGCATACAAAGGATTTCTTTCAAATTTGGCTTTGAAAGCAAACATCCCTCTTTCTCTTCTGAGCCCTACTGCGTACACATACAACATTTTATGTGCACATGTGGGGAAAATCTATGCTAGGGAGATATAGTTTTATACACTTTTGGGGGTTGTTTCATCTTTTATCCCTTGTGGCTTACCTTTCTAATTACAAAAATTAGGGGTAAAAGTGACTTTTTGGGGAAAATGTTCACCTTTTTTCTTTTTTGCGCCAAATTGGATCATTCACCATCATTCAAACTGGTGTCACTTTTTGGGGTACTCCTCTGTTTTGGAAGCACTAGGGCTCTCCAAATGCTTTCTGACATATAAAACGTTTTTCAGATATATTTGTCCTCCAAAAACTAAACAACGCTCTTTCCCTTTGAAGTCCCACCCTGTGCTTATACAGCAGTGTACAATGACAAAATGGGTATTTGCATACTCAGAAGGCATTGCCCCAAACATTGTGGCATGCATTTTCCTTTTTAATCCCTTGTTAAGGTGCAAATTTTAGTGTTCAATGAATATATTGTTAAAGAAAATTACATTTTCATAATTTCACTTCCATTTATTTTTTACCCTCATGAAGCGCTTATAAGGTAAACAAACTTTGCAAAGGTTGTATTTAATGTTTTGAGGGGCACAGTTTATAAAATGGTGTAATTTGTGGGGGTTTCTATCATACAAGCCTTATAAAGTCACTTTATAAGATATATGGAAAATGTTACTTATCAATCTCAAAATCACCTCAATATGTTAAAGAATTCCTAAGTTAGGGCCGTGTCAGAAAGGTGCAAAATGGCCAAATGGTTAAGGGGTTAAAAAATCCAATTTCCCAAAATTTAGGGCTGCGCTACATGATATAGACTGAGATCAGATACTGTCACAAGATGATACTAATCTATACTGGGTCATTATAATTTTAAATGTATTCCTATAGGTAACAAGTGTAGATGGGCTAGATCGGCCATAATACAAAATGAAATTAAAGTGGCCAAACATAGCAAAATGACCCAAGCAATTCTGTAAGTATATAAATGTGAAAAATAGGTCAAAGCAGGTGGGACCTCTATCTACTGAAAATGGGTGTTTGGTAACTAGTGACCAAGAGAAGACAGAGATACTAAACAGGGTTTTTTTAAGCTCCATTTATACAATAGAAGAAAGAACTTCTGGAGTGGGTGTTGCCAGTGTGGGTAATGCGTCCGATATACTAGACTGGGTGAATGTAGACATGAACCAATCTAAGCTCAATAAAACAAATATGTACAAGGCTCCTGGACCAGATGGGTTACACCCCAGAGTTCAGTTATACTAAGGATAGAATTTGTAAGACTAACATTCTTCTATGAATGAATAGGTGAGCAAATGCCTGGATAGAGGAGCCTCTGTGGATATTGTGTCCTTGGACATTGCAAAGGCATTTGACACTGTCCCTCATAGATGCCTAATGGGTAAAATAGGCCTTTTGGTTTGGCAGGAATAATTTGCATTTGGATTGAAAACTGGCTGAAGGATCGTATCCAGAGAGTTGTGGTCAATGATTCCTACTCAGAATGCTCACCCTGGCACCACAGGGCTATGTGCTTGTCCCACTACTATTTAATGTATTTATTAAAAATATAGAGGTAGGAATTAATAGCACTGTGTCCATTTATGGAAGTGACACCAAGCTGTGTAGTGTAATACAGTCTATGGGGGATGTTCATAGGCTGCAGGGTGACTTGGACAAACTGAGTGATCATCTACTTGGCAAATGAGGTTCAATGTGGATAAATGCAAGGTTATGCACCTGGGTAGATATGTATTTGGGGGAGTAAGACTGGGAGAGTCCCTTGTTGAGAAGGACCTGGGAGCACAAGTAACAGCATAACAATGTCAAGCACCAAGATCTTGTCATGTATCAAAAGTGGTATGGACTCTTGGGATAGGGATGTAATATTACCACTGTAGAATGCATTAGTTTGACCTCACCTGGAATATGCCCTCCAGTTCTGGGCCACAGTCCATAAAAAAGCTGCCCTGGAGCTGGAGATCCAAGACCCACAAAAATGGCTAGGTCTAGGAGAGTTTTATGATCCTTGTGAATACTCTAGTAGGCATACAAAATCCAATTATTTAAATGAGCTCTGTATGTGGCACTACAGGGACAGCTTTTTTCAAACTTCTTTGCTGAAAGTATTGTCTGTTTTTTAAGATTTTTTATACCAACTGGTGGACTCTACAAGGCGAAACAACAACGATCTAGACCTACAATATTTTTATTTCAAAAATACAAAAATCGGAGAACATAATGGGGCACATTTACTAAGGGCTTTCTGCTACACTTTTGTCGGACTGTGCATGTTCTTCTAGGCTAAAACAGTTTGCACAGGTATTTAAGAAGTGTCTGTGCTGATATTGTGTTGCGGCCAAACCTTTTGTGGCACAGCTGCAACAGAAATTAGGGGGCGTGCTGTCGGACCGAGCGATGTATTTAACTTGCAAATTGTATCAAAAGCCCTATGTTAAAGGTGCACCACAAAAAAGATGGTGAACTCTGTCGGACTTGAGCAGGGAAACAACAGATTAATGGGGGAAATGACAGATTTGTGATTTCTGGCGCACAATATTAGTGAATTGCCGCACACAGCATTATACACGGAAATAGCCCCAGTGGCTAAATTTGAGCCATGGATTTTTAAATGTATCATGATGTGGCTTTTTGTCTTAGAAATCTTGAATATAGTAATGTGCATGGCTAATTCTGTCCATATGAATATTATAAAGGGGATATCCCACTTAAATCCATTGTCTGTATGTCAGGATGGAGATATACAATAGAGATTGAACTGTCTATTTATTTAGACCGATTTGGCAAACTCTGTGCAGCGATGCGTAATCTGCGTGTGCTATATAAATTAATACATTAATTATTATTCTGGCCTCTTTATGGAAAATTATTAAAAGAGTTTGTATGTTTGAGGTATGGAGGTTTTTGTTTCACAATTTTCTCCTTACTTTGATATTACTTCTTTAGGTTGTACCTGCTACGTCATAAAACCACCTGTTTTAGGATTCTCGGACCCGATTTATTAAGTCTACACCATTACTAAACTGGTCAGCTTTAGTCAGCTGCTCCATCCCATGTGCTTATAAAGTTTAGAATGTGAATTGGCTGCCCTGCATGTGATGAATCATGTCTGGCCTACAGCTTTTTCCCTTGCATTGGACAAGAGAACTAGAAGCCTGGCAATAGGAAACAGGAATACAGATCGTAGAAGTTCATAGATCACTGGTCATTCCATTGCAGTGAATAGTCCTGTGAAATATTCTGAGCTTATGAGAAAATCATTATAATTTAGAGGATAGAAAATAGTACTTTAAAAAATTGGGGAACTCTGAATTATAGATTACACTATAACTTATTGCACTAAATAATTATTTCCTTAGGAAAAAATGTTCATAATTACATAATAAAGGTTATTTGTTGCCTTACTTGTCATCATTAAGGTATTTCTCATGTCCATTTATAGAAACTATTTAGTATTGTTTGAAGCTAGCTCAATTTTTGCCTTTTTAGGGAGGTATCAAGCTTGAAGTGAGAAACTCTCCTGCCAAAATTTGCAATTGGCTTTGGAAGATCTAGCATCAGGCAGGGTGGTCTGGTTGCCTGAAGCAGCTGCAGACAATTTATAGTTACCTAAAGAACTGCCATGTCTGAGAGTGCATTTCCTGATGGCTAATTGTATCAGTACAGTATCCAGGACTTAGGGTTAGCATTTGATAATGTGTTCATTAATTTGAGCAGTTGTTCATTAATTTAAAATGTGGCTTTTAAAAGGGTCTACATACAAGGGCACATCCACATAATATAGGGATCCAAGTATTTGGGAAAGGTCAGGTCTGCTGATGGCCTTTTTTCAACCACAGATGACTGTTCATATCCATTTCAAGGTGAAGCTTGAGTGGATTTGGTGGGCTCTAAATGAGGAGCTCTATTCACATCCTTGAGAATGCAGGTAACAGTACATAAGAAATCCACATTAGTAAGTAGAAACAAAATTTCTGTGGAGAGTAATTTTTCTTTCAGCAATTTATTTATAGCTTTAGAGAAAGAGCAAACAAATTGAAGATCTTTTTAATGTGAGATTTTTTTTAATGTGAGACCTATGAAACATCCAGGAGAAAAGTGGTAAAAGGGGGAAAGAGGCTTAGGGAGTCAGAGAGGGGAGTAAAGTGGCAGAGGAGTACCGTTCGGGGCGAGAAATGGGCACTGATCCTGCAATGAGGTTATATTCAGGAGAAGATAAAACCTTCTGTCAGGAGGAAAGTAGTGGTGAATTGCTATAAATCCTATGGGGATTGGGCAATGAGCTCTTCCATTCTCTGAATCAGGGCTACTTCTGTGAACCATCCTTCAAGTGACGGCAGAGTGGTAGATATGCTTTTCCTAGGAATAGTTTAGCCGCCTGAATAAGACAGTGGGATACATTTACTAAGGTCTTTGTGTCCCTTTTGTGACGGACGTTTGCACGTTCTTTCTAGGGAAAACTGATTGCTCAGGTATTTAAGAAGTGTCCAAGCCCATATGCTGCACATGCAACCCTTTTTCACTCTACTAAATTTTATCATTGAAATGGGCGTTTTGGTGTCCATCAGACCATCGAAACGCACGCCATGTTTAACATGTAATGACCTATGTTAAAGGTGCAACAAAAAAAGTTGGTGCACTTTGTTGGGGCAGTGCAGCGATTCACAAATCGTGAATCTGGTGCTCTCCGAACACTACACAGGCAAACTGCAGATTTCAGATTTTTAGTAACTGTTCCCCGTGAGTCAAAGTTTTATATTTATATTAAAATATGTTTTATTTATAACATTAAATGGTGTGCCACCTCAGGGGGATTTGGGATCTTTGTACCTTAAACATTATGTACAACATCTACATCCCTCTGCCAGGCGCCACAGAGAAGGAAGAAATGGTGAGCATTTTATCGAGCTGCAGCAGCTGTACAGATTAATACTCTGCTTTCCGGGAAAAGATTTATTATTTTATTTTGTAATTTAAAACTCTGCACATCCAGTAGCCTGTAGTAGACAAGGATACTCACTGGTTGACTTTCTTTTCCTGAAGATGGACCTTCAGAGATACCTGTCAATCACTGGATTCATATGTCCTGAAGGACCAGAGCTTTCAATAAGTGAATTAGTAGTTATAAAGAATATTTTCTCCAAAAACTATACAGTATATCAATCTGCACAGTGTATATCGCTTGAAGATTAGGCTGTATTATTGATGTACAGTGTTTCCTTAAAAGAAAATCTAAACTCAGGTAGTACTTCAAGTTGCTTCTGCAATCCTGCTAGATTCAGTCAGTATTTAGCATGGTGCCATGGGGCCCATGTACCCCTGGTTTTACTTGAACTGGTACAAAGTCAACCAAGTTTATTACAAAAAATTATGTGACCAAATATACTAAAGTATATTATATTATTGCTTTCCCATTGTGGGTATGTCCACCATCACTGGAAATAGACTTTCCTAGTAATATCTTTTCTTCGGTTTACTGCTCTAATTGCAGAGGAAATATAGTTGTGCTGATTTAATATGTATTCACATAAATCAGCTCAGTGCTTGTCTTTACTTGTCACTGTATCAGCAACTGACCATAAAACACGCTTTATGCACAGGTCAGTTAATCCTGTTAATATTTAAAACAGTCCACCTTTACTTAACCCTTTAAGGACCTGTCTCTTTTTTTCATTTCTATTTTTCACTCCCCACAATCAAAAATCTAGAACTTTTTTTACACATAAAGAGCTGTGTGATGGCTTGTTTTCCGTGTAACAAACTGCACTTCATAGTGATGGTATTTATTCTTCCAAGCCGTGTACTGGTAAGCGGGAAAAAAATTCCAAATGCAGTGAAATCAGTAAAAAAAAACGCATTTGCAACGTTTTCTTGTGGTCTTGGATTTTATGGCTTTCACTGTGGACCACAAATGACATGTCTACTTTATTCTTTGGGTCATTGCAATTACAGGGATACCAAATTTATATAGGTTTTATAATGTTTTCATACATTTACAAAAATTAAAACCTCCTGTACAAAAAGTTTTTTTTAGATTTTGCCATCTTCTGGCGCTAATAACTTTTTCATATTTTGGTGTAGGAGCTGTGGGTGGTGTCATTTTTTGCGACTTCTGATGAAGTTTTCAATGCTAGCATTTTTAGGGCTGTACGACCTTCTGATCACTTTTTAAAGATTTTTTTATATTTTTCAAAATGGCAAAAAAGTGCACATTCGGGCGCTATTTTCTGTTACAGGGTTAAACGCAGTAAAAAAACGTTGTTATATTTTGATAGATTGGGCATTTTCAGACGCGACACTACCTGATGTGTTTATGATTTTTACTGTTTATTTATATCAATTCTAGGGAAAGGGTGGTGATTTGAATTTTTAGGTTTTTTTATTATAATTTTTTTTAACTTTTTTTATTTTTACTTTTACTATTTTTCAGACTCCCTAGGGCAGTGGTGGCGAACCTATGGCACGGGTGCCAGAGGTGGCACTCGGAGCCCTTTCTGTGGGCACCCAGCACAGTATTTATGAGATAGGATTCAAGCCTTCCTCCTGCAGTCCAAGACAACCCCAAGACGCCCCACGCTCTGCGCTATTTTAAAGTGACACCTACTTAGCTGCCAGGAGGGAGCCATAAGGGAAGCTACAATCCTGCATTCTATTGTATTGGTGTCCTCAGGACGCTAATACGATTGAAACTTGTGATACAGCAGAGATCAATAGGTTACTGCTCAAATTGTCATGTTGGCACTGTGCAACTTAAAAGTGGATTTTGGTTGTAGTTTGGGCACTCTGTATCTAAAAGGTTCGCCATCACTGCCCTAGGGTACTTTAACCCAAGGTTTTCTGATTGATCCAATCATATACTGTCATACTACATTTTCATCCTCATACATTACAATGTGCAATTAGCACATAGTAATGAATGGGTAAACTCCAGACAGCCTTGGGTCTTCTGTCATGGCAACAAATAGCCGCTCCCCAATGACTTCACGGGGAGCGACAATCTCCAACATGGGCGCTGCCATCTTTTTGAAGCCAGTGGCAGTGTGCGGGTGTTACCAGTGTTACCGGTAAGACTTTGCTGCAATATGCAGCAAAGACTTACTGGCTGTGGAGAGGACTCAGCCCGTGATCCCTCTCCATGCACCATGTGTAGAGAACATATAAATAAAAGATAAACATAATGAAATAGGTCAGTTACCTTTTGCATTTCAATGATATTGGTAATATTTTTTAAGAGGATAATGGGGGAGCTTTATCAGGGCTAATATGCCAGTTTTCTAGCGTACACGCCCTGAAACAGGTAGTAATTGCAATTAATTCCCCCATTACACCACTTCCACGCCAAGGAGGTGGTCTAAAAGAGGGCACGGCCAAAAGCAGAATGGCTGCTCCTGAGCACAAGTGAAAGTTCCCAGGCTGCTGAATATTTCTACCCGAGGTTTGACCAGTCTCCAATCCCCCATTCACCTCACACTTGGCAGTAGGAAATGGCAGACAGGAGAGTAGAGGGAGAGCACTGATAATGTGCTCTATGCCTCTCCAATCTGCCCCATGTGCTGTGCTACAGTTTAGGATATATAGATAGATACCTGCAGTACTTCAAAAGAAATTCCAGAAAAAAATGATGGTGTTTTATTCCAAATGCTACATTTCCGCTAATGAGCGTCTTTCAAGCATGATAGTGTAATAAAAGCGGTTGAGTATTTAAAGGCAATTAATTGATCACATGACCTGATTGAGCCACACCCCCTTTATATGAATACAAATAAAGTGACAAAGTGCATCAATTAATTGTGCACAACAATTCATATATACAAATTCAAGTAACACGTTAAAACATCATATAGAAAGATATTTTGTTCATATCAAAGATAACAATGAAGAAGTGCATAAGTGGTGTAAACATCATAGGGAATACAAAGTGTAATACACTGTCCAACACTGGAAAAGTATCTACAAAAAAAAGGAAAAGAACAAACTATTAAAAATGTGTCACAAATCATCTAAAACAAACAACTCAAGTCAACGGAAGTCAAATAAAGCAATGAACAATATGGGGTCAAAACCACATTATGTCGCTCTATTTATAACAATTGAAACCCACCAACATTATAATCTACATTCAAACCTTTCATTGAAAGTGAACAGAAATGCTTATGTCAGCTATACTTACAAGAATTAGGAATTTTTTACATGTACTTATTATTATAATATAGCTTTAACATTCACATATGTTGCAAAGGTGCATGCAAATACCGATGCTAGTTCATGCTCTGAATTGCAAATTTGTACCATGATTGTGTCAAAATGTGTGACTTTTGCACTCACAAGAGTCTTTCAGTGTGGTGCTAGATACAACTTTAGAATCCAGGTGTGGGCATGTGAAAAATTTTTGCACTGTCATCGCAAAAAGTGGCAATTTTTTCAGCAAATAAACTGCAGTCACCAGCAGGCATAAACTGTAGTTTAGAAGGGGTTGTTCAGACACTTGCGACTTTTAGTAAAAAAGTCGCAAAAAACCAACAGGCTTATTTGCAAGATGTATTACCCTCTAAGATAAATCAAGCAAGCTGAAAGCCAATAGAAAACAAACAAGCGTTAGTTCCAGAGTTATGATAAATGTCCCTCTCTGTGTTTATGAACACGCACTACACATATCATTGTATTCACTCGCAGGTGATCCACCCTTCTCTACATATATGTATTTTATCAGGAAATCGCTTTACTGCTCACATCATTTGTAAAGCTGTCTCTGATACGCAGATACAGCTTAGCGTTTACCTTGTACAAATCACACTTTCATTATATTAACCTTGTAATCCTGAACCAGCTAAGCAATCACACTGGTCCTATATTTATTCTAGATAACTTCTGTTAGGTAGGTGGGAGATAAGCCACTTTCTAAAGAAATACATCTACCTCCACATTGCAGGGTTTTTTTTTTAATATTTAGAGATCAATATATATATTTTTGCCAGACCTTTACTTTGCTACCATTTTGGGGACTGTGCATTACTTTCCATTACCTTTTTTCATGTGTTGCAAAATGGAAAAAAATGGCATTTTTATATTTTGCTAGATCGGGCATTTTGGGATGCTAAGAAGCCTAATATGATTACTCTTTGAAAGTTCCAGCGTGCATAGGTGCATCCATGCACTCTGCCCGCCTGCTCAAACTATGATGCGGCGATGTCACTGCTGATGACGTCATTGTGTGCGCCGGCGGGCAGAGAGCATGGAACGCCTCTACCCGCTGTTGCACACAAAGAGAACAAAGACGAGGAGCCGCGCAGAGAATGGGGAGCGCAGGAAGGTGAGTATGTTACAAATTTATTACAGTTACAGTATGTTATAAGTTTATTTTTTTATACACTGAGAGGCTGCAGGGCATTTCATCAGCAGGATGGTGGGAGGCAGGCTGCAGGGTGCATTTCATCAGTGAGGGGGGGGGGGGCTGGCTGCATGGGCCATTTAATCAGTAGGAGGGGCTGCCTGCAGGGGGAATTTCAGCAGTAGGGGGGGCTGGCTGCGGAACTTTTCTTTAAAAAAAAAAAAACTTTTTACTATACTTTCGGACTCCCTAAGTTACTCAAACTAGGGACTCTGATCGCTCAAACCATATACAGCAATACAACTGTCTTGCTTTGTATGGTAATTTTGCAGCTGATCCTACGGAAAGACAGGCATCATAGAGGGATTAGATCGCTGCCCCTGCTGTTGCTCATGGCTGCCACTAGGAATTTCTGGGCTCATGACCGACAAATTTTCCCAGATACATTCATTTCCCATGCTCAACCTCAAAATTTGTGTCAACTCCCCTCCCCACAAAGTTATTTTGACAGCTGCAGCAGATCTTAATCTCCACATCCACATCTCATCTGCTACAAAACCTTATAATACACACCTCATCTGCTGTAGAACCTCAATATACACACCTCAGCTGCTGCAGAACCTCATTATACATACCACAGCTGCCGCTGAATCTAACAGTGAGCTGGCTGAGCTATTTTAAGGTTAAGATGATTGTTAACTAAATTTCATTATGTTCACATGAGGAAAATTCATAAGTAAACTTGGTAATTCATATCAAGAATAAAAATCAGCTTTTAATATGTTACATAATTGTTACATAGCCATTAATAACGTTGAACATTAAAGCTAAGTAAACCCATGCTTGTGTTTGTTCTAAAGAATGAAATACTGCCTAATACAAATATGTGCTCCGGTCATGTGTATAAACTGACCACACCAATTTCATAAGATTGCTTCAAAGGCAAACCTTGATCTTCAACCCATTCATTAATCTGGAGAAGGGAGTGGAAGTGCATACAGTATAAAAAAGTCATATTTGCGCTAATCCTTCTCTCAGCCAAATAATGAAGGAACACAAGCATTATATGTTTTCTAACAAAACCACTCTACACTCAAAGGGCAGAAGTCAAGGAAAGTTTGATTGTGAAGTCAAAATATCCTTCTCACTTTGTTATTTTAGCCTCCCTTTCTTCCTCCTGATTATTTTACCAACATAATCTCTAGTCTATAGTGATAAACTTGCTGGCAAACGATTTATAGACTAACCACAGTCTTTCTCCTTACTTATCTTTCTGACCAGTCAAAGAAAAGCTATATTTAGTGTCTCTTTGGCGTCTATCCTCATTTTCTAACCTTCATGTGTTCTGCATGAGTGAGACCTTTCCTATTTTTTTCATCAGCATAAAAGAAAGATAGCCTAACCACCCTATCCCACATCAATTACAGAAAAATGTACATGCAGTTGAAATGTCAAAGGCAAGACTCTGTACAAAAAAGTTGATCTACTAAAATCAGCTTTTTTTATTAATTTTCCCCCAAAAAATGTATGAATTTATGCAAAAAAAAACTAAATACATTGATGAAAAACACATAAAATGATAAAATAGCCATTCCAGTTGCCCCCATTGTTGGAATATTAAAGTTCACATTTATAGGAGTTTAACCATGAGAAAAGTCTGATATTTTTCCATTCCTGTCTTTATATACAGTATATTTACATTTCTGTATCTTTATATACAGAATGCACTGGCACTTTCAGCCATGATCTTTAGAGAACATTTATATGAGGCTACAGGGTCTAACTAGAGCCTGCAAGCCTTGAATGTGACAGGGCCCTTTCCATTTTAACTAGTGCTACTAGGACGGATTTTGAAAAAATATTTGTAAATAAAGTTTTAACTCATTTAGCTCATTTCGTGAGTATACATGATAAAAACATTTTTATTGAATTTCTTGGGTGCTATGCACAATGGAGGGAGTTCATTAAGACTGACATTTGGAAATTATTTGCCAATGGGTGGAGCAACTATTCTTTCTAACTTCGTACTTTGGGTCCAATGAAAACAACCCTGGAAATAGTTTTTCTACCCAGCAGAGACCTTTTTTTAGAACATTTCACTGAAAAACTTTTAGAGTTTGGCAGCATAGAAGAAATGTGCTATAAAAGGGAAGGTTGTTCTATTGTAATATTTTGGTTAACAAAGAGTCCTCATTAACAAAGAGTCCTAGGATGTAATAGTCTATAATATGTATGATCCAAATGATAGGACAGTGGGAAGTTCATATTACAGCATTGTATCAGCATAAGGCTGAATGCACATGAACATTGTTATTGACTGCATGCTAGCCATTGTTTCCCTGTGTGGGAGGCAATTGTTTGAGCCACAGATTATAGTGCCATAGTCCTACTACTGCCTATTTGGTCAGTCATTTTCTATTGACTTTATTGTGTGAGCCAATGTCACATTTTGATGACAAACTGATCCATTGTTTGTGACCACTTATGGCACATTATACTCCCCCCCCCTTACAAACAGGTTGTGGATAAAATAGGGTGTGCAATGTGCAACACCATTAGTCACAAGGTGCACATCACAGCTGATATGTGGACATGAGAAGGAACATTACATCTATTTAACTGACCTGCGTGAGGCAGGTGGTGCATATACTTCCATCATTCCTTGCCTACGCTTGCCTCCACCTCATACTCCTCTCCCTCTTCACTTGCCTCATCGTCCAGTCAGCACCACCGGCACCACCAGTTTTAGTACAGCCATGGGTAAAAAGGCAACAAGCCATGCTGAAACTCATCTGTCTGGTCAAAAGACCACCCACTGCTCTATGTAGGGAAAAAATCCATCCAGACCTGTAGTGTATCTACCTAAATCTAATAAAACTATTTATTTTAAAAAAACTGAAACTTTTTACAAGAAGTTTTGTTTGATGGAAGGGGAGGAAGCGGTGTCAGTGCAGTCTACATACGGCTTGCGGAGGGATTCATTGCTGGCCCAAGAGCAAACATCTTATTGGCTGCATAGTCAATGGTGTCATTCATAGGTTCACCACCCTGCTGGATCCTGGCTATAAAGATAACATAGCATCCATGATTATACCACTAAAGCTTGACAGAAAAGCAGAGAATGCAAACTCATCCTGGTGAAAGCACTACTGACACAGTTTGTATCCATCTTGGAAGGGAGGGTTAGCTCGGCCACATGTTCATTTCTCCACAAAATCCCCCAGTGCCACCCTTAGTACCAGGAGGCAGACTGTGAGTCATCTGTCACTGGCCATTCGAAGGTGTGACTCACATGGTGGATTAGTACCTGATGACATTTCTCCTGGTAATCAATGAGGAGTCCTCCCTGTTCAATTTCTGGGTTGGCATACTGAACATGTGGCCATAGTTTGCAGAACTACTTTCTGCACTTTCCTGCAGAAAGTGTCCTATCAAAGTGTGTGTTCAGCATTGACAAGAGGTCCAGGGCTGTCTGCAGGCAGTGCCTGTAAGGTGGCATCTATGATGTCATCTTAATAGCACAGTGCCAGCCTATGCATGGGTATTATCATGAACAAGTAATCAGATGATTGCTTGTTCATGTCCCATGGTGGAAGAAATAAAAAAGTTTAAAAAAATGTTATTCAATAAAAAAAACAAATTAACATAACATGTAAAGAGACATATAATGCACAAAAAAGTCTAAATTATAACACAAACCCCACATATATAGTGTCATGGCATCCATAACAACCCATAGAATAAAAGTAATTAATTCTTGAATCCGCATGATGAATGTAGTAAAACAGAAATGTTAAAAACCTGCCAAAAATTATGATTTTTACCTATTTAATACCACAAACAATGTAATCAAAAGTGATAAAAAAAAACATATGTACTCCAATATGATACTGTTGCAAATTACAACATACCCTGCAAAAAACAAGCCATCAACCAGCTCTGTAGCCAAAAAAGTAAAAGTGTTATACCACTCGGAAGATGACGATGCAAAAATTATAGATTTTTTCCCACATTAGGGTTTTATTTGCCAAATTTAGTACAAAATAAGAAAAATTATTCAAGTATGGTTTCACCGTAATTGTACTGACCCATAGAATAAATATAACATGATTATTGGGCTATATGGTGAACACCAAAAAAAAGGAAAAAATCCAGTACAGAATTGATGCTTTTCAACTCCTGCTCCTCCAAAAAAAGTTCATAAATTTTGAACAATAGGAGATAAAAATCCCAAAATGGTAACACTGGAATAAGCATCTCATCCCACCAAAAAAGTGCCATCACATGGCCCCAATGACGAAAAAGCTAAAATTTTATAGCCTACAATAGGGGACAATAAGGAAACTAAAATCCTGGCAGCTGCAGGGTGCTCCTTCCTTCCTTGGGTTTTCTCTTTTTATCTTTTGGAAATGTGTAAATTTTAGGACTAAATGAACGTAAAACCGACTAAACTTGACGATTCTAAATTTCACCACCATTTTGATTTAATTACTATGAAGATCTCAAGGGGTTAACAATCTTCCTAAAAGCTGTTTCTGATAGTTTGAGGGGTGCACATTTGAAAATGGGTGATTATGTAGCGGGCTTTTACTGCTAAATATTTAAAATTTAATTCAAAACAATATTTAGCACCAAAATAGTCAATTCTGAAAATACGGAAAATCGATATTCGATATGTAAGCCGCGTGACATCAAAATAAATTAAACAGACATTTCCAAAATTATGAAAATGTAAAGTAGACATATGGGAATTGTTAAATCATTCTGCCTGAAAGTGCGACGATTCCGAATTTTGAAAATATTTTGAAAAATTCATCATTTTTTCTTTTTTTTGGGAAATAAACGCAAAACTTATCAGCCAAAATGTACCTCTAAAATGAATTACAACATGTGAGGGAAAAAACAATCTCAGTATCGCTTTGATAAGTAATAGTGTTCAAAAGAACCATATAAACCGACTCATGTCAGAAGGGCCTGGTTTTTCAGACACCAATACCAATAAGTGGGTGGTTACCTTGTTAGATACATGCTATAAAGATAAAATAATATCCTTGATTCCACCACTAGAGCTCATGATAGAAAAATAAGAGAAATAAGAGAAAAATAAGAGAATAAGAGAATAACTAAGTGGCGCCATTCCCATCTGACATTGAATTCTCAGTGGCAGCACAAGGCTGAGAAGCAGGAAGTCACCAATGAAGGAAGCATGGGCACCATGGAAAACAGGGTCATCATGAAGGACAATCAGACGAGGAAGATGTAGAAGCCAAAGCTGCAGTTTTTAACTGACTTTGTCACTAAAATGCCTCAAAAGAAAGTAAAAATTTGAGGCTTTTTACGTTTTGATTTGGATGTAAGTAATATTTCATTACAAAATGCAGCTTCTGTCACTGCTCTATTAGATGGTTTGAGATTAGAAAAGCTGGTACTGTCACTGCACTATAATACCATATGAGGATATAGATGAAATTAGTTCTGTCACTGGCCCTGTATTATAGCAGCTAATTAGTATACACAGAAAGTTTGGCAGACTGCCTTGAAGAGGGCTATTAATAATTATCTCTGACTGCACCTATTTTAAGAATCATCCTCTCCCTAGTTCTGTCCTTACAACATGTAATTGGTTCTGTCACTGGCACTGTACTTTAGGAATAAGTGGATCAAGTGAACACAGACATTGCAAATAAAAAATACATGGATGCAGTTAAAATTTGGATGTAAATCTATGAAAAGTGTATTCATGAATGCTAAATAATTGACAGACAATGTTACATGTTTTATATGTTTCAAAAATTTCAATAAAAATCATTGAAAACAAAATTTGGATGCAAATAATAATAAGACTGGTACTGTAAGGTAACACTATATGATTAAAATAGTACTAAGACTGGTCCTGTAAGGCAATAGTGTATGATGCTGTAAATGCAAATAGTACTAAGAGGGCCCTGCACTATAGCAGCCTATGAGTAGCAACATGCAGTTGCCCTAAAAAGGGGGCAATTATTTCTGATTTCCACCTGTCCTTCTCTAATGAAAAAGATAGTAGGGCAGAATACAGCACTCTAAAAGAGTGGCGGAATACAGAACTCCAAAAGTGTGTGAAAGAACCTTAAAAGCTACATCTTTAATGTAAACAATATAAAAAGGAGATCATCCAGACGATAATATCTCAATGGACAAAAACACAAAATATAGAATATGAGGACAGGGAAAAAGTAGGAAATCAGTCTTTATTCATAGCAGATTGCTAGCTATCTCAACACTGCATTTTATAGTAAGTAACTCTCAGTGGAAGGGTGGGACATGGGGTATGTGGGTTGTGGTTGTGAATCACATGACCACACACTAAGACAGAAAAGACGAAAATAGCCTGATATAATCTGATATACTGAAAGGGTAAACTTACATTAATAAGTAACATTAGTAAACATACATCAAATCCTGTTTAAAGTTTAACCCTTTAAGTGTGCAGGTTTCTATACGACCAATACCCTGCATAGATCCAGCATGCGTTTTCATACTGTAGAAAGATTCTGTGCACTAGACAAGTAATTAAGATTTGCTGCTGTAATGTGTTCGCTGATGCAATTTTAAGTTTCCGCACTGTACGGATTAAGTATACAACATGGGTGGATTCACAATTCATGTATGTTTTTATGTTGTAAGAGATGTTAGTAACAATAGACATGAAAAATGTTTTTTTTAAAACATGAATTGGCATAAATTACATTGTTTGTGACCACAACAATAGCTCCCTTTATACCGGAGCCATATTTGAGAGAAAAACATTGGAGGAAAGTATATTCCCAAGGGAAGTGGATTTTGTAGAAACAAAGGACACTCCTTTGTCAAGAATGTTTTTCAATTTGGGGTCATGGTATTTTAATAACCTGTACAATTTCCAAACATTGAGAAATGTATTTTGTGCTAAAGGTTAATATATTGGAATTGTCATTCCTAATAATATTTTTCTGTTTTGGTTCTAGCAATAATCATTTAGATTTCTTCTCCACAATATTTAAAGCTCTTCTACATAATCCATTATTATAACCCCTCGCTTAAAGTCTTGTTTCAATGTTGGCACATTCTTCCATAAATTTACGTGTCAAGAAACAAGACCTCTTTGCCTGAATATAGTCTCCTATGGGGAGGTTTCTTTGACTGTGTGAAATGGGCGATAGCTAGTTGCATGTAATAATGTATTGCCTGCATTTGGTTTTCAGTATAAGGCAGTCTGCTACACTCCCTCTTCCACATCCTCATATAATAGGACATCTAAAAAAGGTATTTGTGTTGAATCTACTGTATGTGTGAACTTTAGATTAAATGTGTTAGCGTTGAGGTAGTGTACAAACTGACTGTGTAAAGGTGTTGTAAAGGTGTTGTTCCTCCCAAAAACCCATGTATAAATTAGCTAATGAAGGTAAAATACTGTCTCCAATGGGGCAAAATATGAAAAAAATGTTATTAAGCAAGAACATTAAAACAGAAATAATAAAGTCCCGTAGGGCAACACTATGATTACTGAATTTACATAGATGGTAAGCAAGGCAGTTTGGGCCTTGTCATGAGGGATACTAGTATACAGTTGTTACACATCATACGTAAGCAGACTGCATGTACCATTTTACCACGGTAAAAAAGACATGAAGTTAAATATGGACTTTGTGTCCTGTATATAACCTAGGACACGATAAACCAGAAGTTGGAGCATTTTGTTCAACCAAATACCCAATCTCTCATTCAAAGAATTGACCCTTGACACTTTCTGTCTGAAAGGGGGAGGGAAGAGGTTTTCTTGTGTCCAAGGTAAGGCATAAAACATAGGACAAACTGGATAAGGTGGTAAAAGATATTCTGCTACATTTTTATTGAATATGCCCAGGTAAAGACCTTCATCCATCAATGCTAATAGGGCTGATGAAACAGTGGAGATAGGATCATGAGGTAATTATCTCTCTCTCTCTCTCTCTCTCTATAATATATATATATACACTCACCGGCCACTTTATTAGGTACACCTGTCCAACTGCTCGTTAACACTTAATTTCTAATCAGCCAATCACATGGCGGCAACTCAGTGCATTTAGGCATGTAGACATGGTCAAGACAATCTCCTGCAGTTCAAACCGAGCATCAGTATGGGGCAAAAGGTGATTTGGTGCCTTTGAACGTGGCATGATTGTTGATGCCAGAAGGGCTGGTCTGAGTATTTCAGAAACTGCTGATCTACTGGGATTTTCACGCACAACCATCTCTAGGGTTTACAGAGAATGGTCCGAAAAAGAAAAAACATCCAGTGAGCGGCTGTTCTGTGGGCGGAAATGCCTTGTTGATGCCAGAGGTCAGAGGAGAATGGGCAGACTGGTTCGAGCTGATAGAAAGGCAACAGTGACTCAAATTGCCACCCGTTACAACCAAGGTAGGCAGAAGAGTATCTCTGAATGCACAGTACGTCGAACTTTGAGGCAGATGGGCTACAGCAGCAGAAGACCACACCGGGTGCCACTCCTTTCAGCTAAAAACAGGAAACTGAGGCTACAATTTGCACAAGCTCATCGAAATTGGACAGTAGAAGATTGGAAAAACGTTGCCTGGTCTGATGAGTCTCGATTTCTGCTGCGACATTCGGATGGTAGGGTCAGAATTTTGCGTCAACAACATGAAAGCATGGATCCATCCTGCCTTGTATCAACGGTTCAGGCTGGTGGTGTCATGGTGTGGGGAATATTTTCTTGACACTCTTTGGGCCCCTTGGTACCAATTGAGCATCGTTGCAATGCCACAGCCTACCTGAGTATTGTTGCTGACCATGTCCATCCCTTTATGACCACAATGTACCCAACATCTGAAGGCTACTTTCAGCAGGATAATGCGCCATGTCATAAAGCGGGAATCATCTCAGACTGGTTTCTTGAACATGACAATGAGTTCACTGTACTCAAATGGCCTCCACAGTCACCAGATCTCAATCCAATAGAGCATCTTTGGGATGTGGTGGAACGGGAGATGCGCATCATGGATGTGCAGCCGACAAATCTGCGGCAACTGTGTGATGCCATCATGTCAATATGGACCAAAATCTCTGAGGAATGCTTCCAGCACCTTGTTGAATCTATGCCACGAAGATTGAGGCAGTTCTGAAGGCAAAAGGGTCCGACCCGTTACTTGCATGGTGTACCTAATAAGTGGCCGGTGAGTAATATATATATATAATTAATATATAATATATATATATATATATATATATTAGTATCATTAGGTATACAGTATATTTCTTCTGATACAGTCCCTTATCTATTATAACCACCTGTCCACATTTGTCTGACATTCTTACGACTACATGCAGCTTGTTTTTCAATTATTTTAGCCCCAGATTTTTTATAGATAGTTTGCCAATTCTTAACTAGCTGCAGCTTGGTTAGAAATGGATTTCAGTTCAAGTCCAACTGCTTCTGTAAACATGTCCATTTGTATTGTCGTTGTATTTGAGAAAAAAGAGGTTTTTTTGATTTGTATCATATTAGAGGTATTTGCAATAAAACATTGATTTGATCAGGTTCTAATTGAAGTATATTGAAAGAGTAGAGTGTTCCAAGAAAGATGCTTTGAGATCAAAATTTTCACTCCCTTGGTGGTTCATCAGATTGTTGGTCGGAGTCCTTTGTGTAGGGGCAGATGAATCAAAATGAAAGAAAGTTTCTTTACATTAAGAAGTCTTACAAATTTGTTCACACTTTAATTGTTTGGTTCAAGTCCATTTTGTTAGTAAGACAAAGCTCAGGCCTTTACAACGGTTGATAGTATGACAAACGGTTGAAGATAAATTAAAAACACTTGAAACTATCTTTAATTTGTTTATTGCCGATGCCAAGTTTTCTTCTTAGAGGTAATTGGTGTTAATTTTGGTTTGTCTGGTGATATAGCTTCTCTTATTTGTTTCCATTATCATTTTTCTACCTGCTCTCCTATATTTTTAGAACTTCCCCTTTCTGCCGATATTTGAAATTGAACTGGCCTGAGGAGTGCTAGAAGGCATCTGTTCCATGATCTGAATGAGAACGTGTTACTTTTGTCACTGTTTTATTTTTTATTTTGTCATTGATTCTTTTTTCTTTTGGTTCCAGTTTTGAAAAAGTTTCTCTCGATTGGTGGAATATCCTCTAGTTCTAGGCTAAAGTTTTCTTTTTTATTTTACATAACTGTGTTTCCAGATACTTAGATTTGTCTGTATTTGTTATACACCTGTAAAAAGTTTTGTACAGAGGCAAACTATTGGAGTTTCCTCCTTCAAAATGTCTAGATTTTCTTTTTGCATGATTAATGCCATAAAGTTTTAAAGAGCATGTTGTAAGAATTTACTCCATCTCATTAAATGCTAGATCGTATTGAGATGAAAAAAACTCCGGATGGAATCTTCAATTTAACCCCTTAACGCTGAAGCCACTTTTCACCTTCCTGCATGGCCCATTTTTTCAAATCTGCCCTGTGTCACTATAAGTGGTTATAACTTTGGAAGCTTTAACATATCCAAGTGATTTTGAATAGTTTTTCTCATGACACTTTGTACTTTATGTTAGTTGAAAAATTTTGGTGGTATTGTGTTGCGTTTATTTTGAGAAAATCTGATATTGGTGAAAATTTAGAAAAATTTGCGATTTTAAAAATCAAAATTTTCTACTTTTTCCATACATAGTCATAACGCAAAAAAATTAATAACTAACATTTACCGAATGTCTACTTTATGTGCACATGGATTTTTTTACGCATTCTCTCATTTTGTTGGATGTGATTTTTCACATTTTCAATAAAAAAACGAAAAATCATGCTTTGAGGGACCTGCTCAGGTTTCAAGTCACTTGAGACTTAATAAAGTAAGGCCTAAATAAAAAAAATCTCATAAATTACCCCATTATAGAACTACACCCCTTAACGTAAGTAAACGTAAGTCTGTTAACTCTTTAATTGTTTTACAGGGGTTAAAAACAAAATTGGATCATTTTGAAATTACATTTTTTTTGGCTTAAATGAATGTGTTTTTCATAAATTGACACATTCTTAGTGGATAACAATGCCAAAACGCCGAGCTAACAATCCCCCATATGTGGTAGTAACCTGCTGTATGGGCACAAACCGGGATTGAAGGGAAGCTCGCCATTCCACGCAATTAGCATTGTCACTTTTTATGGCTATACACTCTTTATTTTTTTTGGCAAATGGACATATAAGACTTATTTTTTGCGACATTAGATGCACTTTACAAAACTTATTTTAGTGTGTCTATAGCTTATTGATGATATTTTATTAACTCTTGAATGTTTGAAGGAAAAGAAAATCATCATTTTGGTTTCCTTCTTTTTGTACACTTGGGGTCATACCCGTACACTTAAACTATATTTTACTGGAAAAACCTAATATAAAGAAAATCTCATTTCTTTTCATATCGCCATCTTTTCGGAGATATAACTTTAATATTTCTTGGATGACAGAGCTTGTTTAGGGCTTATTTTTTTAAGTGTTGAGTTGTCCTTTTAGTGGTACCATTTTGCACACGTAACTTTTTTGATCACTATTGGAACATTTGTGAAGGGATTTTGTGAAAATTTACATTTTTGGTGGGTTTTGTTTTTAACAGCGTTTTTCTTAGTTATTGTACAGATTGTTACAGACGTGGTGATACCAAATATTGGGGGGTTTTTGGTGACTTTATGTTTTTTTTAACTTATTTAGACTTCCATTGACTTTTTGATGTAAAAAGTGCCAAAAAATTGCAAGCATAGTGGCATAAACATAGAACCACTGTTACAGCGCTGCCAAGTGAAGCGATATTTATGATTTGACATTTTTTTTAAAATAATCCCAAAAAATTTAAGGTCACTCCACTCCCCCCCTGGTGTATTTTCTGCTGCAATTATTTTATTCTTCTTGTGATCATTTTGCAATGACACAAACACAACAAACACTGCTAGAGATGTATTATGTGATGACAGAACTCCAATAAATTGGAGGGCAGTGGGATCCAAAGGCAGATATAAACTGTGCAAGAACCTTCCTACTGATAAATACCCAATATGTGGGGCATTTATCACCACATTTTCTTGAACTCTAAATTGAGACAATAAATTTCAGCTGAATAATGTACTAAGACCTGTCATACATCAATCGTACTGTAACCAGAGGTTAACATGTTTAATAGCATTCTCACTGTAGTTGATATTGATAGGTTAAGACTTAGATGAGTGATGCTTTTTTTCAGTAGACACATGTACGTCAAGCATACTTCTAGACAGAATAAACCAAAGGAAATATATTGTGTGGTTTAATTCAATTCAATACAAAGTGACCTAATATTGGGATGTGACACTTTGGATCACATACAATTATGTTAGTGGTATTTGATTGGCACTTTATGAAAGGACTTTCATCTGGTTTTTGCTTTGGAAACCTCTGGTTGAGAACAGACCTGACTTTTTATGTAATGTGCTTGAATATCAAAGTGTTTTAAAATGAACCACAAGAATGATAGCATCTTCTTTGTCACCACAGATTCCCAAAAAACTAAGCAAGGGTGAAGGCATTGGATTGAGCAGTCTTTGAGAATACTTAGCTATGAACGTTACAACTTGGTTTGAATTGGATGTGAACCAGAAAACTACATATGTCCCTGTTCTTGATATCTGTCACTACCGATTTACTGATTTAAAACAATTCATTTCTTTCTTTCGTCTAGTTTTCTTCCACTTTATTATCAAGGCTTGTTCCTCTGGATGCAGACCTCTAAGAGTGGTTTATGCCCATATATTGTTTCAAGATCTCGCCCTATTGCAGCTGCAGAATTATTCATTTTGTCAAACCATTATGTTAACTACAAGTCCTTTAGGTTTTCTATATACTGCAACGCCACAGCCTACCTGAGTATTGTTGCTGACCATGTCCATCCTTTTATGACCACAATGTACCCAACATCTGATGGCTACTTTCAGCAGGATAATGCGCCATGTCATAAAGCTGGAATCATCTCAGACTGGTTTCTTGAACATGACAATGAGTTCACTGTACTCAAATGGCCTCCACAGTCACCAGATCTCAATCCAATAGAGCATCTTTGGGATGTGGTGGAACGGGAGATGCGCATCATGGATGTGCAGCCGACAAATCTGCGGCAACTGTGTGATGCCATCATGTCAATATGGACCAAAATCTCTGAGTTTCAATTTACACTCCTCATTCACAACATTTAATGAGGGCACTGTTTTAAACTCCTAAATACTGTTTAAAAAGGACTTAGTTTTACTTGCTGTGAACTTCATGGCGACAGAAATCATCGCGGGCTGGTTGGACGATCCAACTGATCCGGACTGATTTAAAGATTCAAATTGGTCGTGCAAAACAACTGCACTTACATGACACTATCTTAGTGCATTCCGGGTCCGGACAATGCCACTTTCTTGGAATACAACAGGACGGTTAAGTGAATGTTGCCCCATTGTGTTTATAACAGGTCTGGGATCTGAGGAATACCCATTTGCTCTTCGCATTGTTAAGTCTAACAGCGAGCACTATTTTATAACAAACTGGGTAAATTCTCCAGCCATCTTTCCTTATCTAGATAATTTGAAAGTAAGAGACCATAGAGGAGAAACAACTGTTTAGAAAATCGGGTTATAAAATCCTGTTAGTGTGGCAGGGAGCAAAAGTTAATGCAAGTGTAGCATGAGCTTGGCAGGCCTGCCTGGAGGCATTGAACTTGTACCCGAGGTTAAAAAGCGGTAAATGAGGGGCATTTTCTGCCTGCTTCTTTACAAGCTAAGAAAAACTTCTAATAAAAATACTTGGAAAATATTCACAGACACACTCCCAGACACACTATTAAAACTTATCTCCACCAAAAACTATCGCTATAAGAAGGAATTTTGAGGACAGAATAGTAAGTAAAACCCTTAAAATGTAACAATACCAACCTCTTTTTAGTACTCAAAATCTTATATTACAGGGATTCTGGGCTAAAGAAATTGGTGCCAAGCTGTCCCCACCCCCAATAATCTTAATGAACTGTAGTAGGGTTATGTCCAACAACAATGTTTTTTTAGCCTCATAAAACCAATTTAAGGGCTTAAACGAACAATAAAATTGTGCGTGAAACACATTCCAAATAGCCAACTATAAATCATAGAGTTTGGGAAATTCAACTGTATGGGAATAAGGATCGACAATGTTGAAGAGGTTTTTCTCATCTAGGCATTGCAGAAATTGTGCCTGATGTCCTCCTATTAATGGCCCTTTATATGCCAAGTGGGCATGAATGGGGTGCAACAGCAATGGGTTTGTTGGGTGGCATTCCTGTCCTCCGCCTCCCCGTACAGGCTATAGCCTGCCCCTATTCTTGATAATGCAAGGATGATATTTTCTCTTTTTCTTCCCTTTCAACCACAATTGACCAGAATGTCTCTTGCCAGACTGAGCCCCTGCACATATTTGGGCAGGTCTGAGAAAGCTTTCAGGCAAACACCATTTTGGGCCATAAGCTAATAAGGCATCTCTTTCTTTTAATAAAAACAAATCATGAGGCTTATCCTTTCTTCATTGACGCTTGGCTTTCCCCATACTCCACCATATCGTTCTATACTCTCTGAAATTAATAGTGTTCAGAGTAACTATTTTGAAGCGCATAAGACAATCTAAATAGTGGAAACACACTGGTTGTCTTTGTTTTGTACTTCACTAAGAAGCAGTTTCTTAAAGCATGGTCAGTGTACCACTGAATTGACACAGACTTTGACAGCCTTATAAACGTAATGTATTATTTCCTTTCTGCTCCCATTAGTCTTAAGAATCCCCAGCTGGCTGATTCAGTTTCTGCTTGGCATATCACCCCAGTTCTCCGAGAATCCTTACGGAGAAGGGTGGTGTGGTTGGGACGTAGGCAGGTTGCGGGATGTGTGGGAGGAGGGTGAAGTGGTGGGGGGGGGGGAGAGACGTGAAGGAAGGCTAGGAGAGGGGGGGAGGACGGGAGGGGTGGTGAGGGTGGGGTGGAAGGGGGATGGTGGAGGGGGGGGGGGATGGTAAGGTAGAGGTACGGGTTGATTGTGATGGTGCGGGGTGAGGGTGAGAGAGGGATAGAAAGGGATGAGTGATCCGGAGGTGTTCGGGGGGAGATGTAAGCGGGGGGTGACCTACGGCATATGATGAGAGGGAAGGGGGGGAGAAAATGGAGACGTAGTGGGTGTAGGGAAGCGGGGGATTGGAAGTGTGGGGTCGGGGTGAGGGGTAACCGGGGTAGCGAGGTGGGGGGCGTGTGAGGGGCGGAGGGTAGGGGATGGGGGTAGTGGGGAGCGGGGAGGTAGAGTGAGGCGGATTGGGATGGTAGGGGGGGGAAGTCAGGGAGGTACTGTGGGAAGGGATAAAATAGGAGTTCCTGGTCATCCCCTCCCAAGCCCAATGCACACTCGAAACAGTTCTCCTGTTCCCATTGACCAAAAACAATGAACACGTGTTTAATTTCCTACTAGGATCACATAATTCCACTCAGATGCAGGTGGTGAACACATTTCACGAGTTGACGGACCAAGAAGTCATTTTTCTTGCAATATTGCCATGACTATACAGTAAAAATGCCAATATCAGATTACCACAAATCAATATACTTCTCCAGGATAACTCAAGACCTCCCAAAACACCTTAAAACTTCATCTGGTTCTCATTGTTCATGTCAAAAATTAAAACAAATAAGAATATACTCATTTCAGATTGTTTTATCTAGGGAACTGCGCGGTTATGCACTAGTAAATGAAGGAACTTTTACAAAATTACCTTGTTTCAAATGCAGCAAACACATGTATGTTTCATACTTGATACGCGAGAGATTACTTTTCTGTAACCAGGGATGGTTCGCAGATCCAGGTATCAGGTTGAGTAACTGAATGGATAAACAATCCTCGTCATTGTAGTCAGCTCAAGAAGGTTTATTAAGACCTAACAACAAGCATGGGACTGAGTTCTAATGCTTCATACAACATCTGTTTTTTTTCAACAAAAATGTCTTCTGTTTACCCTCTCTGCTACGCAGTACCTAAATTAACCTATCTTCAAAGTGACTACAAAGGTGAGTGCCGCTTATTCCGTTTCATTCATTCAATTTAATATGGGGCAGATTCATAAAAGTGTCCTAACTTAGAACAGTGCCGAGTTAAAAGACTTTCTGGACCCAGATTCATATGTCTAAAGTCTACATCTGGATGATAAATTGTTTCAGTATAAACAGTCTATAGTCCTACTCGGGCAGCTTCCTATTTAGTTGGCTTACTTTTGAGCCACAAAGTTCGGACAAAAATTCATTCCGTTCAAGAGCATTGTTGGCGCACGACCTTCTCATCCCGAGAACCCTTTTTCATAGGTCACACTCTTTTTGTCACGCCCTCGTAGCGGCAAGAAAATGTCTAAAACCCTTTATATGGTGGTGCGACACTTCTTTAGTGCAACTACAACAGAATTCTGTAGTAGACCAAATTGATAAGCCCCTCCCATTGTTCATTATCTATGACTTAAAGTTTATTTGGTCAATGCTAAGCAATATTTGTAACCACTTTAGGATGCATGACGAGAATGTTCATTCGAAATATCAGGTATTTTCTGCAAAAGAATAGTATCTCGATATAAGCAAGAGACTGCCTATTACAATATTACAGCCTAGACCAACAGCCTGGTTCTTCTTTATTGGACTTTTTCAAATACATCACAGTTGTAGGAATTGAGCCTACAACATTTTGAAACAAGGTAATGTAACAATAAACTACATTGTATTGCATTTTATCAATGGATTCTAGAATTAACGGTGATCAATAAAGTAAGAGAATACGTAGAGACACAAACATGCAAACCAATAATAATATCGTAAGATTAAGAAGATTGGTTATAACAATATAGACAGTCCTATGTCACCTGACGGTGAAATTTATTTAAAATACATTTTAAATTTGATTCTGTGCCACAATATCCCATGGATAGTTTCTTTCTGTGACTTTATGCTTTCACGGTCATGTGACATAGGTTGGCTATTTGTATACATCTTTATAGGTTACATTTATTATTGGTTGGATGGTGTGTCTCTCCTTTAATATCTTCCTTTGTTGATCACCATAAGTTCTACTGTATGTATCAAATGCCTAATGCAAAACATGTAGATTGAATTGTACATTACTTTTGCACAGAAGCAATCTTCTTGTGTTTGGTGACGACAACCCCAGGGCTTTCCATATGACTATCCCATCCTCACAGTCACTTTCCTTCCGAGGATTGGTTTGGTGGTTGTTTTAAAGTTTTGCTTTGATTTACGCCAACTCCATGATTAGGGGCACTGGGTTACTCAAAACACATAGGGGCCTCATTTACTAAGGGCCTTAAAATTACTGGTTTGCGCCGACTTGCCCTGGGTTTTTGGGGCAGCGTGCCGGATTGTGTCGCATCACGCCAGGTTGCAATTCACGAATTGTGGGGCGGCCATCGAAAACTCAACGTTGTGGAAAAACGCGGTAGTTTTTAAAAAAATTTGATCGCACACACACTTACACTGTCACCAGGAATAGATGGATGACTCCGGTGGATCCGTGCTCGCAGCGCACCACCTGTGGACATCGGGGTGCCCGACACTTGGGAATCGCCGGAAGACTGAATCTCATCGGAGAATGCGCAATGTTACAGGCCAGGAGTCAATAGGAGCCCCATAGGCTTATTGCTACTAACTCTGTGACGTTTTTTAGAAGCCTCCAATAAAGAAACCATTGTTAAACAAAGGATTGTCGTGCAATCAACCTTTCTTCTAGAACATTTATAGCCTAGCAGTAAACGTAACAGATTTGATATGGGTCCTTACATTTGAGTGGCTTATTTATTTTTTTAATTTAGAATGTGAACTTACTATGTTAAATCATGTATTTTCCTTTTAAACAATAAAAATACAAGTCCATTTAGATATGATCACTGAGTACTTAAGTTTTTTTTGCTCAGAGTCTACAAGTATTCTGCTAAGGGGACCATGCTTTACAATTTGAATTAGTCCTGCGAAAATGTGCCTACTTTCAAACATTTAGATTAAATACTCAACTTGAAATAGCAGATTGTCCTCGAAGCTGGGAAACCACCTTGGAAACAATACAACCCATTGTCAGCACAGGGACTGGGAGTTCACAGTTTTTCAGATCATTTGTTGATTTCTTCACAATGAAATCACTATGAACCTGGTAATGTGGCATGATAATGGTCCAACTTGTTGTCAGATTTTTATTAATGCTCCATGTCTGTTTAACATATTGTTCCATTGTTGTTAACTATCAACAACATACATCATTCACCTTCTGTTGTCAATGCTCAGACAGTTCGACTAGTCAATTTTTTATAAAAAAACTACCAACGACTATACAAAAAAAAGACCATAAACCTGGATATATGTGTTAAGTGGAATATTCAAGAAGATCCAAATAGCCTGCTGTACAAATATTTTAGATCAGTATTAAATGCTATGAAGCCTTTAGATTTTGGAAAAGGGCTTGATATTTTTTAAGATTAATATATTTGTTTCTCTACAAAATCTAAAAGCCACAAACTTTTATTCTCCTCCTTTATGGACATAACCATATACTGCAATTTACAAATTGTCATAATGCAGGTTATAATTGTATTCCTTGTCAATAGACCGGCTCTAAACTAAATTGCGTTCTTGAAATAACTAGGGCATGGTAATGGTAACCAATACCAGGGGTTCCCTAGCTGGTGAGTGTTTTCCAAATGGAACGCATGCCTAATGTATTCACAGAATCAATCAGAAATGACAAGTTTAGTGGTTCATTTTTACCTTTACCCTGTTTGGAACTTAAGTTAACTTGACCATTTTCCTCCCACCGTGACTGGTAGAAAGATTAACACTGATGATGCAACTTTATACCTATTGTCTTTTGGTGGTCAATAAGATATTCTGCACATGCATTCGTTTTCACATGTGGGTGCTCAGTGCGTGGGGTACTACCCCTTTACTATATCATTCCCCTTAAAGTACCAGGTAAATCTTGTAACAAGTAGCAGACACTCCTATCATTAATATTGACACTTGATAACAACTGAAAAATAAGCTTCCTCCAGCCCACCAAGGATTGCAGAAACACTAATTCTTGAAAGCTAATAATACCGCTGAGATTTGTTTTCACACTAGAAAGGTTAGTCAGTTGAAGTAGAATCTAGAACCTATAGTGAACATCTCCATCTTTGGGTTGCAGAACCTCATAGACTTCTCCTGGGCCCATGACTGATAAATTGCAAACCCGTTTGTCTTCGGTACATCTGTAGATTGTACCCTAAAATACTGCATTCTACCTATAATATTATGTCACCTGGATAATAATGATGTCTCATACTGGGTTTCGAGAAATTAATATCCCAAACATACAACGAGTCAAATTGTACACAATATGAAGATATAACTGACCAACTCAAACTTCAATGGTACCCCTTATTATATTAACTTAAATTCAAATATTTTGATATACTGTACCACATAAATTAACTTATATATGCTGGGGGTCCTTGGGTTCAAGTCCCACCCAGGTCAACATCTGCAAATAGTTTTGTAGGTTCTATCCGTGTTTTGTGGGTTTCCCTCTGGGTCCTCACGGTTTCCTCTCCCCCCTACATTCCAAAACTACTGGCAGTTGATTAGAATTGGGAGCGCCTGGGGAACAGGGACTGATTGTGCAGCTCGTGGCAAGCTTGCTCGCAATCTGTGAATGCTATATAATAAATGGGAATTATTATAATTTATCATTATATATTGTGCACCCAATTAATAGATATAAAATTATATTAAAATATAAGAGTTTCCCACGCATATAATTTTTAATAGTACAATGCCCCACTATTCTATCAATTCCCCACTATTTCTCTATAAAGTGGCCCATTTTAAAGGAAAACAACCACTTGTGGTTGGTAGTGAAATTAATAACTATAGTCTACCTGATTTGGTGTTCTTCTCCCCAATCTCCAAACCACTGGTGGCTCCATTTACTAAGGGCTCCGAAGCTACTGCACTTTCGTCGGGTTTTAATTCGGTTTTCGTCGGGGTTTTAATTCACACCACACAGTGGTAGTTTTTGTTTATGATTATTCCCCTAATTAATTCATAGTATAATAATCCTCGTCTTTATAAATAACCTTGTATTTAGTTCCCCCATAATTATATTGAATGGTGCTCATCGAAAAATGAACTGTACGACTTTTGCCTTGGTCCTGCAAGTTATACACTAGTAAGGAAGCTTTAGGTGCTTCCGATCATTTCATTTATGCACACTCAAATAATTATGTGACAGTTTTAGACGGCAATAATGCATACTGTATATTTACACATTCAAGCAGGACCTGTCACTTAATATTTCGGCACTAGGATCTGCTTACTCAAGTAAGCAGCTCCTAGTGTCTGATCAAAAACTCTGCATGTTAGAGTGATAGCGTTACCGAAACCGTCCTGTAACCTATCAAACACGCGGACGGGGTACAGTGTAATCATCGGACAGCGTTTCAAATGTCAATGTATTCATGATGGGGGCGGTCCCCGGACCGCCCCGCTTGCTCCATAGGCTCGCGCAGTGACTGCCGCGCGCTAGGCGGTTTTACCGCCCCTAGCCCATGCCCCAACCCCCACCCCCTCATGATATGTCAACATAGAGCTTTGCGAGCTGTCTGACCATTACATTGTAACCCACCCAGTGTTTTATAATAGCATAACCGAGTTTCCGTAAGCTTCACTCTACACATGTGCGCTTTGATCAAGCACTAGCGCGCTTACGCTTAGTAAGCAGCCCTAGTGCCATAATATGGTGAACTTCCTCTTTAAATATGGTGCAGTACCACACTCTAAAGCCCAAAATACAGTATGCATGTACAGTAATATATCCACATGAACAGTAAAATAGTCGTTCAAGGCGGTTCCTTGATTTACAGATGACCCCAAGCGGATGCTTTGTGCTTCAGTTATGCACCGCTTGGAGCTCTCTGCTGGCTGCTCTACTACTTAGTCCCACGACTGCATGATCAGTCTGTAGGTGCCAGGAATGAATCTTGTTTCCGTGAAAGCACAAATTTGGAAAATCCACCTGTTTTACAGACACTATAATGTTTTTTTTCTGAGTAACAATAAAAAAAAAAAACAACAAGTGCATAAATATACACATACAAAGTCAATAATACAGTATAACCAGAACTGTCTGTACATGTCATTACTTTTTCATATCTATTTATTAAATAAATATAATGTGTATTATTTTATACGCAAAGAACATTTAATAAAAGCAAGTAATTTAACACGCTGTACCGAGATATTTATATGAATGATCAATGCAATATAATGAGGTCATGAGTATCAATTATTCTAGTAATTTGTACTTTCATATGAGCTAAGCCATTTCTGTTTAACAGTCAGGGAGGACAAAATCTACATCGTAATGGAGAAACCGCATGCTCATACTGTTTGGCGAATGATTGTCATTATGCCTCGATTCCAAAAACTGAAGAAATATGAATGTAAACTTTGAGAATTATATGTTGGTTTATTGGACTTAAAAACCTGGCATCATCTCCTAATACCTAAAAACTCTCATTTATTTCAATTTTGTTTGCTCTCACAATTTTCCCCACTTAAGCATTTTCCTAACTGCAGAAATTATTAGTTTAATACTACATTATGTAACGGGTACACATATAGTTTTTGAGTGGCACTATGTAAATACTATAGAATCTTACTTAACCAACTGGTTTTTTTTCTTCGGAGTCCTTACTTAGTGCTGAGGCACTTATGTTGGGAGTTGTTGGCCCGAACGCTATTATCTATAATTAAGGAAAGATCCATGACCAGACATACACTCTGGCACTGGCATATTTTAAAAGAGCTAAGGTTTGGTCATTTAACTTATCAACGGTCTGATCATTTTCCAAGACCCAATCACTCTGCACTTGGGAGTAAGCCGAGAACCCATAACAATTACAATCGTCCCGACCCAACTAGTTTAGAACAATTTTCAGCTAAAGTTTATGGGTTTTTTTACATTCGTAACTAAGATGCGGTTGCTGGTTTTATAACTTTCAAATTATACCTGTTTCTGTCTGAGGTTTCATTTGTCTTTTCATTATCTTGTGGACTCGGTTATGTGTTCGAAATATGGATAGTGTTTAACACTTTTTATTTTACACTTTTATCTGGCCCATTCATTAACATAGCATTCATTATATGCTTCTGGCCCTGAGTTTATTTACTCATTATTCAAAAGCTTGTCGATAGCAGATGAAGAAAAGCACTCTCCAGTACAATTCTTCATTTTACAAAGTGTTTTTTCAACACAAGGTATACTCACAAATAGGAGTGGTGGTTGGCACATTAGGGCGCGGTGGAGGAGGACAAACAGGTTTTATTCGCACGAGAGAGGAATTGGCCTGACTACTACTTATGGCCAATAATAGAAGCAAGATAACACCAATTATCACAAAATTCGGCGTGGCCATAAAAACCCAACGATTTCGGATCCCGTAATTTACCAAAAAAAAAATGTGTTGCGAAACTTGCATTAACCTTTACCCAGGTAAAGGCCGGTATTTTTCCGCGCGGGACTGGCCGGAAGAACTACCTTATGAATCGCCGGAAGACCAAATCCACCGCAGTAGACCGCCGCGTGATCGCGAATTGACCGGGTAAGTAATCTGCCCCAGTGTCCCCTATTTCATTAGTAAGAGCCGTACCGCATTTTGGGTAACCAAGCATCACACAACTTGCCTTAAAGGGACAGGTGTTCTGGTTTATGTCATGCGTAAATCACACTCTTTATCACCTCTCTATTACAAAGGGAATGCTACTCTAGGTTGGTTTTGTCCTGTTTTTTTGCTTCACATTTTCTCTTACTGATAAATCAAAAATATGTTTTTAATTGTATCAATAACATGTGTTACATTTTGTAAACTGAAATATCACCATCATGCATTGTCTTACATTTTAAGGTTCGCCAAATGAGCCTCATGGAATTTCAAGTGTGTAAGAACCTTCTCTTGGACTTTTTGTGTGTCCCTAGGAGTGGGTATTGTTATTGAATCATTTAGTTACTGTTGTGATAAGTCTGCCAAACATTCAAGCAATGTTGCTCACAAGTAAATAGTCATTACTAACTAGTTTGCAGACTTCAGTGGCTATTGGCCCAAATATATGTCATTATCCATACATATGATTGGTTGTACTAAGCATGTTTCAGCACAATAAAAGGTGGGGGGGAGCTGAGGAGAGTGGGGAGAAGCCTCCACTACCACCACTTCCATGCACACGCCCCCTGGCTCACTCCACCTGGCTCCTCTTCTTTCTTCTCTTTGGTGTACAGTGGGCATAGGTGCGTCCAGCTACTCTGCCTGTTAACTCACACTAATGGTGTGTGCCGATGGGCATACGCATGATGGGCCTTTGCTAGCGTTACATGCAAAGAGAAGAAGAAGTGAGTCCACCTCGGTAGCAACAGGGACACGCTGGTGGTGAGTATGTAGTTTAATTTTTTATACACCGATGGCTATACACTAAGCGCTGCAGGGGCAATTCATCAGCAGGATGGGATCTGACTGGCAGGGGGCATTTCATCAGTGGGGGGCTGCTGCAGGGGCTTTCATCTTGGTGGGGACGGCTGCAGTGGTGATCTTTCTCATAGCAGGGCTGGCTGCAGGGGCTCTTTCATCAGCGGGGTCGCTGGCTGCATCAGGCATTCTTTCATTAAGGGGGCTGGCTGCATGGGGCGTTTTCATAACTGAGGAGGCTGCGACCAGTGCCTAGGCTTATACTATGATTTATCCATTTTGGCCAGATTATTTGGTGGAAAATCAGGGACCATTGGCTTAATTAGGTGGGTAGGACTTATACTCGTGTTTATGGTATATTGTACATTATGGATGTACAAGCTGTAAGGAAGGTATGCTCATTAACAAATGCATTGCATAATAATGAACATATTGTACATTCCTTACTTTTCTTTTCTGCCACCATTTTTCCATTGTTTTAACAGAATGAAACAATAATTCATCCTATTATTGGAAACCTTATTCCTTCTTTTTTGAATGTACAATTGGAGAAATTTACCTTTTTCTTTCTTTATAATTTATCTGCATTCTAATTTTCCTTTTTTTTTTTTTGTCTTGTTTCTAGTCTAATATTGTCACCATAACACCGTATAAACAACATGGCTCATTAAGCGCAAAATCTACTGGGCCCCATGGCTGTGGGTCACTTGATCTGTCAGGGAAGCCATGGCACATAGCTCACTACCTTACCAGTGAGGTGAGGGGGAAACATGGTGAGCCTAAGGAAGGTGGGGCATAGGGGGCAAAGTGTGAGAAACTTACTGGGAGAGCTGTGTGAGATATTACTCTGGGAGAGCTGTGTGAGGACATTAACTGAGGGCTGTCTGAGGAATTACAGGGGCTGTGTAACGCCATACTAGGGGCTGTGTGAGGATATTACTGACGTGGTCTTGCGGGGTATTAACTGGGGGCTGTGGGACATTACCATGGGGCTATATATATAAATTATCTGGGGGGGGGGCTGTTGTAAGAACATTACTGGGGGCTGTTATGAGGACACTTGCTTGGGGGCTGTTTGTGAAACATTACTGGGGGGGCTACATGGGGGACCTTCTGGGGCGGGGACATTTCTTGGGGTGCGTTTACTGTGGTACTAGGACAGGCCTCTGTTTGTCTATCTTTGGCATCCTTCCATGATCATATTTAGAACCCACCTTATTGTTCTAAATGTTCACTATAACCCACCTTGATAATAAACTATTACTAACCTTGCCTAAATTTCCCAAATGGCATCCTTTTGGGGTTCATTTTTGTTTTACCGCTAGTTGCTTTTCAAATGCATCCTGACAACAAGGAGTTCTGTCAGATTTGGCTTTGAAAAGGCCGAAAATTCCTCTTTCCCTCAACTGCCGTACCCTACAACATTCATTGCACATGTTTGCCTATTTATAACACTCATACTTTTTATACCCTTGTGGCTTCACAAAGTTGTGGGAATGTGGGGGGAAATTTTTCTTTTGGGGCCAAATGTATCATACACCTGTTAAATACTTTTAAATCACATATTACACACTTGTTAATTCTTTATAGGTGTGTACTTTCCAAACTGTTGAACTTGTTGGGTTCTCTGTTTTGACCACTAGAACTCTCTCAAATGCATCATGAGCATACAAAGGATTTCTTTCAATTTGGCTTTGAAAGCACATCCCTCTTTCTCTGTGAGCCCTACTTGCCTACACATACAACTTTTAAATGTGCACATCGTGGGGAAAATGGCTATGGCTAGGAGATGATTTTTAATACACGTATTGTTGTTTTGGGGTATGTATGGGTCATCTTGGTTATCTATGTCGCCTGGGTTGGTGAAGGCTTAGCCTTTGACTAGAGATTGAACACGAAACGATGGTTAGGGTTTAAAGTCACTTAGACTTATTGTGGGAGAGAATATGTGTACACAAACTTAGTGTGCTTGCTTTCTTATAGCAGGAGGAGCTACACATTGAAATCATTCCAAAAAGGTACATATCACCCAATCACAATTCTCGGAAGGAGTGTCGCGTTGTTATGTGGGGATACCAATTCCTGTGGTTTTGTGGAGTACCGCCTAGCAAGATACATAAAGTCCCAAAAAGTAATGCGTTAGCTTGCATCTTAAACGTCACACTTTTTCCGACTAAATATATTGCGCGCGAAATGAGAGTAAAAAAAAACCTAAACATAACGCTCTTTCCCTTGGATCCCACCTTGCTTATCATGCAGCGAATTTTAGGCAAAAAAATGGGACAAAGATGAAGGTGGTCTATTGCATAGCTGCAGAAGGGCAAATTGCCCCAGGCAGCAATCATGAGATGCACATTGTGGTCACTTTTTAATCCCTAAATGTTAGGAACAAAGTGTAATAAGATAGCGATATCAAATGACATAGATATTGGTGGAAAGATACAAAAATTACATCAATTGCTATATGAGCACTAATCCCTTTAGTAGAAGTTTTCACACCCGTCAGGTGGAAACCGTCACAAAGTGGGGATAAACAGAGTGAACAAAACTTTGGCAAGGTTGTGGGTTAATGTGTGGTTTAGGGGGCACAGGTTATAATGATGTGTAATGAAATGGTAGGGGGTTTCGTATCATACGTCGCCATGTATAAAGTCACATATTAGAAGGCAATAAATGAAGAATGTAGTGTAGCTTGTCGAAGTCTCAAATCCCTCATATGGCACTTTAAAATAATTCCGCTCACAGTTTAGTGCGGTGTCAGCAAGGTATGACTAAAATGCCTTAATGGAATGCATGCATGAGTGGCGCGGTGGAAGAATCGTATAAGGGTGGTTAACAATCACAGATATATCCCAAACAATTTAGGGCTGCGCTACATGTATTAGGACATGAGAATCACGAATAGCTGTCACAGATATGGGGCGTACTAAGAAACTATACCTGTGGGCAATATAGACTAATTTGACAATCTATAATCTATAGTTAACAAGGGATTAATGGCTAGAGTCATGGGGAACAGCCGTAATACAATGAAATTAAAGTGGCCATGAAACATGCAGCAAAATCTGACCCAGTCAAAGTCTACTATTGGGCCCCAAAAAGAGAATGTTTCATACAATGCCCAAAACTAAGTGGTCATACCACTAACGCAGGTGGGACCTCTTCTACTGCAAGCAATGGGTCTAGCTTATGTGTACTAGATAGACACGTTATAGAGGGATATACAAGAGATGCGAAAGCTACAGTTTTATTAAGCTCCATTGGCTCATACATAGGCGAAAAAGAACTAGCGGGTTGATTGGTGTGTGGGAAGGAACGCAGGGGTGTCAGTGGTAGTAAAATGCTTCCGGGGAATATAGCTAGACTGGGTGAATGGAGACATGAATCAAAAAAATCCCAATCTATAAACTCAATAAATCAAAAGTAAATACAGTCTCCTGGACCGTGATGAGGTTGTCACCCCAACATTCAGTTATACTAGTGATAGAATATTAAGACTAACATTCTTGCTAGTGAATGAATAGGGTGACAGCAAATATGGCAGCTGGAGTAGAGGAGCCCTGTGTTGAATTATGTGGGTCCGTGGTGGACAAGTTGATCAAATGGCAGTTTGACAACTGGTAATAACTCCTCCTAGTGATGCCTATGGTTAGAAAAAATAGGCACAGATTTGTGTATTGTTCGGACTAAAATTTAGCAATTGATTGAAAAAAACTGTGGCAATGAAGATCGTTATCCAACAGAGATTTGGTGGGTTGCAAAGGGTGAATAAATCCTTCTCGAGAATGCGATCACCACCTGGCACAGCAGTGGCGTATGTTCGTTGGTCCCACTACGTATTTAATGTCGGATTATTAAAAAGATAGTACAGGTAGAATTTCAATAGCACGTGTCCATTTATTGAGGTGACACCAAGCTGTGTAGTGTAATACAGTCTAATAGGGGGATGTTACATATAGCTGCAGGGTGACTTGGACAATGCGGCTGAGTGATACGATCGGTCTTGGCAATGAGTGTTCATGTGGACTAATAAATCAGGGTATATCACACTGGGTAGAATTGTACTTTGGGGAGGGGGGAGTAAGACTGGGAAGTCCCTTGTTGAGAAGAACCATGGGAGCACGATTAACAGCATAACAAATGTCAAGCAACCAAGATCCTTCATGTATCAACAGTGGTATGATCTCTTGGGATAGGTGATGTATAAATTCCTACTGATAGATGCATAGTTTGACCTCACCTGGAATTGCCCTCCATTTCTGGGCCCAACAGTCCTAAAAAAGCTGCCCTGAGCTGGAGATCAAGACCCACAAAAATGGCTAGGTCTAGGAGAGTTTTATGATCCTTGTGAATACTCTAGTATGCATACAAAATCCATATTATTTAAATGAGCTCTGTAATGTGCACTACCAGGGACAGCTTTTTCAAACTTTCTTTGCTGAAAGTATTGTTTTTTTTTTAAGATTTTTTAGTACCAACTGGTGGACTCTACAAGGCGAAAACACAACAGCGATCTAGACCTACAATTTTTTATTTCAAAATGCAAAAATCGAGAACATAATGGGGCACACTTTACTAAGGGCTTTCTGCTCACCTTTTGTCGGACTGTGCATGTTCTTCTAGGCTAAAACAGTTTGCACCAGTGTATTAAGAAGGTGTCTGTGCTGTATTGTGTTTGCGCCCAACCGTATTTCCCTTTGTTGCACAGCTGGCAACAAATTTGACTTAGACAGGCGGCTGTACGGATCAGCAGCATTATAAAACCTTGCAAGTATAGGTTCAAAGCCCTATGTTAAAGGTGCCCCAACAAAAAGATTGGTGAACTCTGTCGGCTCTGTGAGCAGGAAACAACAATTAATGGGGGAAATGACAGATTTGTGATTTTCTGGCGCACAATATTAGTGAATTGCCGCACACAGCATTATACCGGAAATACCCCAGTGGCTAAATTTGAGCCATGGATTTTTAAATGTTATCATGATGTTAGTAATGTGCATGGCTAATTCTGTCCATATGAATATTATATAAGGCGATAACCCACTTAAATCCATTGTCTGTATGTCAGGATGGAGATATACAATAGAGATTGAACTGTCTATTTTATTTAGACCTATTTGGCAACTACTGTGCAGCGATGCGTATCTGCGTGGTGCTATATAATTAATACATTAATTATTATTCTGGCCCTTTATGGAAATTATTAAAGAGTTTGTATGTTTGAGGTATGGAGGTTTTTGTTTCATCATCAAATTTTCTCCTTACTTTGATATTCTTCTTTAGGTTGTACCTGCTACGTCATAAAACCACCTGTTTTTAGGATTCCTCCGGACCCGATTTATTAAGTCTACCACCATTACTAAACTGGTCAGCTTGTCTCAGCTGCTCCATCCCATGTGCTTATAAGTTTAGAATGTGAATTGGCTGCCCTGCATGTGATGATCATGTCTGGCCTACACGCTTTTTCCCTTGCATGGACAAGCGAACTAGAAGCCTGGCAATAAGAACAGGAATACAGATCGTAGAATTTCATAGATCACTGGTCTTCCATTGCAGTGAATAGTCCTGTGAATATTCTGAGCTTATGAGAAAATCATTATAATTAGAGGATGAAAAATAGTACTTTAAAAAATTGGGGACTCTGAATTAGATTACAACCTATAACTTATTGCACTAATGACTATTTCCTTAGGAAAAAATGTTTCAAATACATAATAAAGGTTATTGTTGCCTTACTTGTCATCATAAGGTATTTCTCATGTCCATTTATAGAAACTATTTAGTATTGTTTGAAGCTAGCTCAATTTTTGTCCTTTTTAGGGAGGTTCAAGCTTGAAGTGAGAAACTCTCCTGCCAAATTTGCAATTGGCTTTGGAAGATCTAGCATCAGCAGGTGGTCTGGTTGCTGAAGCAGCTGCAGACAATTTATAGTTACCTAAGAACTGCCATGTCTGAGAGTGCATTTCCTGATGGCTAATTGTATCAGTACCGTATCCAGGACTTAGGGTTAGTCATTTGATAATGTGTTCATTAATTTGAGCAGTTGTTCATTAATTTAAATGGTGGCTTTTAAAAGGGTCTACATACAAGGGCACATCCACATAAATGGGATCCAAGTATTTGGGAAAGGTCAGGGTCTGCTGATGGCCTTTTTCAACCACAGATACTGTTCATATCCATTTCAAGGTGAAGCTTGAGTGGATTTGTGGGCTCTAAATGAGAGCTCTATTCCCATCCTTGAGAATGCAGGTAACAGTACATAGAAAATCCACATTAGTAAGTAGAAACAAAATTTCTGTGGAGAGTAATTTTTCTTTCAGCAATTTTTTTATAGCTTTAGAGAAGAGCAAACAAATTGAAGATCTTTTTAATGTGAGATTTTTTTTAATGTGAGACCTATGAAACATCCGAGAAAAGTGGTAAAAGGGGGAAAGAGGCTTAGGGAGTCAGAGAGGGGAGTAAAGTGGCAAGGAGTACCGTTCGGGCGAAGAATGGGCACTGATCCTGCAGATGGTTTATATTCAGGAGAAGATAATACCTTCTTCAGGAGGAAAGTAGTGGTGAATTGCTTAAATCCTATGGGGATTGGGCAATGAGCTCTTCCATTCTCTGAATCAGGCTACTTCTTGGTGAACCATCCTTCAAGTGACGGCAGAGTGTAGATAATGCTTTTCCTAGGAATTTTTTAGCCTCCTGAATAAGACATGTGATACATTTACTAAGGTCTTTGTGTCCTTTTGTGACGGACGTTTGCACTTCTTTCTAGGGAAAACTGATTGCTCAGTATTTAAGAAAGTTTCCAAGCCCATATGCTGCACATGCAACCCTTTTTCACTCTACTAAATTTTATCATTGAAATGGGCGTTTTGGTGTCCATCAGACCATCGAAACGCACGCCATGTTTAACATGTAATGTACCTATGTTAAGGTGCAACAAAAAATTGGTGCACTTTGTTGGGCAGTGCACGATTCACAATCGTGAATCTGGTGCTCTCCAACACTACACAGCAAACTGCAGATTTCAGATTTTTAGTAACTGTTCCCCGTGAGTCAATTTTATATTTATATTAAATATGTTTTATTTATAACATTAATGGTGTGCCCACCTCAGGGGGATTTGGGATCTTTGTACCTTAAACATTATGTACAACATCGACATCCCTCTGCCAGGCGCCACAGAGGAAGAAGATGGTGAGCATTTTTATCGAGCTGCAGCAGCTGTACAGATTAAACTCTGCTTTCCGGGAAAAAGATTTATTATTTTATTTTGTAATTTAAACTCTGCACATCCGTAGCCTGTAGTAGACAAGGATACTCACTGGTTGACTTTCTTTCCTGAAGATGGACCTTCAGAGTATCCTGTCAATCACTGGATTCATATTCCCTGAAGGACCAGAGCTTTCATTAAGTGAATTAGTAGTTATAAAAATATTTGTCTTCTCAAAAACTTACAGTATATCAATCTGCACATGTATATCGCTTGAAGATAGCTGTATTATTGATGTACAGTGTTTCTCCTTAAAAGAAAATCTAAACTCATGGTAGTTACTTCAAGTTGCTTCTGCCAATCCTGCTAGTTCAGTCAGTATTTAGCATGGTGCATGGGGCCCATGTACCCCTGGTTTTACTTAACTGGTACAAAGTCAACCAAGTTTATTACAAAAAATTATGTGACACAATATACTAAGTAATATTATATTATTGCTTTCCCATTTGTGGTATTCCACCATCACTGAAATAGACTTTCCTAGTAATATCTTTTCTTCGGTTTACTGCTCTAATTGCAGAGGAAATAAGTTTGTGCTGATTTAATATGTATTCACATAAACATCTCAGGCTTGTCTTTACTTGTCACTGTATCGCCCTGTACCATAAAACACGCTTTATTGCACAGGTCAGTTAATCCTGTTAATATTTAAAACCTATCCACCTTTACTTAACCCTTTGGACCTTGTCTCTCTTTTTCATTTCTATTTTTCACTCCCCACAATCAAAAATCTAGAACTTTTTTTACACATAAAGAGCTGTGTGATGGGCTTGTTTTCCGTGTAACAAACTGCACTTCATAGTGAGGTATTTTATTCTTCCAAGCCGTGTACTGGTAAGCGGGAAAAAAATTCCAAATTCAGTGAATCAGTAAAAAAAAAACGCATTTGCAACGTTTTCTTGTGGTGCTGGATTTTATGGCTTTCACTGTGGACCACAAATGAACATGTCTACTTTATTCTTTGGGTCATTGCAATTACAGGATAACCAAATTTATATAGGTTTTTAATAATGTTTTCATACATTTCAAAAATTAAAACCTCCTGTACAAAAAGTTTTTTTTAGATTTTGCCATCTCTGGCGCTAATAACTTTTTCATATTTTGGTTAGGAGTGTGGGTGGTGTCATTTTTTGCGACTTCTGATGAAGTTTTCAATCTAGCATTTTTTAGGGCTGTACGACCTTCTGATCCTTTTTAAAGATTTTTTTATTTTTTCATAAAATGGCAAAAAAGTGCACATTCGGGGCGCTATTTTCTGTTACACAGGGTTAAACGCAGTAAAAAAACGTTGTTATATTTTGATAGATTGGGCATTTTCAGACTCGACCCTACCTGATGTTTTTTATGATTTTAACTGTTATATTATATCAATTCTAGGGAAAGGTGGTGATTTGAATTTTTAGGTTGTTTTATTATAATTTTTTTTAACTTTTTTTATTTTACTTTTACTTTTTTCAGACCCTAGGGCAGTGGTGGCCGAACCTATGGCACGGGTGCCAGAGTGGCACTCGGAGCCCTTTCTGTGGGCACCCAGCACAGTATTTATGAGAATAGGATTCAAGCCTTCCTCCGGCAGTCCAAGACACCCCCAAGACGCCCCACTCTCTGCGCTATTTTAAAGTGACACCCTACTTACTGCCAGAGGGAGCCATCAAGGGAAGCTACATATCCTGCATTCCTTGTATTGGTTCCTGAGGACGCTAATACGATTGAAACTTGTGATACCAGCAGAGACAATAGGTTACTGCTCATAATTGTCATGTTGGCACTGTGCAACTTAAAAGTGGATTTTGGTTGTATTTTTGGGCACTCTGTATCTAAAGGTTCGCCATCACTGCCCTAGGGTACTTTAACCCAGGTTTTTCTGTTGATCCAATCATATCTGTTCATACTACATTTTCATCCTCATACATTACAATGTGCAATTAGCACATAGTAATGATGGGTAAACTCCAGACAAAGCCTGGGTCTTCTGTCATGCAACAAAATAGCCCCGCTCCCCAATGACTTCACGGGGAGCGACAATCTCCAACATTGGGCGCTGCCATCCTTTTTTTAAGCATGCATTGTGCGGGTTGTTACCCAGTTTTTACCGTAAGACTTTGCTCCATATGCATGCAAAGACTTACGTGGCTGGTGGAGAGCTCAGCCCCGTGATCCCTCTCCATGCACCATGTGTAAGAGAACATATAAATAAAACTAACCTAATGAATAGGTCTTTACCTTTTGCATTTCATGATCATTGGTAATATTTTTTAAGGATAGTGGGGGAGCTTTATCAGGGCTAATAGGCCAGTTTTCTAGCGTACACGCCCTAAACTGGTAGATATTGCAATTAATTCCCCCATTACACCACTTCCACCCAAGGAGGTGGTCTAAAAGAGGGCACGGCCAAAAGCAGAATGGCTGCTCCTGAGCACAAGTGAAAGTTCCCAGCTGCTTGAATATTTTCTACCCGAGGTTTGACCAGTCTCCAATCCCCCCTTCACCTCACACTTGGCAGTAGGAATGGCAGACAGGAAGTAGAGGGAGAGCACTGATAATGTGCTCTATGCCTCTCCAATCTGCCCCATGTGCTGTCTACATTTAGGATATATAGATAGATACCTGCGTACTTCAAAGAATTCCAGAAAAAAATGATGGTGTTTTATTCCAAATGCTACATTTCCGCTAATGAGCGTCTTTCAAGCATGATAGTGTAATAAAAGCGGTTGAGTATTTAAAGGCAATTATTGATCACATGACCTGATTGAGCCACACCCCCCTTTTATGATCAAATAAAGTGACAAAGTGCATCACTTAATTGTGCACAACAATTCATATATACAATTCAAGTACACGTTAAAACATCATATAGAAATATTTTTGTTCATATCAAGATAACAATGAAAAGTGCATAAGTGGGTGCAAACATCATAGGAATACAAAGTGTAATACACTGTCCACACTGGAAAAGTATCTACAAAAAAAGGAACAGAACAACTATTAAAAATGTGTCCAAATCATCTAAAAACAAACAACTCAAGTCACGGAAAGTCAAATAAAGCATGAACAATATGGGGTCACAACCACATTATGTCGCTCTATTTATAACAATTGAAACCCACCAACATTATACTCTACATTCAAACCTTTCATTGAATGAACAACAAATGCTTATGTCAGCTATACTTACAAGAATAGGAATTTTTTACATGTACTTATTATTATAATATAGCTTTAACATTCACATATGTTGCAAAGGTGCATGCAAATACCGATGCTAGTTCATGCTCTGATTGCAAATTTGTACATGATTGTGTCAAAATGTGTGACTTGTTGCACTCACAAGAGTCTTTCAGTGGTGCTAGATACAACTTTAGAATCCAGGTGTGGGCATGTGAAAATTTTTGCACTGTCATCGCAAAAAGTGGCAATTTTTTCAGCTAAATAAACTGCAGTCACCAGCAGGCATAAACGTATTTAGAAGGGGTTGTTCAGGACACTTGCGACTTTAGTAAAAAAGTCGCAAAAACCACAGGCTTATTTTGCAAGATTGTATTACCCTCTAAGATAAATCAAGCAAGCTGAAACCAATAGAAAACAAACAAGCGTTAGTTTCCAGAGTTATGATAAAATGTCCCTCTCTGTGTTATGAACACGCACTACACATATCATTGTATTCACTATCGCAGGTGATCCACCCTTCTCTACATATATGTATTTTATCAGAAATCGCCTTTAACCTCTCCCCACATCATTTGTAAAGCTGTCTCTGATACGCAGATACAGCTTAGCGTTTACCTTTGTACAAATCCACTTTCATTATATTAACCTTGTAATCCTACCAGCTAAGCAATCACACTGGTCCTATATTTTATTCTAGATAACTTCTTGTTGGTAGGTGGGAGATAAGCCACTTTCTAAAGAAATACATCTACCTCCCACATTGCAGGGTTTTTTTTTTATATTTAGAGATCAATATATATTTTTGCCAGACCTTTACTTGTGCTACCTTTTTTGGACGTTGTGCTTACTTTCCATTACCTTTTTTCATGTTTCCAAATGGAAAATGGCCATTTTTATTTTTTGCTGCGGGTCGCATTTTGTGGATGCTCGAAGCCTAATTGATTCCCTTTTAAAGTTCCACCAGCGTGCTAGGTGCATCCATGCACCTCTGCCCGCCTCGCAACTATGATGCGGCAGATGTCACTCATAACGTATGCTGATGCTGCGGGACAGGAGCATTGAAGCCTACTCGTTCGCCGAGCCAAGATAGAGCACCGACCGCTAAACTTCCTGGGAAGCGCGTACGTTGTCCCCGTAATATCAGTACCATTGTTCTCATTCCCAGGTTCGTATCTCGTTCTATTCCCCATCTGTCGCTTTCGTTGATTTGGTTGCCCTGTTTATGCACTCCTCGAGGGCTGCGCATTTCATACAGTTGGAGGCTCAGGTATTTCTCACTGAGGGGGCCTGGCCTTCCATGCGGCCATCCTACTCGTGAGCGGCTTCCTTGCGATTTCGCAGTAGGTGTCTTTAGGCTCGGACTTGTGTCTGTTAAAAAAACTTTTTACTTATGACTAGGTTCAGGACTACCCAGCCTACCGATCTGCCGCCACGCTCTTGGTCGATCGCCTAGCCTACACGCTAGGCCACTGCTGGATCGCCCAGACCGGGGAAGACCTATCAACATACTATCAGAGCGCCGGTGCGTGGGGGGGCTGGCTGCATTTGTGCCACTTAAGATCAGTAGAGGGGCTGCCTGCAGGGGGATTTCAGCAGTAGGGCGGGTGCCTGGCTGCGACTTTGTCTTACAAAAAAAAAAAAATTTTACTATCTTTCGGACTCCCTAAGCACTCAACAGGTGTACTCTGATCGCTCAAACCATAACAGCATACACTTTCTTGCTTTGTATGGTAATTTCTTGCAGCTGGATACCACGGAAACTACAGGCATTAGAGGGATTTAGATCGCGCCTACCTGCTGTGTGTACATGGCTGCCACTAGAATACATCACGGGCTCAATGACCGACAAATTTCCAGTACATTCTTCCCATGTCAACCTCAAAATTTGTCAACTCCCCTCCCCAAAGTTATTTGACAGTGCAGCAGATCTTATCTCACATCCATCTATCTGCACAAAACTCTTATAATACCCACCTCATGCTGCTGTAGAACTCATATACAACCTCAGCTGCAGAACCATTATACATACCACAGCTGCCGCTGAATCTAACAGTGAGCTGGCTGAGTCTATTTTAAGGTTAGATGATTGTTAACTAAATTTCTTATGTTCACATGAGGAAAATTCATAAGTAAACTTGGTAATTCATATCAAGAATAAAATCAGCTTTAATATGTTACATAATGTTACATAGCCTAATAACGTTGAACTTAAAGCTAAGTAAACCATGCTGTGGTTGTTCTAAAGAATGAAATATGCCTATATAAATATGTGCTCCGGTCATGTGTTAACTGACCACAACCAATTTCATAGATTGCTTCAAAGGCAACCTTGATCTTCAACATTCATTATCTGGAGAAGGGATGTGGAAGTGCATACGTATAAAAGAAGTCATATTTAGTGCTCTAATCCTCTCATCAGCTCAATATGAAAGGAACCACGCTTATATGTTTTCTAACAAAACCACTCTCACTGCAAAGGGCAGAAGTCAGAAGAAGTTGATTGTGAGTCAAATATCCTTCCACTTTGTTATTTTAGCCTCCCTTGTCTTCCTCCTGATTATTTTTACCAACATAATCTCTAGTCTATAGTGGATAAACTTGCTGGCAAAACGATTTTAGACTAACACACATGTCTTCTCCTACTTACCTTTCTGACCATTCAAAAAAGCTATATTTAGTGTCTCTTGGCGTCTATCCTCATTTTTCTAACCTTCATGTGTTCTGAAGGTGAGTGAGACTTTCCTATTTTTTGTTTCATCAGCATAAAAGAGGATAGCATAACTCCTAACCACCCTACCCACATCAAATTACCAGAAAAGTATTCATGCAGTTGAAATGTCAAGCAAGACTCTGTACAAAAGTTGACTACTAAATCACTTTTTTATTATTTTCCCCCAAAAAATGTATGAATTTATGTGCAAAAAAAATCTAAATAACTTGATGAAAAACACATAAAAGTGATAAATAGCCATTCCAGTGTGTCGCCCCATTGTTGGATATTAAAGTTCACATTTATAGGAGTTTAACCTAGTAAAGTCTGATATTTTTGCATATCCTGTCTTTAATACAGTATATTACATTTCTGTATCTTTTATTCAGAATGCACTGGCACTTTCAGCCTGATCTTTAGATGAACATTATATTGAGGCTATCAGGGTCTAACTAGAGGCCTGCAAGCCTTGAATGTGACAGGGCCCTTCCATTTTAACTAGTGCTACCGAGACGGCTTTTGAAAAAATATTTGTAAATAAAGTTTTAACTCATTTGACTCATTTCGTGAGTATACACTGATAAAAACATTTTTATTGAATTCTTGGGTGCTATGCACAATGGAGGGAGTTCATAAGACTGACATTTGGAAATTATTTGCCCATGGGTGGAGCAACTATTCTTTCTAACTTCGTACTTGGGTCCAAGGAAAACAACCCGGAAATAGTTTTTCTACCCAGCAGAGTACTTTTTTAGAAACATTTCACTGAAAAACTTTTAGAGTTGGCAGCATAGAGAAAAGTGCTATAAAGAGAAGGTTTTTCTATGTAATATTTGGTTAACAAAGAGTCCTCATTAACAAGAGTCCTAGGATGTATAGTCTATAATATGTATATCACAATGATAGGACAGGTGGAAAGTTCATATTACGCATTGTATCAGTAATAAGGTTCTGATGCACATGAACATTGTTATTGACTGCATGCTACCATTGTTTCCCTGTGGTGCGAGGGCAATTGTTTGATTGACACACAGATGTTAGTCACAATAGTCACTACTTACCCTATTATAGGTGATCTAGTCAATTTTCTATTGACTATTATTGTGTGAGGTCCAATGTCACATTTTTGATGACAACGATCCATTGTTTGTGCTGATGCCACATTATGCACATTATTACCTCCCCCCCTTACAAACATGTTTGGATCACAATAGGGTGTGCAATGTGCAACCACCATTAGTCACAAGGTGCACATCACAGCTGATCATGTGGTACAGACGAAGCGACTACCCCAGCATTATCGACACGACCTCACGCCGGTGCACACCCCTACTGCCACAATGTACCTTGCTAGCTTTGCTCTCACCTCGGTCTATGACTATCAATCTCCAGTCTATTCCTTGCTCGCTACGCCTGCCGTCCCCAACATCTCCACGCCTCCCCTGTATCACTATGCTACCCTCATGCGGCCATGGCTAGCACCAGGCACACCATTTTTGACAGCCATCGGAGGGCTACAGCATGGGTTCATATAGTCTTGGTCAAAAGACCACCCACTGCTCTATGTAGGAAAAAATCCATCCAGACCTGAGTGTACTACCTAATCTATAAAAACTTTTTTTAAAAAAACTGAAACTTTTTACAAGAAGTTTTGTTTTGATGGAAGGGGAGAATACGTGTGGTCAGTGTCAGTCTACATACCTGCTTGCGGAGGGTTCATTGCTGGCCCAAGACAACATCTTGTGGCTCATGTCATGGTGTCTTAGGTTACCACCCTGCTGGATCCTGGCTATAAAGATAACATAGCCTCCATGATTATACCACTAAGCTTGACGAAAAGCAAGAATGCAAACCATCTCTCCTGGTGAAAGCACTACTGACACAGTTTGTATCCATCTTGGAAGGGAGGTTGCTCGGCCACAGTATTTCTCTCCACAAAATCCCCAGTGCACACCTTAGTAACAGGAGCAGACTGTGAGTCATCTATCACTGGCCATTCGAAGTGTGACTCACATGGTGGATTGTACCTGAATGAATTACTCCTGGTAACAATGAGATCCTCCCGTTCAATTTCTGGGTTGGCATACTGAACATGTGGCCATGTTTGCAGAATACTTTCTGCACTTTCCTGCAGAAAGTGTCCTATCAAGTGTGTGTTCAGCATTGACAAGAGTGTCCAGGGCTGTCTGCAGGCAGTGCCTGTAAGGTGCATGCTATGATGCATCTTAATTAGCACAGTGCCAGCCTATGCATGGGTATTAATCATAACAAGTATCAGATATTGCTTGTCTATGTCCATGGTGGAAGAAAATAAAAAAGTTTAAAAAATGTATTCAATAAAAAAACAATTAACATACATGTAAAGAGACATATAATGCACAAAAAGTCTAAAATTATAACACAAACCCCACATATATAGTGTCATGGCTCACATAACAACCCATAGAATTAAAGTAGATTAATTCTTGAATCCGCATGATGAATGTATAAACAGAAATGTTAAACCTGCCAAAAAATTATGATTTTACCTATTTAATACCACAAACAATGTAATCAAAAGTGATAAAAAAAAACATATGGTACTCCAATATACTATGTATGCAAATTGAAAACACATACCCTGCAAAAAACAAGCCATCAACCAGCTCTGTAGCCAAAAAGTAAAAGTGTTATACACTCGGAAGATGACGATGCAAAAATTATAGATTTTTTCCCAATTAGGGTTTATTTGCCAAATTTAGTACAAATAAGAAAATTATTCAAGTATGGTTTCACCGTAATTGTACTGACCACTAGAATAAATAATAACATGATTATGTGGACTATGTGTACACCAAAAAAAAAGAGAAAAATTCCAGTACAGAATTGATGCTTTTTCAACTCTGCTCCTCCAAAAAAGTTCATAAATTTTTGAACAATGGAGATAAAAATCCCAAATGGTAACACTGGAAAATCATCTCATCCCACCAAAAAGTGCCATCACATCCAATGCCGAAAAAGCTAAAATTTTATATCCTACAATAGGGACAATAAGGAAATTAAATCCTGGCAGCTGCAGGGTCTCTTCTTCCTTGGTTTTCTCTTTTTTCTTTGGAATGTGTAAATTTTAGGACTAATGAACTAAAACGACAAACTTGACGATTCTAAATTCTCACCACCATTTTGATTTAATTACTATGAAGATTCAAGGGGTTAACAATCTTCCTAAAGCTGTTTCTGATAGTTTGAGGGGTGCACATTGAAACATGGTGATGATTATCGGGCTTTTACTGCTAATATTTAAAATTTAATTCAACAATATTTGCACCAAATAGTCAATTCTGAAAATACGGAAAATCGATATTCGATATGTAAGCCGCGGTGACATCAAAATCAAATTAAACAGACATTCCAAATTATGAAATTAAAGTAGACATATGGGAATTGTTAAATCAGTCGCCTGAAAGTGCGACGATTCCGAATTTTGAAAATATTTTGAAAAATTCAATCATTTTTTTCTTTTTGGAAATAAACGCAAAACTTATCAGCAAAATGTACCTCTAAATGAATTACAACATGTGAGGAAAAAAACAATCTCAGATACGCTTTGATAAGTAATAGTGTTCAAGAACCATATAAAACCGCTCGATGTCAAACTGGCCTGGTTTTCTCAGACACCATACCAATAAGTGGGTGGTTACCTTGTTAGATACATCTATAAAGATAAAAAATATCCTTGATTCCACAGAGCTCGAAGCAAATAAAGAAAGAAAAAGAAAAAATAAGAGAAAGAGAAGAACTAAGTGGCGCCATTGCCCATCTGCATTGAATTCTCAGTGGCAGCACAAGGCTAGAGCAATGGAATCACCAATGAAGGAAGCATGGGCACCATGGAAAACAGGGTCATCATGAAGGAAATCAGACGAGGAAGATGTAGATACCAAAGCAGCAGTTTTTACAACTGATTTGTCACTAAATGCCTCAAAATAAGTAAAATTTGAGGCTTTTTACGTTTATGATTGGATGTTAAGTATTTCATACAAAGGCAGCTTCTGTCACTGCTCTATTAGATGGTTTGAGATTGAAAAGTGGTACTGTCCCTGCACTATAATACCATATGAGGATATAGATGAAATTAGTTCTGTCACTGCCCTGTATTATAGCAGCTAATTAGTATACACAGAAAGTTGGCAACTGCCTTGACGAGGCTATTAATAATATCTCTGACTGCCTATTTAAGAATCATCCTCTCCCTAGTTCTGTCCTTACAAACATGTAATGGTTCTGTCACTGCCCTGTACTTTAGGAATAAGTGGTCAAGTGAACACAGACTTGCAAATAAAAATACATGGATGCAGTTAAAATTGTGTAATCTATGAAATGTATTCATGAATGCTAAATAATTGACAGACATGTTACATGTTTTATATGTTCAAAAATTTCATAAAACATTGAAAAAAATTTGGATCATAATATAGACTGGTACTGTAAGGTCACTATATGAATTAAAAATACTTTGACTGGTCTGTAAGGCAACTAGTGTATGACTGCTGTAAAGCCAAATATCTAAGAGGGCCCTGCCCTATAGCAGCCTATGAGTAGCAACATGCAGTTGCCCTAAAAAGGGGGCAATTATTTCTGATTTCCACCTGTCCTTCTCTAATGAAAAAGATAGTAGGGAGAATACAGCACTCTAAAAAGTGGCGGATACAGAACTCCAAAAGTGTGGTGAAAGAACCTTAAAAAGCTACATCTTTATGTAAACAGATAAAAAGGAGATCATCCCGATAATATCTCAATGGAAAAAACACAAATTATAGAATATGAGGTACAGGGAAAAACGTAGGAAATCAGTCTTTATTCATAGCAGATTGCTAGCTTCTCACACTGCATTTTATAGTAAGTAACTCTCAGTGGAAGGGTGGGACATGGGGTATATGGGGTTGAGGTTGTGATCACATGACCACAACTAAGACGAAAGACGAAAATAGCCTGATATAATCTTGATTACTGAAAAGGGTAACTTACATTAATAAGTAACATTAGTAAACATACATCAAATCTGTTTAAAGTTTAACCTTAAGTGTGCAGGTTTTTTATACGACCAATACCCTGCATAGATCCAGCATGCGTTTTCATACTGTAGAAAGATTCTGTGCACTAACAAGTAATTAAGATTTGCTGCTGTAATGTGTTCGCTGATGCAATTTTAGTTTCCGCACTGTACGGATTAAGTATACAACTGGGGGATTCACAATTCATTGTATGTTTTTATGTTGTAAGAGATGTTAGTACAATGACATGAAAATGTTTTTTTTTAACGCATGAATTGGCATAAATTACATTGGTTTGTGACCACAACAATGACTCCCTTTATACCGGAGCATATTTGAGATAAAACATTGAGGAAAGTATATTCCAAGGGAAGTGGATTTGTAGAAACAAAGGACACTCCTTTGTCAAGAATTTTTCAATTTGGGGTCATGGTGTTTTAATAACCTGTACAATTTCCAAACATTGAAGAAATGTATTTTGTGCTAAAGGTTAATAATTGGAATTGTCATTCCTATATATTTTTCTGTTTTGGTTCTGCAATAATCATTTAGATTTCTTTCCCCACAATATTTAAAGCTCTTCTACATAATCCATTATTATAACCCCTCGCTTAAAGTCTTGTTTCAATGTTGGCAATTCTTCCATAAATTTACTGTCAAGAAACAAGACTCTTTGCCTGAATATAGTCTCCTTGGGGAGGTTTCTTTGACTGTGTGAATGGGCGATAGCTAGTTGCAGTGGAAATAATGTTGCCTGCATTTGGTTTTCAGTATAAGGCAGTCTGCTACACTCCCTCTTCCACATCCTCATATAATAGGACATCTAAAAAAGGTTTTTGTGTTGAATCTACTGTATTGTGACTTTGATTAAATGTGTTAGCGTTGAGGTAGTGTACAAACTGACTGTGTAAAGGTGTTGTAAAGGTGTTGTTCCTCCCAAAAACCCATGTATAATTAGCTATGAAGGTAAAATACTGTCTCCAATGGGCAAATATGAAAAAAATGTTATAAGCAAGAACATAAAACAGAAATAATAAAGTCCCGTAGGGCAACACTATATTACTGAATTTACATAGATGGGTAAGCAAGGCAGTTTGGGCCTTGTCATGAGGGATACTAGTATACAGTGTACACATCATACGTAAGCAGACTGCATGTACCATTTTACCACGGTAAAAAGACATGAAGTTAAATATGGACTTTGTGTCTGTATACTAACCTAGGACACGATAAACCAGAAGTTGGAGCATTTGTTCAACCAAATACCCAATCTCTCATTCAAAGAATTGACCCTTGACACTTTCTGTCTGAAAGGGGAGGGAAGAGGTTTTCTTGTGTCCAAGGTAAGGCATAAACATGGACAAACTGGATAAGTGGTAAAAGATATTCTGCTACATTTTTATTGATATGCCCAGGTAAAGACCTTCATCCATCAATCTAATAGGGCTGATGAAACAGTGGAGATAGGATCATGAGTATTATCTCTCTCTCTCTCTCTCTCTCTATAATATATATATATACACTCACCGGCCACTTTATTAGGTACACCTTGTCCAACTGCTCGTTAACACTTAATTTCTAATCAGCCAATCACATGGCGGCAACTCAGTGCATTTAGGCATGTAGACATGGTCAAACAATCTCCTGCAGTTCAAACCGAGCATCAGTATGGGGAAGAAAGGTGATTTGGTGCCTTTGAACGTGGCATGATTGTTGATGCCAGAAGGGCTGGTCTGAGTATTTCAGAAACTGCTGATCTACTGGGATTTTCACGCACAACCATCTCTAGGTTTACAGGAGAATGGTCCAAAAAGAAAACATCCAGTGAGCGGCTGTTCTGTGGGCGGAAATGCTTTTTGATGCCAGAGGTCAGAGGAGAATGGGCAGACGGGTTCGAGCTGATAGAAAGGCAACAGTGACTCAAATTGCCACCCGTTACAACCAAGGTAGCAGAAGAGACTCTGAATGCAACAGTACGTCGAACTTTGAGGCAGATGGGCTACAGCAGCAGAAGACCACACCGGGTGCCACTCCTTTCAGCTAAAAACAGGAAACTGAGGCTACAATTTGCACAAGCTCATCGAAATTGGACAGTAGAAGAATTGGAAAAACGTTGCCTGGTCTGATGAGTCTCGATTTCTGCGCGACATTCGGATGGTAGGGTCAGAATTTTGCGTCAACAACATGAAAGCATGGATCCATCCTGCCTTGTATCAACGGTTCAGGCTGGTGGTGTCATGGTGTGGGGATATTTTCTTGACACCTTTGGGCCCCTTGGTACCAATTGAGCATCGTTGCCAATGCCACAGCTACCTGAGTATTGTTGCTGACCATTCCATCCCTTTATGACCACAATGTACCCAACATCTGAAGGCTACTTTCCAGGATAATGCGCCATGTCATAAACGGGAATCATCTCAGACTGGTTTCTTGAACATGACAATGAGTTCACTGTACTCAAATGGCCTCCACAGTCACCAGATCACTCCAATAGAGCATCTTGGGATGTGGTGGAACGGAGATGCGCATCTGGATGTGCAGCCGACAAATCTGCGGCAACTGTGTGATGCCATCATGTCAATATGGACCAAAATCTCTGAGGAATGCTTCCAGCACCTTGTTGAATCTATGCCACGAGATTGGGCAGTTCTGAAGGCAAAAGGGGGTCCGACCCGTTACTTGCATGGTGTACCTAATAAAGTGGCCGGTGAGTATATATATATATATATATATATATATATATATATATATATATATATATATATATATATTAGTATCATTAGGTATACAGTATATTTCTTTCTGATACAGTCCCTTATCTAGTATAACCACCTGTCCACATTTGTCTGACAGTCTTACGACTACATGCAGCTTGTTTTTCAATTATTTTAGCCCCAGATTTTTTTATAGATAGTTTGCCAATTCTTTAACTAGCTGCAGCTTGGTTAGAAATGGATTTCAGTTCAAGTCCAACTGCTTCTGTAAACATGTCCATTTGTATTGTCGTTGTATTTGAGAAAAAAAGAGGGTTTTTTTGATTTGTATCATATTAGAGGTATTTGCAATAAAAACATTGATTTGATCAGGTTCTAATTGAAGTATATTGAGAAGAGTAGAGTGTTCCAAGAAAGATGCTTTGAGATCAAAATTTTCACTCCCTTGGTGGTTCATCAGATTGTTGGTCGGAGTCCTTTGTGTAGGGGCAGATGAATCAAAATGAAAGAAAGTTTCTTTACATTAAGAAGTCTTACAAATTTGTTCACATCTTTAATTGTTTGGTTCAAGTCCATTTTGTTAGTAAGAACAAAGCTCAGGCCTTTTACACGGGTTGATAGTATGACAAAACGGTTGCAGATAAATTTAAAACACTTGAAAACTATCTTTAATTTGTTTATTGCCGATGCCAAGTTTTCTTCTTTAGAGGTAATTGGTGTTAAATTTTGGTTTGTCTGGTGATATAGCTTCTCTTATTTGTTTCCATTATCATTTTTCTACCTGCTCTCCTATATTTTTAGAACTTCCCCTTTCTGCCGATATTTGAAATTGAACTGGCCTGAGGAGTGCTAGAAGGCATCTGTTCCATGATCTGAATGAGAACGTGTTACTTTTGTCACTGTTTTATTTTTTATTTTGTCATTGATTCTTTTTTCTTTTGGTTCCAGTTTTGAAAAAGTTTCTCTCGATTGGTGGAATAATCCTCTAGGTCTAGGCTAAAGTTTTCTTTTTTATTTTACATAAACTGTGTTTCCAGAGTACTTAGATTGTCTTGTATTTGTTTATACACCTGTAAAAAGTTTTGTACAGAGGCAAACTATTGGAGTTTCCTCCTTCAAAATGTCTAGATTTTCTTTTTGCATGATTAATGCCATAAAGTTTAAAGAGCATGTTGTAAGAATTTTACTCCATTCTTCATTAAATGCTAGATCGTATTGAGATGAAAAAAAACTCCGGATGGAATCTTCAATTTAACCCCTTAACGCTGAAGCCACTTTTCACCTTCCTGACATGGCCCATTTTTTCAAATCTGCCCTGTGTCACTATAAGTGGTTATAACTTTGGAAGCTTTAACATATCCAAGTGATTTTGAAATAGTTTTCTCATGACACTTTGTACTTTATGTTAGTTGAAAAATTTTGGTGGTATGTGTTGCGTTTATTTATGAGAAAATCTGATATTTGGTGAAAATTTAGAAAAATTTGCGATTTTAAAAATTCAAAATTTTCTACTTTTTCCATACATAGTCATAACAGCAAAAAAATTAATAACTAACATTTACCGAATGTCTACTTTATGTGCACATGGATTTTTTTACGCATTCTCTCATTTTTGTTGGATGTGATTTTTCACATTTTCAATAAAAAAAACGAAAAATCATGCTTTTGAGGGACCTGCTCAGGTTTCAAGTCACTTTGAGACTTAATAAAAGTAAGGCCTAAATAAAAGAAAAATCTCATAAATTACCCCATTATAGAAACTACACCCCTTAACGTAAGTAAAACGTAAGTCTGTTAACTCTTTAATTGTTTTACAGGGGTTAAAACAAAATTGGATGCAATTTTGAAATTACATTTTTTTTGGCTAAATGAATGTGTTTTTCATAAAATTGACACATTCTTAGTGGATAAAATGCCAAAACGCCCGAGCTAACAATCCCCCATATGTGGTAGTAACCTGCTGTATGGGCACACACCAGGGCATTGAAGGGAAGCTGCGCCATTCACAGCAGATTATGCATTGTCACTTTTTATTGGCTATACACTCTTTATTTTTTTGGCAATATGGACATATAAGAGCTTATTTTTTGCGACATTAGATGCACTTTACAAATACTTTATTTTAGTGTGTCTATAGCTTATTGATGATATTTTATTAACTCTTGAATGTTTGAAGGAAAAGAAAATCATCAATTTTGGTTTCCTTTCTTTTTGTACAACTTGGGGGTCGTACACCGTACACTTAAAAAACTATATTTTACTGGAAAAAACCTAATATAAAGAAAATCTCATTTCTTTTCATATCGCCATCTTTTCGGAGATATAACTTTAATATTTCTTTGGATGACAGAGCTTGTTTAGGGCTTATTTTTTAAGTGTTGAGTTGTCCTTTTTAGTGGTACCATTTTAGCACACGTAACTTTTTTTGATCACTATTTGGAACATATTTGTGAAGGGATTTTGTGAAAAATTTACATTTTTGGTGGGTTTTGTTTTTACAGCGTTTTCTGAGTTATTGTACAGATTGTTACAGACGTGGTGATACCAAATATTGGGGGGGTTTTGGTGACTTTATGTTTTTTTTAACTTTATTAGACTTTCATTGACTTTTTGATGTAAAAAAGTGCCAAAAAATTGCAAGCAATAGTGGCATAAACATAGAACCACTGTTACAGCGATGCCAAGTGAAGCGATATTTATGATTTGACATTTTTTTTTAAATAATCCCAAAAAATTTTTAAGGTCACTCCACTCCCCCCCTGGTGTATTTTCTGCTGCAATTATTTTATTCTTCTTGTGATCATTTTGCAATGACACAAACACAACAAACACTGCTAGGAGATTTATTAAGGGGATGACAGAACTCCAATAAATTGGAGGGCAGTGGAGATCCAAAGGCAGATATAAACTGTTGCAAGGAACCTTCCTACTGATAAATAACCCAATAGTGGGGCATTTATCACCACATTTTCTTGAACTAATCTAAATTGAGACAATAAAGTTTCAGCTGAATAATGTACTAAAGACCTGTCATACATCAATCGTACTGTAACCAGAGGTTAACATGGTTAATAGCATTCTCACTGTAGCTGATATTGATAGGTTAAGACTTGAAGATGAGTGATGCTTTTTTTCAGGTAGACAACATGTACGTCAAGCATTACTTCCTAAGACAGAATAAACCAAAGGAAATATATTGTGTGTTATAATTCAATTCAATACAAAGTGACCTAATATTGGCGATGTGACACTTTGGATCACATACAAATTATGTTAGTGGTAGTTGATTGGGCACTTTAATGAAAGGACTTTCATCTGGTTTTTGCTTTGGAAACCTCTGGTTTGAGAACAAGAAGCCTGACTTTTTATGTAAGTGCTGTGAATATCAAAGTGTTTTAAAATGAACCACAAGAAATGATAGCATCTTCTTGTCACCACAGATTCCCAAAAAAACATAAGCAAGGGTGAAGGCAATTGGAGTGAGCAGTCTTTGAAGATACTTAGCTATTGAACGTTACAAATTGGTTTGAATTGGATGTGAACCAGAAAACTACATATGTGCCTGTTCTTGATATCTGTCACTACCGATTTACTTGATTTAAAACAATTCATTTCTTTCTTTCGTCCTAGTGTTCTTCCCACTTGATTATTCAAGGCTTGTTTCCTCTGGATGGCAGACCTCTTAAGAGTGGTTATGCCCATATAATTGTTTCAAGATCTCGCCCTATTGCAGCTGCAGAATTATTCATTTTGTCAAACCATTATGTTAACTACAAGTCTTTATTTTCTATATACGTTTTGTTACTGTATCAGTTATATACATATTCTCCAGACATTCTCGGTAGGTGAGCAACCCTATATATAGAGTTGTGCTATTGTGCTAATGTTTAGAACCTTAGTCTGGTTCCTTATCTCTATTAAACCAAACATAGGTCTCATTTTAATTCAGGGAGACAATGGGGGATTTATAATGACACTGTCTGGTTTCTTATACTACTTTTTGATACTTTTTTCTGACAAAAAGTCTCAACTGAGACAAAGAAAAGTCTCAAAATATTGTAGTGCAAGAAAACAGACAACATGATAAATCCTTTCAGAGTGTTACATCTTTAATACAGACCTTAGTTACATTGCCATATTATGGTAATTTTGAAAGGGTCTTAAAGGAAAGAATGCTACATGTGCTCCTGTTTTTTTAGCAGTGTGTAGCAGTACCAGAAATCTATACATGTCTGTTGTTCTTTGGGAGGTTAGACCCTATTTTTCTATACCACACTCACTTTTCTTTCCCTTCTGAAAAGTGGTAAGAGGTGCATAAGGAAGAGTAAATAATACTAAAAAGTTTACTGTGCACCATAATCAACAATTTTATATAATCATCTGTACAAAAACTTTCACAGAAATTGAGGACTGTAAGAAAACCAGTCGCCAAGTAAGTTTTCAATCACAACTGGACATTAATTATCACTAAATAATTATTGAACAAATCCTTTTTGCTACTTAACAGTCTTTGTGGACTGTATAAGGTAGTAAGTTTGAATGGATACTAGTATTTTATTTTTTATCTTTTTATTATTTGTTTAATATTGTTTTTCAACTATTTACAGTATGTGTATCTTATTTTCTAAAAGTCTGTTAACTTAACTATCACTAATACTATCACTTAATTATCACTGGGAGCTGAGTCTAAGGGGAACCCGGTATTCCCCAGAGCCTGCCGCTAAGCAGCATACCACCACGTCGCTCCACAGGTGCAACTTGCTCACGGTAGTGGCCACGGCATGGTACAGGGATGGCAGACAAAGTCAGAGTCGAAGTCAGACAGGAGGTCAGGACAGGCGACACAGAATAGGAGTTGGGAATGTAGCAGAAGGTCAAGGCAGGTGGCAGAGAACAAAGGTCAGGAAACGAAGCGAGGTCACAAAGGAAAAATCACAAGAGTCTCAATAACAATGCTTTCTCTAAGACAACTGGGCACAAAGATCCAGCAGAAGTCATAGGAAGTGGCAGGCAAGCGACCAGCGCCAATTAGCAGTGTGCTGGCCCTTTAAATTTCACAGAGCCAATGCACGCATGTCCTAAGGGGCGGGGCAGCCCCCTAGACATGGGTCGCAGTTGCACCTGTGACTACCACATTTTGCATGAATATGTAAATAATGATAAACTGTAAGCTTTATAATAAACTACTGCACAGTGGACAAAATATGGATAATTATATTCTTCTATATTTTACTATAGTAATTTTTAGAATTGTTCACCACAATAGGTGGTTTTATACCATATACTTCACTTCAAAGCATTTGCAACCTCTTTGGTAAGAAGGCACCACCAAGCAACTCATCCACATAATCCCCTCTCTCTTATAATAATCTTCATCATACAATAGAAATACTCTAGTTTACTGTGCTATACAGAACTTGTTTTCTGTCACAGTGGATTACTGTTTTCAATCTAAAAAAAGCCATAGAAATTTCTATATTGACTCAGGATTGGAAAGCTCATATCGCAGAATGATTTCACAGGCAAAAAACAATGAAGCTCTCAGAATTGCACTCAGTGCCAATATGTTAGTCAGTATACTCAATGCCATATTTAAGCAGACAAATATTACATTTTAGTGGAAACAGTGATGTACTTAAGTAACTTACCATCATGTTACATGGCACATGTCCATTTCAGAAATAGCAATTATTTTCGTAAAGATTTAATAAATAGTGAGTGGAAAAAGTAATTGATAAATTGAGTGTTTCAAGTGGAGAAGGGTCCAAGGAACAGTGGATGATTATTAATGTAGTAAAAGCAACAATGCTACTATTTATACGTTTTCTCATGTGACATGTGACATTTTATTAATTTAATTATGCCTCCGGATCCCTAATACATTATCACGGCTCTATCTATAGCATTATTTGCGATTTGTAATATTCCTCACAATGTGTGGCAGTTTTTTCCGATGACCTGTGCCACACAACTGTCTGCTGCCCTCCATGACCTCAGGAGTGGCCGGAGACTCAGAGATGAATAGGATATGGAGTATGACAACTCTATTACAAACATGTTTCATCACACGGAAACCTTGTTTTTACGTGGCTCTGTTAGGTTTAGGAAATCATTCTGTGCTGTTTATGACTTCTTACTTGTCATGAAAATACTTGGAGCGCTTTACATTTATATTCCTGTGGAAGATAATTACTTTGTGTACAAGAATTCTTTGTGTTTAAAGTTCCACTGAGCAAACTACTCTTTTCATGTAACAGTTAGTAACTTATGAGACAGGAGAAATATAATGAACATGAAAAAGCATCACTACTTGAAGAAATGTGTTCCTTCAATTTAAAGGTTCATCAAGAAAATACACCTGGAATTTTGTAATGCATGTGTAAAAGTAGACAGAGAAACCAGTATTTAAAGGAAATCTACCTTTTCAAATGGTAGGGGTAAGCTGTAAATACGGAGCACCAGCTCAGGTTGAGCTGGTGCCGGTGCTTACTTTCGTTAGTGTTATTAACCGCTGTATCGCGGTTTTAACACTTTTTAAAGTTTATAGCAGAAGCTGCTTCGGCGCTGCACGCGACCATGCACGTGCAACGTCTCCGGCATTTTCTATGTAGGCGCGCACACGGAACGAATGTAAGCACCGGCACCAGCTCACCCTGACCTGGTGCTCGGTATTTACAGCTTACCCCTATCATTTGAAATGGTAGGTTTCCTTTAAGAGGATTTCAACACCCACTTGACATAGTTACTAACTTCCATTGCAAATATTAATTCCTGTAGAGGTAAGTAATTCATAAAGCACTGTTATCTGTAGTTACTGTAAACTAAAAGCACAACTAAATATTGTACTTTTAAGGAGCAACTTTTATTAACTGGGGGACTTAAGTGACTAAACAGATGGAAAGGATTGCTTGGGCAGTTAACTGGTGAAGTACCAGAGTAATTAGCAGCTTCAGGACCAGACACAATGGGACACATCTATTAAAAACAGCACAAACCGCATTGATCCTACCATTTATTGCCATACTACTGTATGGCGGCATATGGGGATTTTCCTCCTCATTCATTACAATGTGCAAATCGCACATTGTAATGAATAGGTTAAAACAAGACTGATTGCCGCCACCCAATGATGTCACATTAAGGTGGCAGCGCCCCTTTTGAGGTCTCCAGCAACCCAATCGTGGGTGTTACCGGTAAGTGTTTGCTGCAGTACGCAGCAAAGACTTACCAGCTATGGAAAGCTTACCAGCCCGTGAGCCCTCTCCATTCACTCGCAGCCGACACATTTTATGGTTTTAATAAATGTAACTACATTACAAAGAAAAACACTACAAAATAGTTCTACTCTCCATCCATTGTGCTTGACTTTATCCTTTGTTAAGTGCAAACCAATAAGAAATCGTAAAAAAAATTGGGAAAATAAATTCATAGTATCATAGTATATAAAGCTGGAAAAAGACGCAAGTCCATCAAGTCCAACCTTTAAGAATTAAATAAATGTTTTATCCCCATAACCCGTGATATTTTTTCTCTCCAGAAAGGCATCCAGGCCTCTCTTGAACATGTACATAGAGTCTGCCATAACAACCTCCTGCGGCAGAGAGTTCCATAGTCTCACTGCTCGTACAGTAAAGAACCTTTGTCTATGTTGATGGTAAAATCGCCTCTCCTCTAGGCGTAGAGGATGCCCCATTGTCCTGGTCACAGGCCTAGGTATAAAAAGATCTTTGGAGAGATCCTTGTACTGTCCGTTCAGGTATTTGTACATTGTAATGAGGTCTCCTCTCAGTCGTCTTTTTTCTAAACTGAATAATCCCAAATTTTGTAATCTTTCAGTGTGGCCCCAATACTGTCCCCTGTGGCACTCCACTGGTAACATCAACCCAATCTGAGAATGTGCCATTAACGACCACCCTCTGTTTTCTATCACTAAGCCAATTACTTACCCAAATACACAGATTTTCTCCTATTCCCAGCAGTCTCATTTTATATACCAACCTTTTATGTGGCACGGTGTCAAATGCCTTTGAAAAGTCTAGATATACAACATCCACAGTGTTCCCCAGATCCAGTCTTGAACTTACCTCCTCGTCAGATTAGTCTGACAGGACCGATCTCTCATAAACCCATGCTGACACTGGGTTATAAGGTTTTGCACAGTGAGATACTCAAGGATAGCATCTCTAACAAATTCTTATGGTTCAAATGAGTAAGCAAGGACAAAAAGTCATAACAGAACAATTGTTTTCATGATCCCAGATTATGGAAGCTACTGTCAAATAGTATGTAAAGTAATAATTTGCACTCTATAAATGCTCCATTGCATATAAGCTTCGTTTAACCACATTCAAGCAAATACATAAAAACAAAATGTTTCAATAGAAAATGTCAAAAATAAAATGTCTCCACCACAAAGTAAGAAAACCACTTTGATTTATAGATAGCTTTATCCTTGTCTGCCATGTAACTCTATACAGCAGCTACATTGTTACTGTGCGCACCAACAAATTGTTTACATATGACTGCACAGCAGGGTGTGACCCAAGTCAGGAAAATAGGAATTCCAATGTCATAATTTCAATGATTCATTTACTGATTTGAAATAAAACAATATAAATCCATTCACAGTTACAAGTGGCCCGTCTGTAGTATAAAGGAGAGAAATGTAAAATAAATATTATATTACTTGCCCTATCAACTAAGAAACTTCATAGTTTTCAGTAAAAAGTCAATGATGTGGGTTTGATAAGCAGAGTTTTAGAGCATAATTTGATGCAGTGGATTTGTTCTATAAAAGGGAAGGCACCTTGAAGGTAACTGTCACGGCCACGTGTGCTCCTGCAACCCGTATCCCGGGTCACGGATGCACCCGTCTGCAGTACTCTGCGGGAAGGCAGGCTCTGGGGGCTAATTCACCTGTCCCAGCTCCAGCGATGGTCCCCACGATGTCTGCCCTAGGAGACGGGGGCGCGCTCGCCGACTCTGTAAAATTTAAAAGGCCAGCGCGTCTATAATTGCCGCCTGGCCAATTGCCTTTTCTGTTAAATCCAAGCCCCTTCCTGCGTCCCTTGCCAGATCTTTGTGCTTACGCCATTGAGAAAGCCTCCTTGTGACATTCCTAACTATTCCTGCATTCCAGTATGTTCCTTCCTGAGTCCTCCGTTGCCGTGTTCCTGTGTTGCTGCGTTTCTGTGTTACCAGAGTTCCTCCGTGTTGCTGTGTTCCTTATTATTACCAGAGTTCCTCCAAGTTGCTGTGTTCCTGTGTCCTGTGTGCCTGTGTTCCCATTCCCATCTGCCTGGACCTCCAGTTGCTGACCCCGGATTGGACTTGACCTTGCATCCCTGCCACCTACCCTGACCCTGTGCCTGGACCTAACCATGAACCTTTCTCCTGCTAAGGTACCTCTACCTCGGCTGCCACCACTGGCTAGTCGCATCTGAGGAACGACCTGGTGGTACCCTGCCGCAACAGGACCATCCCGCTTTGCGACGAGCTCTGGTGAAAACCAGGTGCCACTTAGGTTCCAGTCCCAGGTGTTGGCTAGTACCACCTCCCGGGGTGGTCCAGAGGATCCACTCATCTCGAATCCTGACAGTAATATGTTAAAAAGGAAATAAAACATTTTGTTGTTTAATTTCTGAAGGGTGTCATAGTGTAGCATCCAGGGGGCATAAAATACACAGTGGGCCAGATGTAGTATACTGGTTGGATCAATTTTCTGTCATGCTTTGCACTAGGGGACTGGCTATATACTTCAAGGGGATGGCAGACTATATACTTCAAAGGGCTGGCAGGCTATATACTAAACAGGGGGGGCAGGCTACATACTACAGGGGATGGCAGGCTATATACTACTGGGGACTAGCTATATACTGGGGATGCTGTGACCAATGCATTTCCCTCCCTTGGCTTATATTTGAGTCAATAGGATTTCCAAGTTTTTGGTGCGCCAGTATTCAATAATCTCCAATAAAGAAAAAATCATCCAGCGCAGCGTCATCCACGGTTAAAACTTGATTTATTGGTGCATCAGTACATCGGGTGTATTACATAGAAGATAAAATGATCGACGCGTTTCGGCTATGCAGCCTTAGTCATGATCTAATCAAACAAGTAGAATTTAGCACTTTATATAAAACTAACAAAGACGGTCACATGACCGAATTTGTGAAACAATGGAGGAGGGGAAGAGAGGTTTAACCCTTCACAGCTCAGACACATACTGCAGGTGTCTAACATAAGCCAAAACATATAGGCAAAGATACAAAGTAGGGAATATAACAAAACACGATAGGTATTATATGTTTAAATAAGATATATCAGTATGATATGACATATTTCTTTTTAGTAAATAGTTATCAAGTCTTGTCTATAATTCATACCTTTCGGTTGTCTGGTATCGAGAACGAAAATCCAATAGGATTCTCTATTCAGAAGCTTTTTCTGCAGGTCTCCACCTCTTATTGGTTTGGAGACTTTCTCAATGCCCATCCATCTGAAACTCGAGATGTCACCTTTATGGACGTCTCTAAAGTGACGAGTAAGGGAGGAAACATTAAATGAATTGTTGGTGACATCAGAAATATGTCTTCTTATGCGTACTTTGGCCGGACATGTAGTACATCCTACATACTGTACTTTACACATTATGCATGATGCCAAGTAAATGATATTAGAAGTATTACAATTAATATATGATTTTACACGATGTACACACTGTGTTACATATGAACTAAAAGAATCACTTCTTATAGTAAATTCACAAGCTTTACAGCGTTTATGTCCACATTTGTGGCAACCTGGAAAATCTAGCCAAGTTCTTCTTTCTGCCCCCGAATTGTCGCTGATGAAAAGGCTGGGAGACAGAGTAGAGCCTATGGTCTTACCCTTTTTGGCTACAAACCTGACTCCCTCGCTAATGGTTTCGTGATAATCACTGTCACATGAAAGAATAGGTAAGTATTTCTTAATAATTTGTTTAATTTTATGAAATTGGTTACTATATTGAGTGGAAAAGGTAACTTGTTGCATTTTAATATCGGAAGAACAGTTGTCATGTTTTTTATTTAACAATTGTGCTCTAGATTGTTTTTTTACCCTGTTAAAGGCTGTGGAAATAAGATGGTCACTATAGCCTCTTTCCTTTAATCTTTCTGTGACAAGGGCAGCTTCCTTAATAAAAATTACATCGTTTGAACAGTTGCGTTTAAGTCTGATAAACTCACCATAAGGGATGTTATTGGTGACATGTTTGGGATGACAGGATGAGGATAATAAAATAGAATTCCCCGCTGTGGGTTTTCTGAAAGGCGAAACCACTATGTTCCCTTCATCTATGCGCAATTTAACGTCAAGGAAGGTGATGCAAGGATTCCCCACCTCAAACGTAAATTTGAGATTCATGTCATTTTTGTTAATCCAGGATACCATATCTTGGAATGTATCAGAGGGACCTTGCCATAGCCATATAAGGTCGTCTATAAATCTTCCCATCCATCTAATGTTGTCTTTATAAGGATTGGAGGAGGAAAACACAAAAAATTCCTCCCAGGCTGTCATATAGATATTTGCAAGTGAGGGGGAAAATCTGGCTCCCATAGGGGCCCCCCTCACTTGCAAATAAAATTCGCCATCAAACAAAAAATAATTGTTGCTGAGTAGGAATTCTGTAACCATAATAATAAATGCTTTAAGTGGTGTACTATAGGTACTGTATGTCTCTATGTGTCTTTCCAATATCCTAATGCTGAGATGGTGGGGTATTGAAGGATAAAGAGCTATGACATCACTTGTGGCTAAACTGCAGCCTTCCAGATTACTCATATTGTTGAGAATTTGCAAGAGATGTGGTGTGTCCCTGAGGAAACTGGAGGTAATTTTTGTTAAAGGTTGCAAATATGAGTCTAACCATTCTCCTAATTTTTCTCCCAGAGAACCTATTCCCGCTACAATGGGGCGTAGAGGGGGAGGGAAACAGCCCTTATGAATTTTGGGGAGAGAATGAAAGATAGGCACTATTGGGTGTTCTGTACATAATGAATCTCTCAACTTCATACTAATAGCTCCCATCTGAAAGCCTTCCTCCAAAAGTCGTTGCAATGCGATCTTGCAATTGGAGGTAGGATCAGTGGTAAGTTTACGATAGGTAAGGGGGTCATTAAGTAGTTCTTGATTGAGTGTTTTGTACAGTGTAGCATTCAAAACTATAATGGAACCCCCTTTATCCGAAGGTCTTATGAGTAAATCTTTCTTCTCTTTTAGAGTGTTAAGTGCTTTCTGTTCTCTGTGAGTTAGATTGGAGTGCCTAGTGGTGTTATGGGCAGAATTCTTTAAACTAGTGAGTTCTTGTTCTACCAACTCCTGAAACCTGTCCAGAACAGTTGTTCTAGATGAGAGTGGATAGTATTCTGAATTCCCTGGCTGAAAAGGCTTAGGGACCTGATTGGAAACTGGTTTGGATTCATTCTCCAGCTGTCTAAGGGTTAACATCAAGTTTTGTTCATAAAAGTTTACACACACATTATCTGCTACAATCGCAGAACCCAAAGACCCTTTTTCCCCATGCGAATTGGCCACAACGACATCACAAACAGGTTCTTTGTCTGCAAAATGTTTTTTTATGGTTAAATTGCGTGCAAACCTGTTAACATCTAGAATGGTATTAAAAAGATTAAAGTCCTGTGAGGGAGCAAATCCTAGCCCCTTACTCAACACCGATATTTCATCTTCATTCAAGATGTAACTGGAAATGTTTATAACAGTCATTTTTTGTTGTTGGTTTTCCCTTCTTGTCGTGTAGTCATTTTCTTGGGTTCTTGCTTGGCTGTGCTTCCTGCCTGCTCGCCTCCCCCGTTTTTTGAACGGAAAGATTTGGGTGGAATAGGTGTAGAGGTAGTTTTTTGTGTGCTAGATGTGGCAGTGTCCTCTGCCCACCCCATAGACGAGCTGTCATCCGTGTCAGAGAAACCAACCCTAGAATTAGATCTTTTTTTCTTGTATCTTTTTTTCAGAATGGATTTAGGTTCAGTAGTACCGGGTAAACCGGTGCGGTCTCTCCAATCATAAACTTTATTATTTTTGTAATCCAAACTGTCCCTTTGAAATTTTCTTTTTTTTGTTTCGGTTATGGTGTTCTCTAGTTTAACCAAATTATTTCTAATATCTGTCATAACATCGTCCATGTTCACAGAGGGTTCCGTTTCCACAATTAGTTTTTTTAGATTTTCAATATCCTTATCAATATCTGTTATGTTCATATTGTATAATCAAATTCATAAGTTTAGTAGAACATTCGCTGAGTAAATCGTTCCACTCACCCAAGAAGTCTTCACTATATATAGTAGTCGGGATTTTCTTGATCCGTAGACCGCGTGGAATCATATGTTTGTCCACATATGTAGTAAGCGTTTCTGAGTCCCACCAGATTCTGAGTTCTCGTTCATGTAATTTCATCAATTCCTCTTTGTAAGCAGTATGGTCTTTAGGCGGAATACACACTCTGGCATCTTCGTTAAATATCGCTGCCGCTTTATTGCGGCGTTCTGAGATGGTAAGTCCATTGAGCTGGCTTGGCTCAGGTGTATCCGACATCTTCACGTAAACCCGAGACAACAGTGAAGGAAACGGTATGTTCGACTGTGCACCAACTACTTGCAGAGTAAGTTGTGGAGAAGGAGCACGACAACGCCTCAGTACATAGTATAAAAGTCCAGATCGGCTCTACTCACTCCCATCACACACACCGGTGCGCTGCAGACACGGAACGCCCAAGGCAGGGGCAAGAGAGAATCTTTGTCACAGAAAGATTAAAGGAAAGAGGCTATAGTGAACATCTTATTTCCACAGCCTTTAACAGGGTAAAAAAAAAAATTTGGGGCACAATTGTTAAATAAAAAACATGACAACTGTTCTTCCGATATTAAAATGCAGTATGTGTCTGAGCTGTGAAGGGTTAAACCTCTCTTCCCCTCCTCCATTGTTTCACAAATTCGGTCATGTGACCGTCTTTGTTAGTTTTATATAAAGTGCTAAATTCTACTTGTTTGATTAGATCATGACTAAGGCTGCATAGCCGAAACGCGTCGATCATTTTATCTTCTATGTAATACACCCGATGTACTGATGCACCAATAAATCAAGTTTTAACCGTGGATGACGCTGCGCTGGATGATTTTTTTCTTTATTGGAGTTTACCTTGCCCCTGCCTTGGGCGTTCCGTGTCTGCAGCGCACCGGTGTGTGTGATGGGAGTGAGTAGAGCCGATCTGGACTTTTATACTAAGTATTCAATAATCTGGTGCACCCAACACACTACTCAATCATCTGGTGCTCCCTGCACACTATTCTGTAGTCTGTTGCACCCTGAACACTATTCAATAACTTGGTGCACCCTGCACACTATTCAATTATCTGGTGCATCTTGCACATTTTTCAATAATCTGTTGCACCCTGAACACTATTCAATAATTTGTTGCACCTTCAATACTATTCAATAACCTGGTGCGCCCCGCACATTATTCAATAATAATGGTGCACCCTGCACACTATTCAATAATCAGGTGCACCATGCATACTCTTCAAAAATCTGGTGCACCACACATTATTCAATGATCTGGTGCATCATGCACATTATTCAATGATATGTTGCACAGTGAACGCTATTCAATAACCTGGTGCACCCTGCACATTATTCAATAATATGGTGCACCCTGCATAGTGTTTAATAATCTGGTGCACCCTGCACACTGTTCAATAATCTGGTGCACCCTGCACACTATTAATAAATCTGAGCCAGTGACTTTCTATGAAACAGGAGACATAAAGACTTGAACCCATTGTAAAATCCCCACTTTAATGTGATCCCTACCGGGGAATCTCTCAGATGCTTTCTGACCATAAAGCCAAAAATATTATGCAAAGTTAGACAAGTTTTTATTATGTTTTTATATGAATTCCCCATGGTTTTATAGATATCTACCTGCTGCTATTCAATAGAAAGTGTCATTGTTTGCTTCCATTGGCTAAAAATCTGTCTCTGGTCATGAGATGTCACACAAGTGCACGGCTAGTCATGACACATAGCTCCTATCACTCACTGTGCACATGTGTTTCCATTTCATGACCATGGGCAGTAAACTATGACCACTAGACATAAACTATAGAGATTCCTATTAAATGAGAAAGAGACCTAGGAAACTGTGGGGAACTGAATTCAGAAGGTATATCATAAAATTGGATAATTTTATACAAATAAGAAAGTTTATTTACTAAAACTGGACAGAAATATGCAGAAATATACCATTGCAGCCAATAATAGAGGTCTACTTACAGATTATATTAATTTTAACACATTTGCTATTTCCCCATGTGCAATCCCTAGCTCAGTCAAATTTGGTGGCAAATTTTGACAGAAATGCTTTACATGTGTCATGCATTTGAATAACCCTAGCTCAGGAATGCTATGTGATCACAGTATATCTCAGAAGATTAGGAAGCCTAGAAGACTAGACGATAGCAATAGTGATAAGTATAAGATGCCTAGCCTTACATTGCATAGCACTTCCTACTTTACAGAAGAGGAAAAGTAATACAGAAGAGATATTAGACAAAAATGTGAGGTGTTTTCTATTTGCAAAAGTTTTGACGTAGGTCTCTTTGGCCCTTGTTAAATAATTTTATAGTGATACAATTTACAATAGTCTGCAAAGTAATTGTGATATTTTAACTTATTTTCTAAATGATTTTATGGTTTTGCTGACCTGTAGTAGTGGCTAGATAACAACACATTTACTATTCTGCTTCAGTCAACAGAAAAGTAGGAAGGAAAGTAGGATTTATGCAACAAAGGCAGCACTGCGAGGGCAGGAAATCTCTGTTTTGGACAACTGTGGAGAGGAGGATTTATTAATGCCCGCTAATCCATACTGCTGTGCTAGTGGATTCTCTGGAATCTATTTTCAGTAACTAGTTGTAAATGCTTATTAGCATGAATGGTAAACTAAAATGAATTTAAAAATCATGATAACTATATAGAACACAGTAAACTTAAATGAATACAAAATATTAAATATTACAATTCTTACCTGTGTATTTAAACCCTTTGATATTATGATCATTAGCTGAAGAAATCAACATCTAAGTGGTTGATGCTCTCTAGGCATCAATAATCTCCTGCAAAAACAATTGCATGTTTCTGAAGTTACTACATAGGACAGTGATGGCAAACCTTTTGGTGGCTGAGTGCCCAAACTGCAACCCAAACCCCCCCCCCTTATTTATCGTGAGGTGCCAACAAAGAATTAACCTCTTAACGCTGAAGCCACTTTTCACCTTCCTGACACGGCCCATTTTTTCAAATCTGCCCTGTGTCACTATAAATGGTTATAACATCAGAACGCTTTAACATATCCAAGTGATTTTAAAATCGTTTTCTCGTGACACTTTGTACTTCATGTTAGTTGAAAAATTTTGGTGGTATGAGAAAATCAGATATTTGGTGAAAATTTGGAAAAATTCTTGATTTTCGAACTTCAAAATGTTCTACTTTTTTCATACATAGTCATAACCGCAAAAAAACTTAATAACTAATATTCACCGAATGTCTTCTTTATGTGGACATGGTTTTTAATGCATACTCTTATTTTTGTAGGATGTTCTGGGGCGTTGAACGTTAGGTGCGATTTTTCACATTTTCATAAAAAATGCAAAATCCTGCTATTGAGGGACCTGCTCTGGTTTCAAGTCACTTTGAGAGGCCTAAATAAAAGTAAAACCCCATAAATTACCCCATTTTAGAAACTACAACCCTCAACGTACGTAAAACAACTTTTATGAAGTTTGTTAACTGTCAAGGAGATATTAATTGTGAATGTATAAGATGGGTTTAACAACGGGGTAATTACAAACTTTGTTTAAATATTTGGCATCTATTGAAGCGTCCAGGCAGCTTTTATGACATCCTGGAGCTTTAACAGCCTGATAACCTCTGAACTGAAGACTGGTCTGTTCAGACCCCAAAGGACATTTGGTCTCCCTACCCCCCCCCCCTTCTGCATCAGGATTTGGAAACAAAGAACTGTTTAAATATTCCTGGACTCTCCCCCCTCATTAACACTTTGCCCAATCGTGAATGACCCTCTGGACTAATTAATGAAGGGGAGGTTCTGAAATCTGAACCAAACTGAAAGGATATAAAACAATATGAAATCCAAGAATTGGTGTTCACATTTTGGGGGCTGCTTGACAAGCTGAGTGTGTTCCCTATTTCTCCCACCTCCAGGGATCAGGATTTACTTTAAGTTGTAAGTTTCTGTTATTTTTCTCCCTTTTTATTTTATAACTGTTTTGCCGTGTTGTGTGTCATTTTATAATTCTTTTGTTTTTAATATCTTTTTATGCACTGATCAACTTTTTGTAATTAAAGCTTTTCACTTTAATTTTGGTCTCTGTATGAGTGTGCATGTCTAGTGGTGTGACAAAGTGACTGCTTGAGAGCAAGAATTGATGTAGAGTGGGATACTTATTGGTCCCAGTATAAATGCAATAAGTGGTGGCAGCGGGTCTGGTCCTGGGGTGCTGGAGCTGTATGAGGTGTGATTTATGCTCAATTTGTGTCCTGAGTGAAAGGTGAGCGCAAGTTTGAGTAGGCTAAATTAACCCGTACAGTTGCACCCCACGTCACGTGACGAGGCAGCGGCGTCCTTCGCCGTGACATTAACCCTTTAATTGTTTTACAGGGGTTAAAACAAAATCGGATGCAATTTTGAAAGGGAAATTTTTTTGGCTAAATGAATGTGTTTAAAAAAAAATGTACAAATTTTTAGTGGATAAAATACCAAAACACTCCACAAAATTTGATACCCAATCCCTCCCGCGTATAACAATACTCCATATGTGGTGGTAACCTGCTGTATGGGCACACGCCAGGGCATCGAAGGGAAGCTGCGCCATTCAGAGCAGATCATGCATTGTCACTTTTTATTGGCTATACAATCTTTATTTTTTGGGCAATTCGGACATATAAGGGCTTATCTTTTGAGACATGAGATGCACTTTACAAATACCGTATATACTCGTGTATAAGCCGGGTTTTTCAGCACAAAAAATGTGCTGAAAAACCTAAATCTCGGCTGTATACACAGACGTTAATAAAAAAAAAACATGAGTTAATTAAAAAAAAAATTAATACTCACCCTCCGGCTCCGGTCCTCGGCGGGGCTCCTGATCCTCTGCGGCGGTTCTCTCTTCGATCTTCACGTGCGGCAGTCGCGTCTATGCGACTTGCCGGCGGGCGCACAATATGATGTAGCGGGGTCGCCGCTGATGACGTCATCAGCGGCGACACCGCCGCATCGCACTGTGCGCCCGCTGGCAAGTCGCATGGACGCGACTGCCGGCACATAGATCGAAGAGAGAAGCGGCCACAATGGATCGGGAGCTGCCGCCGAGGACCGGGAGCCGCGCCCCAGGACAGGAGCACCGCGAGGGACGGGAGCCGCCATTCAAATCAAAGGTGAGTATCGTCGGAGGGTGAGTATTAAGTTTATTTTTTTTATTATACTGAGGGCAGGCTGTATACTTTTTGGGGGCAGGCTGTATACTTTTTGGGGGCAGGCTGTATACTTCATGGGGGCAGGCTGTATACTTCATGGGGGCAGGCTGTATACTTCATTGGGGCAGGCTGTATACTTCATTGGGGCAGGCTGTATACTTCATGGGGCAGGCTGTATACTTCATGGGGGCAGGCTGTATACTTCATGGGGGCAGGCTGTATACTTCATGGGGGCAGGCTGATTGTATACTACTTGGGACAGGCTGTATACTACACCCTCGGCTAATACTCGAGTCAATAGGTTTTCCCATTTTTTTGTGGTAAAATTAGGGGTCTCGGCTTATACTCGGGTCGGCTTATACTCGAGTATATACGGTACTTCATTTTAGTGAGTCATTAGCTTATTGATGAGATTTTATTAACTCTTGAATGTATGGGTGAAAAGAAAATTGTCATATAATCTTTATTCTACAGATCCCTACGATTATGTTGATACCTCATTTATATAGTTTTTCAATTATTTTTACAATTTTACTGGATAAAAACTAATATAGAGGAAATCTCATTTGTTTTTGCATCGCCATCTTTTCGGAGACGTAACTCTAATATTTTTTGGTTGAGAGAGCTTGTTTAGGGCTTATTTTTACGCGTTGAGTTGTTCTTTTCAGTGGTACCATTTTGGCGCACATAACTTTATTTGATCACTTTTTAGAACATTTTTGTGCAGAGATTTTATGAAAAATTTACATTTTCGGCGTGTTTTTCGGGTTTTGTTTTTACGGCGTTCACCGAGCAGGTCCAATAATGATTCTGAGTTATTGTACGGATTGTTACAGACGCGACGATATGAAATATGTGGGGGGTTTTGGCGATTTTGTGTTTTTCTCACTTTATTGCATGTGTATAGGGAATATTTGTGTTTAGGGGACTTTAACTTTATTTAATTAATTCTTTTTATTAAAAAATGTTTTGATTTAATGTTTTTAACTTTTTTTATTTACTTTTTCAGGTAAGCTTGAACAAGCGATCTACTGATCGCTTGTTCAAGCTGTTCTTCACATTACACAGTGCAATACAGATGTATTACACTGTGTAATGTACCACACTGAGCACGCTGCGCCTACTCAGTGTGTTACAGCCAGGTCCTGCCAGAAGGCACGGACCCAGCTCCCGGAAGGAGGATCGAGCAGGCCCAGGCACTGCAGTCCTGGGGCTGCGATCGGAACAGCAGACTCCCCCGGTAAGCGCCGCAGGGGGGGTCTGATTAACTTTAAATGCCCCATGTTAGGGGTTAACACCCGCGATCGGAGAAATCTCCGATTGCGGGTGTTAGATGCAGGTGTCGGCTATAACATATAGCAGCTTCTGGCCCCGGCTCCGTTCAACAATGCCGCTGTCACGCAGCAAAACAAGTAAAACAGTTCCTTGAAACATCGAAATGGCCATATCCAGTCCTGGATAAACCTGGATAAACCTTTAGAAAACCTATTAGAAAACCTCTGGAAATTCCTTGGGGACCAAGTTATGGCCAAGAAATCCATAGCAGTCATAGAACTGTGGAAGAGACTGGAAGAAGAGGTAGAATCCTAGACTAGTGGTGTCCCGGATGAAGATGTGCTGAATTTAAAGAAAAGGCCTGTACACATGCTACTGATTGGTGACTGCTGTAACCTTCTGAAAAAGTTGCTATAATCTTTCTCTTTGCTACAGTCTTTGCTTTTCTCTAATTATGCTAACCATGTTTCCTTGCAAAATAAAGGTTTTATGTTGCTCATTCAACTGTTGACCAATGTAGATTAAATTATTTCTGTACTGTATATAGATATGAAAAGCTTTTGTTTTTCTTACGTTTTGTGTTAGAAGTGTGTATGGGCATGTGCACAAGCAGAAAAATGTCTATTGCAAATGGAACAAAATTGTCAGCTTCTTGTTTCATTTTCTTTATTATATTTCCTGGGGTTGCTGGATTTTTCAACCCAACCTAAATGAATTTTAAGAATTATTCTATATATGTGTTTTGGCTTGGGAAACCCACTTTCATATTGGATCTGTCCAGGGATATGTCTGATTGCCAAATGGGATAGAAAGACTTTCTTTTTCTTTTTTCATTTTTTATAGAATTGACTGAATTAGCCTGCCTTTGTAGGTTCAAAAGGTTTAACTGTGGTGTTTGTCCACTATGTAACTATACCACTTGAAAGTAATGACTATTTATGGGTAATTTATCAAGACCTGGTTACAGCTTGTGCACAGTTAGCCCACAAATTGATATCACCATGACATTATTCCACCACTGATTATACGTTTTCCTAACTCAAGTATGAGCAATTTTAGTCTATCTTGTAAAATTTCGGCTTGGCAAATATGCAAATGACATTTTGGAAAAGTCCAATATTAGTAAAAGCCATAAGTTTGTAAAAGATATGCATATGAGGCAAAATATATATGGGAGAATTTATTATGACTTGTCAAATCCTGCACCAGTTGTGATATTCCCCCAATTGGTGCACAATCTGCCCATTATGCCAAGAAAACTACCAAACAAGCCATAATAAATCCCTTCCCTGTAATCTTTAAGATATATATATAGTAAATATAATGTACAATGTAATATATAAGATGTGTTTTTGAGCATATTATTAATAAAGTTTACATAAATGTTTTGCTGCAATCATATGTAAAAGCTCAACTTGTTCTTTCTGTTTGGAACAAAAATAGGCACATCTCTAATCTCCCAAGAAAATACTTAAATGTGTTCTTAAAAATCCCCCCCAACAATTCTTTTTTTAATATTCCATAGCACACTTAACAGATGTGTTTCTGCTAAGTCCCTCTGTTCAGCTCTTAGGCCATCTACAAGTGCCGTTTCCAAATCAGAAATCTATTAGGGGTTTGTTTTGTCTCCGTGGCCTTTCTGTTTTCCACATGCCTGTTTGATTCCAGGACTCTGGTGGTATTTAAAATCTGCGAAGGAGTTTTGCATAATACCAACCAGTAAAGATAAAAAGTAATATTCTCATGGTGTGCTTCATAATCCCCCAGTGTTGAGCCATTCTTATTTATGGATACCGGCAGTAATATTCTGGTCTGATTGAATTTATTTTATCTCTAACTTAAGAATAGAAAAGGACTATTCTTTTTGTTTTAATTTTAGTTTAGGTAAAAGTAAGTAAACAAATATCCTACTTAACATTTTATGAACCAACAGGTTATATAATATTTTATGATTTTTTCTCTTTGTCAGTCTTCAATTACATTCTCTGTGCTCAGAAATTAGAGTTTTTCAATTTCTTACTTTTGAAGAAATGTAGGGAAATGATAAACTCACAACCTAAGTAGATCATCCAGTGGTGCCACTGGTTGTGGTACATTTTTTCTGACCAACTATTGAATCTCATCCTACGATATGGTGGAGATTTGTAGACTAAACCAGCCAGATCATCTGACACGTCTGATACAGTATGTGCAACTCCATGTTAGTTTACCATAACTTTACCTAAACTTTATCTTATCTTATTCATTGATTTTAGAAATTCAGTTCAAAACTCATTCCATAAAAATTGGACAAAATCCAAGTTGTCCAAGACTAGATCATTTATATGAACAGTGCCAAGCTTTAAGATTTTGGTGGATTTTAATGCTTTTAATCATATGTATATTGAACATCTAAAAGAATTCAACTCACGAAGTCATTTTGGTCTTGGAAGTTAATGAAAAAACAGCACATATGATTTATGGAACCAAAAGAAAACCAAGTTCTCCTTTCTAAGGTCATAAAAAAAAGCCACAGGAATCTATCTTTCACAGTTCATGTGGATGCTATAGCACTGAGTGCTTCAACCTGATTTATTGCACTTCATGGGAAAGGATTTTGTATTTGTTCATCTTTACATCAAGTGGCTTTTATTATGCCTGTCACAATACGTCAGGCAGTCTAGTATCTTATTGGATCTCACAACTTCAGACACATCTTTCTCATGATCTCTGAGATATAATACAGCATTATATATTTACCAATTTTCCAATTTACCATTACCAATTCTCATTATTTTATAGACATGCTCTACACAGATAGGAGTTCTAGATAAACTGCGACATTATCTATCATTAGAAGTGTTGGCAATGACTGTGTTTTCTATAGAGCTGATATCTTTTATTGTAATTATGTCTATTATGTAGATCGCTGTATAGAAAACCCTACAGAATAAGCAAGTGTCATACCTACAAATTATTAAAAATTTACCTAACACTCACTAACTTTTGGAAAAAAGGCTTCAGGGAGAAAAAATTCAGGGAGAAAAAGTTTTGAAAATATTTAAAGGACCACACCTAGAGATGAGCAGACCCAAACTTTAGGTTCAGGTCCAGGGTTAGGGTGTGTCTTGCGTGACCCAGACATATTGCAGGATTGGCAACCATGCAGCCATTCCTGCAAATAGATGCTCCTATCTACTCACCATGGGGAGTTAATTTTTGAGATTGGCTGCATAGCCACCAATCCGGCAATATGTTTGTATCATAGAGGACTCACCCGAACCCCAGACCCCAACTTAAAAAGCAATCCCACCCACCTCTAACCACAACCCCTTTTTTTACAGGTGACACTGCCTTCACAACCCAGAATAAAAATAGCTAATTTATTAAAAAAGGAAAAACTAAAATGTTGCTCTGACACATTTAGCTCTGAAGCCTTCAATTTCTCTAAATCCTCTTTGAGTTCTTTCTACACTTTGTTTGAAGCCCACCTGTGGTAAATTTAGTTGATTGGACATGATTTGTCGCCATCATAATTTTTAAACTGTAGAAATATGGAACAACCTGGGCTTTTTAAACTTTCCTATTGGGCCAATAAAATTCATAATGGGACAGAAAGGCTTTGGTAGGTGAGGTGACCAAGAAACTAACAACCACCATGACACAGCACCAAACTAGAAGGTCAACTATCAGTGAAATATTCTGTGTTTTATGGTAGATTAGCAGGAAAGAAGCGTCTCATGACTTAAAAAAAAGTACCCAAATGACCCCCTGACTGAAATCAAGATTGAACTTTATAATTTGTAGAGGATACTAAGCACTGCTCATCGCCTTCTAAATATCATTGATAATTATAAAAGTCTCATAAAACATAATTATATTCATTATTTTTCCATCTGGTCACTATCTATATGGTTTCTCATTCCAGGGGGTGGCACCTTCCTCTCCCTCCTTGTTGCAGCCTCCTCTGTGTGTGAGAGAGGGAGGGGAAGAGACTGTCTGCCTGCTGCCAATCCCTGGGCTGGATGTAGCAGCACGGGAGATTCATACAGATGAGAGAGCTGCATAATCAGGCGACATCCAGGAGCTGAGGAGAAGGAGTCAGCACCTGAGGAGAAGGAGTCAGCAGTTGGGAATAAGCCAGAGCTAAGTCCTCCCTCCCCCCCAGTGTCTCCTCACACTCTGCACTAACCCCTTAGTGTCCTGTGTGCAGGAGCAGCTATGAAGCTTTCCTGAGACCCCTCTGCATCATTCCCATGGCCGGCGCCAGCACCCGGCATACCTGGGCAAGTGCCGGGGCCCCAGAGGTCCCAGAGGGGCCCACAGCACACACTGGCAAGATAGGAAAACTCAATTACATCGGTATACATCGCCGATGTAATTGAGAGAAGCGCCGCACTCACAGTGTGGTGCGGGTAACAGGGGGCGGTGCCGCAAGCAGGCACTCGCAGAACATAATAGCAGCGGCGCTGCCAATGTATTTCTGTTGCAGAGTGTCTATTACTGTGCAGGACGCTGGCCGACGTGATATTCCCCGCAGATTCCCCCTGGCTGCTGCACAGAAAACGCTGAAGATGTAGAAGATCGTGCACCTGGAAGGTAAGTTAGCATTTAGTTAATGGAGCCTGTCTGGGGGGTATATTTATTAATGGAGCCTGTCTGGGGGTATATTATTAATGGAGCCTGTCTGGGGGAGTATATTTATTAATGGGAGCCTGGCTGGGGGGCTAATTTATTAATGGAGCCTGTCTTGGGGTATATTTATAATGGAGCCTGTCTGGGGGAGATATATTATTATGGAGCCTGTCTGGAGGGTATATTTATTATGGAGCCTGTCTGGGGGAGTATATTTATTAATGGAGCCTGTCTGGGGGTATATTTATTATGGGCCTGTCTGGGGGATATTTTTAATGGAGCCTGGCTGGGGGGCTATATTTATTAATGGAGCCTGGCTGGGGCTTATTTTTTTTAATGGAGCCTGGCTGGGGGGGCTATCTATTGTATTTAATGGAGCCTGGCTTAGGGGTTAATTTATTAATGGAGCCTGGCTGGGGGGCTATATTTATTAATGGAGCCTGGCTGGGGGGCTATATTTATTAATGGAGCCTGGCTGGGGGGGTATATTTATTAATGGAGCCTTGCTGGGGGGTATATTTATTAATGGAGCCTGGCTGTGGGGGATATATTTATTAATGGAGCCTGGCTGGGGGATATATTTATTAATGGAGCCTGGCTGGGGGCTATATTTATTAATGGATCCTGGGGGATGAATATTAATATTGGTATCTTACGGTTTTGCGTTTTTAATGTCACCACTGCTAAGGGGCCCAATGAGGCACTGCCGCCCAGGGGCCTACTGAAACCTGGAGCCGGCCCTGATCATTCCCACATATCTTCCCCCACCACTGCATTTCTACATTAATGTGAGGTTCTGCAGCAGCTGAGACACTTAAAAGCTAGGACCCAAGACAAAATTGTGGTCAGTAATAAATGTGGTGCACGGTCAGACTAAGCAGTAACAGCCCCTTTAGGTGCAGATTTTTCTGTGTTGTGGGACACAGAGCAGCCACCACACAAAACTGGTGCAAACACGTTATAAATACATGTACATGCACCAAAGATGTTCTATCCAGTGCAAAGTCACCAGAAAACTGGCGCAGATACTTTAATAAATGTGTATTAAAATGTTCTGCAGCGTTTGTCGCGTGTATTGGGAGGTTCTGTGGGAAATGGTGTATGTATTGGGGAGGTTCTGTGGGAAATGGTGTATGTATTGGGATGTTCTGCAGCCGTTAGCATGTGTATTGGGATGTTCTTCGGTGGCTGGCGCGTGTATTAGGAGATTCTGTAGCAGCTGGCACATGTATTGGGATGTTCTATAGTGGTTGGCGCGTGTATTGGGATGTTCTGTAGCGGTTGGCATGTGTATTGGGATGTTCTGTAGAGGTTGGCGCGTGTATTGGGGGGTTCAGCAGCGAATGGCATGTGTATTTGGAGGTTCTGTGGGAGATGGTGCGTTTGTTGAGGGGTTCTGCAGAGGCTGGTGCATGCATTCTGCAGGTTCTGCAGCTCCTGTTCCTGCTTATCATTGACTTTAGTAAATTGAAGCTACAAGTTCCCTATGGGACTTTGCACCCTCTTTTTTGTTTACTTTATATAAGACCAACATTTTAAAAGGGACACTGACAGAACAATCGCTCCTGCTTTCATTAGTACAGCAAGGAGTGTTCCTCCACCTGTACGAAGCCACCACTGCACCGAAACAATGGTAATTCCCTTTAAAATAAAAAATAGATAATTTACATTGGAGTTTGGCATGCAGGACATCTCGGCCAGCACTCTGGCTGCTGTTTTCTTCTGCGCAAGCCTGAATGCTGCATCTCTCATCATTAGGTGGGAAGAAGCCAGATTCAGGCATGCACATTAAAAAGAAGAAGCTAGAGTGCTTTACAAGATGTCATGCATCGCATACTCAAATGTAAGTTATCTATTTTTTTTAAAGGAAATTACCATTGTTTTGGTCGAGTGGTGGCTTAGTACAGGGGGGGAGGAACACTACTTCCTGTACTAATGACTGCTGGAGCCATTGTTCTGTCAGTGACCATTTAACCCCTTCCCGCCGCGGCCCTTTTTCGATTTTGCGTTTTCATTTTTCACTCCCCACATTCAAAAATCTGTAACTTTTTTATTTTTCCATGTACAGAGCTGTGTGATGACTTATTTTCTGCGTAACAAATTACACTTCAAAATGTTGGTATTTAATATTCCATGCCGTGTACTGGGAAGCGGGAAAAAAATTCCAAATGCAGTGAAATTGGTAAAAAAACGCATTTGTGTCGTATTCTTGTGGGCTTGGATTTTACGGATTTCACTGTGCACCCCAAATAACATGTCTACTTTATTCTTTGGGTCGGTACGATTACGGGGATACCAAATTTGTATAGGTTTTATAATGTTTTCATACATTTAAAAAAATTAAAACCTCCTGTACAAAATTTTTTGGGGGATTTTGCCATCTTCTGGCGCTAATAACTTTTTCATACTTTGGTGTACGGAACTGAGGGTGGTGTCATTTTTTTTTTACAATGTTATCATTTTTAGGACTGTATGACCTTTTGATCACTTTTTATAGAATTTTTTATTTTTTTTTAAATGGCAAAAAAGTGCCATTTTCGACTTTGGGCGCGATTTTCCGTTACAGTGTTAAACGCAGTGAAAAAACGTTATCATATGTTTTTTTATTATAATTTTTTTATTTTAACTTTTTTTTATTTTTACTATTTTTCAGACTCCCTAGGGTACTTTAACCCTAGGTTGTCTGATCGATCCTACCATATACTGCCATACTACAGTATGGCAGTATATGGGGATTTCACTACTCATACATTACAATGTGCTGACAGCACATTGTAATGAATGGGTCAACCCAAAGTAGTTTCGGGTCTTCGTGAGACCCGAAGCTACCATGGCGACGGATCGCCGCTCCCCGATGACGTCACGGGGAGCGACGATCCACGGAAAGATGGCGGCGTCCGTGCGCCGTCGTCTTTTTGGAGCCCCCGGCAAAGGTGCCGGCAACGATCGCGGGTGTTACAGGTAAGCCTTTGCTGCAATATGCAGCAAAGACTTACCGGCTATGGAGAGGGCTCGGCCCGCGAGCCCTCTCCATGTACCGGGACCCGACATGTGACGTAATATTACGTCACATGTCGTGAAGTACGGCTCTCGCAGAATTATATTTTAAAATTTGTGGCGCTTGTGGCTCTCTCAGCCAAAAAGGTTCCTGACCTCTGCTGTACTGTCTCACTCTTTCTCTCACCAGAAGACCATGGAGAAATATGTCCCTCCCTGTACCATTACTACTTACAATTATTTAACAACTTTTTGTAAAATTAAAGAAACTTTATTTACATTATTTGTTGGATCCTGACATTGTGTACCTTGTACCATGTTATGTTGCTTTTTACTGCAGATAAAGATTGACTAACTTAGCATTATCCCTTTAAGCCCAGAGGAAGGGTATTCCTTCATCCATGCATTCCCTAGAGGTTTCCGCCACTGGGATTTTTTCATCTCCTGAGTTCTTTGGGATGACTCTTTGTGAGCCAGATTTTATGGTTGCCTGGACATTATTTCATAATGTATATGTTTGTGGCTTTGATTTCTATAAACTATATCTAGAAACACATATTTTTAAAAATAAAATGGGAGTCTATTTTATTTGTGTAGGATATATCAGAAGCGTAGCGCAGTGACTTAGTGCTCATTATCAGATATATTATACTGAGGTGCTTTCTTGTTCACTGACGTCACCCTGTCTTGTGACAGGGCAACAGGGTGACGGCCCGGCACAATGCACTGAATCGATAGGGGACATCCCCCCTATGACATCATAGGACGAATTTGGTCCTGCTATGTCGATCGCTGCCATTGGTTAGTCAATAAAGTGATAGTGATAAGTGATAGTGTGTAAGTCATGACAGATCAAGTCATGACTGATCTAAGTCATGACATATCATGTCATGATAGATCATATCATGACTCATCTAAATCATTACAGATCATGTCATGACAGACCTAAGTAACCCCCCACTCTCCAACGCCGCCATTCTGCATTTGATTGTGTTGGATAGCACAATACTTGTGATTTGTCCTGTAGATACTGTGCCAAAAACACTATTACCCCCCCCCCAATCCACTGTTATTCGTTGTGCTATCCCTAGCACCGTCTGTTTTTCCGTGTGCATTGTGATAGTAGGAGTAGTGCACTCCGTGTGAGGAGGATGTAGTAGTGCACACATTTGAGAACTTGCTACTTAAACTATATACCTTCTAACATTCATAAATGCATGTCAAAAATGCAACAGTATTAACATTTAAAAAAATAATAATAATAATTTGCTAGTAGGACTAAAAAAATGAAGGAGGTAAGGACATGAGGATTTGTTCGGTAGTGCAAGAGCACACCATAAAGGAAGAGATTTATCAAAAGTGTCTGAGAGCAAAACTGTTCTAATTCTCATGGCACCCAATCAGAGCTCAGCCTCAGCTTCCATTTTCTCATAGCAGTTTATAAAATGGAAGCTCTGATTGGGTGTCAGGAGGAATTAGACAGTTTTCCTCTCAGATAATTTTGGTAAACAGCAACTAGTCAAACATTGAGGATAAATGTGAAAAAATGTCTTTGTTACCCAGAGCAAAGATTCAAGGAACAGATTCCATTTTCCCAGAGCATCTCTCTAAATGAAAGCTACTATGGACAGAGCCTTACTATGAGTAAGTTTTAAAAATAAGGCCCAAATCTTATGTCATATAGTACAAAATGGTTCTAAAAATTTGATGCAATAAACTAACCATTATATTTTTAAATTTCATTTGAGGTTAAGCCCATAATGTACATGCAAATAACCAAGTACAGCCTACCTATATGTCTGAAACTCATCATCTTCGACTTAAAGCTTTCACAAAATATACAAAAATATGATTGGTTACAGAACAAAAGTAAAAAAAAGAAATGTTATATTAAAAATTCCAGTAATAAACTCCTACATCAATATCAACCCATTTCCTGGTTCCAGTTGATGTATAAGGCATAACACCTCAACAGTACCATATTACATTTCCTGAACAAGGTGAAACTTGTACATTAATATTCTTGGCACCTCTACTATTTCAATAGACTCTTACAGTCATGTATCCAGTGTAAAAATGTCATAAAGCTAAACTTTACTGTATTACAGCAGTATATTTTCAAAGGTCCAGTGATAACTTTCCTTCTGTGCTCATACCCTCAGTATAAATGTTATACTATTGAAAGCAGAACAGCAAATTATTGTCAGGTGCCTCTATTATAACATACAAATAGTCAAATGTTAACCTAAGTCCATGTGCAAAGTACTATAAAAATAACATAATACATTATAAATGCTGCATGGGTAATATAGCATTACATCTAATTCATTTTCACACGCCAACTGTCCATTTAGGGTTATAAAAGCGATGTCAAGAGACCTGATCTATGACATCCATATACCCAACTATGGCATATGGCCAAGAATTAGCTTTTTAGGAAAACTGCAGATAATATAATTTATTATACATCAAACCTTATAGTAGATTGAAAGTGGATGCATTTATAATCCATTGTAGCATAGACTACATGCTGAGGTATATGCACATCTAATGAGACAAAACATAATTCTGTTTAAATAAGTTGAATGTTATACTAAAATAGAAGCATTTTTGAAACCGGAATTAATTTTGGTCTATTATTTTTGGATAAGCTTAAATTGAAATGACACGATAAAATAGAAGTGACAAATGATACTTCCAATGAAACTTGTGTGTATTTTGGAGCAAATTCACTAACATTGGAAGCATATTAACCAACATGTCTCTGAAACAGGCTGTGCCTCATTTTTTAATGAGATGGATATAGGTAGCCGAGAGTGTCTACTGGTACTCTTACTGGTAAACATTTTATTTAAACATTTATATTATTGCATCACAAAATAATAAAAATCTTTGTTAAATAATTTACATCATTTTATAATGGGTTTCAACATAAAATTTTGTAACTAATAAGATACTATGTATTTCTAATTTCTTTATTCTCATTCAGCATCTGCTTTTCCATTATATTTTTCATTGTCTCATTTTCCGAAAAATGATCATTTTTAAAACGTATGCCAATTACCTTGAAGGGCACTGGTGAGAGTCCTCAGAGCCCCTCTGCTCATAACAGGTCATCTCTTCAATGTGCACCCGCAATGAGGAGAAGTCAAATGTGCGTTGAATAAACAACTAAGAATATGCGAGAATTACCAGGAGCTGGGTCACCTATGCTAAATGATTCAAGTCATACTAAATGTCAGGGTAAAATAGGCATAGGTCAGGACAGGAGATGGTAGCACCCCATGTGTATGAAGGCAACTTCCTCAGATGCCTCCTGTATATGCACAAATTAATTAAATAGTAAAAGGCTGTTAGGAATCCATGGTTTTGTGAATAAGCACAAAGAAGTGCACCTTAGTGATATACATTTCAGAAACCACATGGCTATAGGAACTGACTTAAGGGGAATTTTGTACATGTGCTGTGTGCTATAAAATCACTAAAAAACAAGATGTCAAGTTAAAGATAACATAAAAAAAACATAGTGAAAACAAGTTCACCGTATCAAAAAACAAATCACCATAAGCCTGAGGTGGCAACCAGGTAAAGTCCTTGAAGGGAGATAAACCTGTGGTGATTCTTCAAATGTATCGACAGGAAGAAGCAAACTGGCTAAAATTCTTCAAAAAAATGTTTGTGAATGAAAGAGGTTTACATGGGTTAAAACAGGGCCTAAAATGTTCAATTACACTTACTTGAACTAGAGAAAGATGATCTAATAGATATTTATTAACCGTATATACTCGTGTATGAGGCGTGTATAAACCTCACCTAAGCTTATGCACGAGTCAATGAAAAAAAATAAACTTACATACTCACCATCCGGCGCCTGCCATGCTCGGCGTGGCTCCTCTTCTATCTTCTCTCTGCTGTAACAGCTGGCAGAGACGCATCCATGCGCTCTGCTGGCCGACACACACTATGTTGTGCTGATGACGTCATAGTGTGCACCGTCCGGCAGAGGTCATGGACGCTTCTCTGCCAGCTCTTACTGCAGAGAGAATAAAGAAGAGGAGCCACAGGGATGGGAGCATCGGGGAGCTGCACTGAGCATCAGGACCGCCCGAAGGTGAGTATGTACGTTTTTTTTAATGTGCTTGGCTAACTGCGGGCTGGCTGGCTACTAAAGGGGACTGGGTAGCTGGCTACTAAAGTGGGCTTGCTGGCTATTAAAGGGGGTTGGCTGGCTGTATACTTAAGGGGGCTGGCTGGCTACTTAAGAGGTCTGGCTGTATAATTTAAGGGAGCTGGCTGGCAGTATACTTAAGGGGGCTGGCTGTATACTAAAGGGGGCTGGCTGGCTGTATACTAAACGGGGCTGGCTGGCTGTATACTAAACGGGGCCGGCTAGCTGTATACTAAAGGGGGCTGGCTGTATGCTACAGGGGGCTGGCTGGCTGTATATTAATGGGGCTGGCTGGCTATATAATACTGGGTGCTGGCTATATACCACTGGGGCCTGGCTGGCTATAAACACGGAGGCTGTGACAATCCATTTCCCACCCTCAGCTTATACTCGAGTCAATAGGTTTTCCCCGTTTTTGGTAAAATCAGGGGCCTCAGCTTATACTCGGGTCGGCTTTTACTTTAGTATATACGGTATGTACCAATTTATTTATAGTCCAAAGTGATGTTTCTGAATGGAAAAAAAGGTGCCACTATTTTAATTGTATGTAAGATGTTAAGATATATGATGTGGGATAGCATGGTCGCTCACTCTATTTCAATGATAACTATTTCTTTTTTTCTAAAAACAGATCTTTTTACTTGAAGATGTCTTATCAACCTATGAAAACTAAAAATATTTTAAATTATTTTTAGTGATCTCAGTGGTGCCTTCAGCTTTACAGATGTTCGATGTTAAGATGCAGGGATAAATCCATACCTTGTGAAAAGTATTTGGGTATTAGTGGTTCTTAGTTCAATCCTTATGTACCAAACACAATACTTACTCTGTAATATAACCTGGGGCTGTGTGTGAAAAATCACCCCATAAATATGCAGCGTAGTCTCCTTCATGTACATAGGATCTCATTACTAATGCAGTGTCAACAAATGCTTGATGGCAGCCTCACTATTGAGTACACAACTCACTGCCGAATCTATTAACCTTCAGTAATTGAAAAATAACTAACTTGATGTATGTAATGACAAATCCTTTATATATTTCTACCTGCATCAGAATAGAGGCAAACGTGTTGGACAAATAGTAGGGAATGACATTTAGATGAATTTGCTCTGAAATCCCCTTTTTCCACAAGTGATGTTATTACTTGTAGGCAGGAAACTTTCACTCAATTCAGACTGAGCCTAACATTACAGCAACTAGCATTTAGGTTCTTCTAGAAGACTCATTATTTTGATGTTTGTCTTACATATGGGAGATCCCAATGTGCTCATGACCTTTATATTTTGGGTTGTGATAACCAGACTTATTATTTTAATTTAGATCTTCCAGTACACCCTAATTTGATGAGGACTGTGACTAAATGTGTTGCATACGTCAGGAAATGAATGCATGTTTCCTCCAGGTCCTCCGGTTTCCTCCCACACTCCAAAACATACTGGTAGGTTGATTAGATTGTGAGCCCCATGGGGGCAGGGACTTATGTGACAAGCTCTGTGTAGCGCTGCGTAATCTGTGTGCGCTATATAAATAAAGGAATTATTATTATTGGAGACCAGGAAAGCTGCGGGATTCGCATACTTATTGCAACTCAAGCCAGCAAACATGTTGTACCGGCTGTACAACTAGAAAAGGTGAGCACAACTAATTTTTAATATCAACCAAGACATCCAAAACAGATTTCACACTTGTGGCGCCCGCATTGTCCCTCTTTCTTTCTGACTATTACACACAATACAACTGAGATTTCTTGTGGCTATCTCGAAACTCCAAGTACCGTATATACTCGAGTATAAGCCGACCCGAGTATAAGACGAGACCCCTAATTTTACCACCCAAAACTGGGAAAACCTATTGACTCGAGTATAAGCCAAGGGTGGGAAATGCATTGGTCACAGCCTCCCAGTATATAGCCAGCCTGCCCCCAGTTGTATACAGCCAGCCCCCAGTAGTATACAGCCAGCCCCCAGTAGTATACAGCCAGCCCAGCCTGCCCCCAGTAGTATACAGCCAGCCCAGCCTGCCCCCAGTAGTATACAGCCAGCCCAGCCTGCCCCCAGTAGTATACAGCCAGCCCAGCCTGCCCCCAGTAGTATACAGCCAGCCCAGCCTGCCCCCAGTAGTATACAGCCAGCCCAGCCTGCCCCCAGTAGTATACAGCCAGCCCAGCCTGCCCCCAGATAAGTATTGGTTTAATATTTAAATCCATTGGGGGTCATTTACTAGGCATGTAACAGGCCATTTTCTGACAGTTAGGTCAGAACTCTTTTTACTATAAATGGTGACCATAGCTGAAATTAAGAGCAGGTCGGAGCCTCTTAGTACATCCGGCTTGGTGAAGGGGGGTTAAGACTGACCAGTCTTAATAAATTCCCCCCATTGTTGTATTATGTATTATTTCTATATTAAATGATAGAGCAGTCTACTTGAAAAAAAAAAAAAAGGAAATCGTGACTTACAAATTGATAGACCACATGTTGCTTTTTGTTAGTTTCATATGTAGATAGTAAACTCTTTAAAGTGGGTAAATTTGTCATTAAGATTTAAGGCTAGAAATACACATTGTTTTACTTGTCAAGTTCAATCTTTGGTCAAGTATGCTTACACTCTTATGGCTCTTATAGACATCTTCATTGGGAAAGCAGATTCAGAATGTATGTAAACACTTACGGCTTTATTTCAAGGGAGGTCTAGACAGCAACCTTGTTTAAACAAGCAGATTTCTCATTTAGAACTAAATCCAAAAGTATTCAATTGGTGAAATAATCAAATTATACATGCATCCTAAAAACCCTTATTCCAGATAATTAGCATCAAAATCTTTTAAATGGATATAATTTTTGCTTTAACCCTTAGGCGTACCAGGAGGTTATAGTACGTCCCTGCGGCTAGATACTAAGCACACGGGGACATGCTATAACGTCCTGCTTCTGGCACCAGCTCACGAATGGAGCCGGCACCAGAAGCACAGCTGACAGCGTGCGATCGGAGCATCGCTGGTTTAAGTTCAAGTATGTAGAAGTAAGAACATGTAAAAACACTAAAGTTTACACATTAGAACAAATAAATAAATAAAAATATAAGCCCCTAAAATGTCACTTTCCCATAAGAAGCCAATCCGAGTATAAGCCGAGACCCCTAATTTTACCACCAAAAACTGGGAAAACCTATTGACTCGAGTATAAGCCAAGGGTGGGAAATGCATTGGTCACAGCCCCCCCCCAGTAGTATACAGCCTGCCCCCAGTAATATACAGCCTGCCCCCAGTAGTATACAGCCTTCCCAGCATTAAAAAAAATAAATAAACTTATATACTCACCCTCTGGTGGCCCCGATGTGCAGCGCAACAACATTTTTGCCAAATTACCATATATGCTAGAGTATAAGCCTAGTTTTTGCAGCACAAAAAAAATTGCTGAAAACCCAAACTCGGCTTGTACTCGAGTAAAACAAAATATATCAAAACTCACCTTTCTGGCTTCCCCCGCTGCTGGCTATATACTGGGGCAGGGGACTGGCTATATACTGGAGCAGGGGCTGGCTGTATACCTGGGGATATGGGCTGGCAGGCTATATACTGGGGGGCAGGTGCTGGCCATATACTATGGAGCAGGGTGCGGCAGGCTATATACTGGGGAGGCTGTGACCAATGCGTTTCCCACCCTCGGCTTATACTTGAGTCAATAGGTTCTCCCAGGTTTTTGTGGTAAAATGAGGGGCCTCGGCTTATACTTGGTTCGGCTTATACTCCAGTATATATAGTACTTTTTATTCAGTAAAAATGGGGAAAAAATAAAAAATCTATATAAATGAGGTATTTTCGTAATCGTGGCGACCCATAGAATTAAAATAATATAGTATTTTTATGGTATGGTTAACGGCCCAAAAAAAACACATAAAAATTTTCCTAAAAATTGATGATTTTCATTTCCTCTACCAATCAAAGAGTTAATAAAATCTCACCAATTAGCTATAGATGCCTCAAAATTACGTACCAGAAAAGTGCATCTCATGTGGCAAGAGAAATAAGCCCCTATAGGTCCACATTAAAAAAAGAAAAAAAATATAGCCTGTACAATGTGACATAGCAAATCTGCTCTGGATGGTGCCTCCTTCCCTTGTTTTTTTTCGTAACTAAACACAAAAGATATCATCCAAATTTTGAAACAATTTGTCACGAGAAAACAATCTCAAAAAGCCCCTGGATATCCCATAGCGTTCCCACGCTATAACCACTTATAGTGACACAGGGCAGATTTGAAAAATGAGGCCGCGTCCTAAAGGCCAAAATAGTCCTGTAGGGGTTAAAAATTATGGCATGCACAGTAGTATCAGAAAAGTAATCATTTCACTATTAAATATGTTTAGTTGAATTCCTTCCTAGACATAATTTATAGACAATCACAGAAATCTCAGCAATAAATCTGCCCCATTTGAATGTACAATAACAACTAGTTTTCAAGGCATAGTTTGGCTCAAGCTCTCCGCATGCAGGCATATTTAGTCGAAACTATGGTCACCAGTGATAAGTCCTCCATGGTTCTCCTACAATTGCAGTCTCTAATGTTCAACAGTTATACATTTTACGTGACACAATGCTGGAAGGTGTTAATTGCTGATGTCACTTGTAAGTCTACTGCTATCCCAAGTCTATTTACATTGGGGTGGTCAGCTTACAGAGAGGCAACTTCTATATTGTATAATACAAATTCCTAAATTGTCCCAGTTGGTACATATAGTACAATGGGAGGGAACATATGAAGGTAAAAAAAAAACGGTTTGTGACGCAGAAGGACGTTTAAGACTGATGCCTGCTCAAATCTTTGAATCCTTGGCTGTATATTGCACGTGACTCACACATAAAATCTTTTAACTTTAAATGTTTCTACTAGTTTATATAGTCCCAGGTACATCTTGGTTTTACTGTAGCTATCTGTACAGTATATAGATTTATATGAATATATTCACAAAATCCATCTTGGTTTTATGAGTTTTTCATCAATAATTCAATCAATCATTTAAAGGTCATTGAAATTGGCCTAATAAACCATTAGCAGTATGTTGTCAAGCAGCCGAGCTGCTTCAATATGCTGTTGCTTTCATGTCCTGGTGTGTTGTACAGTGTCCATTTTAGGACATGGTCAGAAGTCAGAGTAATTGATCATATAATGGCATATTTGATACCTAACGCTGACATCTGAGGCGGAGTCTGACAGCTGAGTATGAGTCTGATACCTGAGTCTGACACCTCCTGCCTAGCAAACATGCTTAACCCCTTAGCGCTCTGCGCCGTAGCTGTACTGCCCTGAGTCCCGCGAATAGCGCTCAGCGCAGTACAGCTACTGTGCAGAGACGATGCCGGTTCAGCGCTGCATAACAGCCGAACCGGCATCGTTAGCCGCGGGATTTCAACGCGACCGCGGCATTTAACACCCCGGCCAGCGCCCGCGGTCGGAGTGGGCTCTGATCGCGGGTGTTTACCCGAAAAAGGGCGGATCGCTGCTAGGGCACCTCTGGGGTCCGACCGGGACCCCAGAAAAGCCTGAAGGCAGTGCCTTTAAGATAGCGTCTGTGACGTCATCTTAAAGGCAAAGTGTCAGCCTATGCATCTGCATAGGCTGGCACTGCTAATACCCTGCAATACATCAGTATTGCAGAGTATTAGCATGAACAAGCAATCAGATGATTGCTTGTTCATATCCCATGGTGGATCAAGTAAAAAATGTAAAAAAAAATGTTTTTCAATAAAAAATAACTTTATAAATCACTAAAAATGCCCATAAGCCCCAAAACATATAAAGAGACATATAACGCTCAAAAAAGTCTAAATCATAACACAAACCCCACATATATAGTATCACCGCGTCCGTAACAATCCATAGAATAAACTAAATAACTCTGAACCATTGATGAACGCCGTAAAAAAAACCTTAAAAACCCGCCCAAAATTATTATTTTTACCCATATATCCCACTAAAAAGGCAATAAAAGTGATCAACAAAACATATGTACTCCAGAATGATACTGTTGCAAAGAACAACATGTCCCGCAAAAACAAGCATCAACCAGCTTGTAGCCAAAAACGTAACAATATTATGCACACTTGGAAGACGGCGATGCAAAAATGATAGATTTTTCCCCACATTTGGGTTTTATTTGGCAAATTAGTAAACATAAGAAAAAATATTCATGTCTGGTATCCCCAGTATCGTATCGACCCAACCAAAGATAAAGATAACAGGATTATAGGATATACGCTGAACACGAGAAAAAAAAAAAGTAAAAGATCCGTACAGATTGATGCTTTCTACTCATGACCTCAAAAAAAGTTCCTAAATCTTTTAACAATGGGTGATACAACCCAAATGGTAACAATGGAAAGCATCTATCGCGCAAAAAAAATAGCATCACATGGCCCCATAACGGAAAAACGAAAATTTTTTAGCCTTCAAAAGGGGGCACGAGAAAACTTAAAATCCTGGCAGCTGCAGGGTGCTCCTTCCCTTCTGCGCCTCGCTTGTGCCCCCATAACACAAGTAATGTCCACATGTGGGGGTCGCTGCACTCAGGAGAGAATTGTAGAAACAATTGTATGGTGGGTTTTCTCTTTTGATCTTTTGGAAATGGTTAAATTTAGGGCTAATATGAAACATAACCGACAAAATTGACCATTCTAATTTCACCGCCATTTTGATTCAATACTATGAAGATCTCAAGGGTTAAATCTTTGTAATGCTGTTTCTGATAGTTTGTGGGGTGTGAAAATGGGTGGTTTATATGGGGTTTTGATGCTAAATTATGTAAAATTTAATTTCAAACAGTATTTATCCCCAAAATAGTCAATTCTGAAAAATACGGAAATCGCTATTCGATTGTAGGCGCGTGACGTCAAATAAATTATCCAAACATTTCAAAAATTATGAAATGTAAGTAGACAAATGGGAATGTATTCGGCAGTTATTTAGGTGGTAAATCGATCTGCCTGAAAACGCGGTGAGGTGATTTGAATTTCGAAATGGCAAATTTTTCAAAAATTCATCATTTTTCCTTTTTTTGTAAATAAACGCCAAAACTTATCAGCCAAAATTTACCACTAAAATGAAGTACCAACTTGTAGGGAAAAAACAATCTCAGAATCGCTTTGATAGTTAAAAGTGTTCAAAAGTTATAACCATATAAAGAGACGCCGGTCAGATCCAAAAAATGGGACTGAGCCTTAAGCTGTAAAATGGCTGCGTCCTTAAGGGGTTAAATGATGTGTGCGAATGATATTTGCAGTAGTGTATTGCATTGTAGTGCACAGGTGTGGGTCTGAAACGCATTGCATGGCCCGACACAAAGACAGGCACAACCGGTGAAGAGACCGCAGAAGTCACTTTTCGTCGTCAGGGGGAAACCAGGCAAAACACATTTCGGCTTGTGTCCACCCTTGGTCTGTATTTACCTGTGTATGTGTCCCTTGTCCTCTGTTATTTCTCTGGGTAATGTAAAATACTTGTTTGTAAGCAAATTCATTGACTTGTTCTGAGGACTAGACCTTCCATACCTCTATACAGGCTTATTGTGAACTATTTATTATGTATATTTAGTTATTTGACCATTGGTGGACTTTTTCTGTGTATGTTGTCTTTTTAAACTTATTGGCAGTACGTTCTATATGTGCCCCCTATTACTTGAATCGGGGTACGTGTATTTATGTGCACTCTATGCCAGAATTAATCAGGGCAAACGTGTGCTCATGGCCCCATGAGTGGGCTCCATAGGCGTCTATAGGGACCAATATCCCTCTGCAAATACTTTTATATGCTTTGGCGCATCGGTGAACAAAGATCCACCTGTAACTCCTACCGGGTGCTGCCTCATTGCATTTTTTGGATATCTGACCTTACAAACCGGTGGATCGGGTTTGTTGGAGGAGTGCACCCACCATTGGACTTGATCCCTTATAACTCGCTGTGCTGCTCCACAATTGGACTTGTTGACCATTATAATGTTTGTTCGTCAGAGAGGAGGGACCCTGTGGCTGGAGCGGGAGGTGTGTTATGCTAATGCTCTCTTATGCAGTCAATCACTGGACAAAGGTGTATGAACTATCTCTATGCTCATCTAGTATGCTGGTTTATTGTGTTAAAGTTCGGCTAAGTTTAGTTAACATCAATTACACAGTGTTTAATAACAGAATGCTACAAAAGTGTGATGGCGAACGGAATGCCAAGCATGGAAGACATACAGCATTGTAAAGCAAATTGCAGTGTTAAATTACACATGCAATGTAAAAGCATGTAAACTGTAAATGATATGATGTAAATGCCATGTAACACAAACACCAGGATACGTAACCACTCTGCAAACATGTGTAAGTGCAAAGACGCCATGAATAATGCATGTAAATGCAGCTGCCACGCAACGGCTTTCTAAGCTAAACACAAGCAATCACCATGTAAACGCAATCACACACTAACGTAATGCAAAATGATGCAAAGCCAAGGAAAATGCCACACACAACATGAGTAAACGCAATTGATATGGGGGTGGCAAAATAAGGTGCAACATTTCAGCTCATCCATAGAGCCATTATGAAGCATAATCAAGCATTATAATGGTCAGATAATGGGGACAACAACTAAAATTCTAAGTACCTTTGATTCTGTGTAGCAGCCCCTACAGAATGGTACTTTAAGGTGGTGAAAGGTCCTCTTTAAAGGATAAGACAAAGATGTCAAAGATGACTTCAAGGCCACTGCCTGACTTTGAGACTGGCGAGAGTGTGGAGCCATGGATTAATAATAATAATAATAATTCTTTATTTATATAGCGCACACAGATTACGCAGCGCTGCACAGGCATGTCAAATTGGTCCCTGTCCCCATGGGGCTCACAATCTAAACAACCTAACAGTATGTTTTTGAAGTGTGGGAGATAACCGGAGTACCCGGAGGAAACCCACGCAAGCACGGAGAGAACATACAAACTCTTTGCAGATGTTGACCTGGGTGGGATTCGAACCCAGGACTCCAGTGCTGCAAGGCAGATGTGCTACTCACTCAGCCACCACGCCGCCCCTACTGTTAGGCCTGCTGGGAGGGATGTGTTAGGTGGAGGAAAGATTATTGGGCACATTTACTTACAGTGTCACCAGAGTTCATAGAAAGTGCATTGTCCAACGCACTGTGCCGTGATTCACTAAGATTGTGTGCCCGATATCATGCATGTGTCGCTTCCCCGCTTAGGTCTCACAGAGTTCACCACCTTTTAGTGGAGCATCTAAGTGCTAGGGTTTGCAACACAATTCAAAAGTTAAATCCCTCGCTCAGTCCGAATCAGTCGGACTTTCCAACGGCACGCCCACTAATTTGTGTGGCATGAAAGCCAGTGCAGCTGCGCCACAAAAAGGGTGACGCGCACCACATTACATGCGCTTTACCTCCATATGCATTTACATTTACATGCTTTACATTGTCATTGTGTATTTACACTGCATTTGCGTTTACACTGTGTATGTGCTTCCATTGCATTTGCATTCCGTTCGCATCACACTTTGTAGCATTCTGTTTTTATAAACACTGTGTAAATGTAATGTTAACTGAATATTAGCAATGTTTAACACAATAACAGCATCTAGATGAGCATAGAGATAGTTCATACACCTTTTGCCAGTGATTGGACGTGCATAAGAAAGATTAGCATAACACACAGCCTCCTCCCTCCCAGCCACGGTGTCCTCCTCTCTGACAGAACAAACAATTAGAATGGTCAACATCCAATTGTGGAGCAGCACAGCGGAGTATATGGACAAGTCCAAGGTGGGTGCACTCCTCCAACAAACCCGATCCACCGTTTGTAAGGTCAGATTCAAAAAAATGCAATGAGGCAGCACCCGTAAGTATACAGGTGATCTTTGTTCACCGAGGACCAATATCCCTCTGCAAATACTTTTATATGCTTTGGCGCATGGAGCTGTGTAAGGTGACACTTTTTGCATGATGATATTTACATTGATGCCATATGTGGGACTTTAGGACACTTTGATCAATTTTTATTTGAATTTTGGACATTTTCCGTTATGTTATTCACCACTGGGAATAATAATACATCAAGACATTTGGGATGCAGCAATATCTGCATTTTATTGTTTATCATTTTTTATATATGTTCTTGGGAAAGCAAGATGATTTTAAATTCTTGAAAAAAAATTCTATTTTCTTATTTTTTATGTGATTGATCCTGCCATATATTTTATATTGTTTGTACATGTGATGTGTGTTATTCTGCAAATGTTTTTCATTTCTGCAATTAAAAGGATATTTTATAAGAGGCACCAAAAATAATAATAATTGCAGCATTTTTATTGGTTTGAAAGGGAGTGGATTTAGCTGTAAGATTTAGCATTGTTGAATAAACTTTCAGAATTATGGTCAGCAGCAAAATATAATTACACTGTAAAAAATATTTATGTGTAACAGTAAGAATCAAAGTATTTTGAAAGGAATTCACTATGTTAGTGGAAAATTGCAATAAAAACCTAATATTGTTATCTTTTAAGTCACCCAATGGGTATTAAAAAAAATGTAGTACTGTCAATAAATAGGAAAGAAATAGGCCTTCCTGTGCAAATGTTATCTATATTCATGTATCCTTTATTATATTACTTCTCTAAAACGGCCTTGTTTTCAACAACTGGACAAAACTTGCTTTATGTTCTTATATACAGACAATGAAGGGCATATCTGTAGCTTGGGCACAGCAATCCCTTTGTGCTATGTAGATAAAAAAATATAATATAATTATTTTGAGTAAGAAACATATCCTGAGAAAAGCAAAAATGTATTACTTGCAATATGCGAATATTTGCAATATATGAAAATTTTATTGACACATTTACACTAAATTAGTATGTAGATGAAAATCATGAACAGTATGGCTCAATCTGGATTTTTTGCATATCTATATATATTAAAAAACATTATACAGTAACTAGAGGGAATTCCATCCATATAAATAAACCATTTATTTGCTAAGATCATTTTTATCTGTAACAATGAAGTTTAGTGGTTAGATATGTCTTTTTACATTTAAAAATATAGATAAATTGTTAAGTCGATTTATATGGCTGTATGGCTACTATGGCTCTTTTAGATCCGTATGCTATGAAGAAGTGAAATATTGTAGTGACTATGGAAGTCCAGGAGTAAAGATGCAAAATGCAATGTTACTGCAAAAGTAATGTAAACATAAACGTGATGTAAAGGTATTTCCATTACACAATAAACGCAAACGCCACAATTTGCACAATCATGACTTTTGCATTTGCGCTTACATTGCATTTGCATTTGCATGGTGTTTGTATTTACATGTTTACGTGGCACTTACATTGCATTCACGTTTACGTGGCAATTGTGTTGCATTTGTATTTGTGACACATTTGCATTCACTTGGCGTTTGCGTTTACATTGTGTTTGGGTTGCATTTGTGTTCACGTGGCGCAGACATTTACATGGATTTTGCATTTATGTGCCTTTTGCGATGCATTTGCATTCATGTGGCATTTGCATTTACATGGCATTTATGTTGCATATGCATTCATGTGGCATTTGGATTTATGTGGCATTTATGTTGCATATGCATTCACATGGTGTTTGCATTTATGTGGTATTTGTGTTGTGTTTACATATCAATTGCGTTTACTCACTGTTTGTGGCATTTTCTTGGCATTTGCATCACTTTTGCATTTACGTTAGTGTGGTGATTGCGTTTACATGGTGATTGCTTTGTGTTTATGCTTATAAGCCGTTTGCGTGGCATCTGCATTTACATTGCATTATAATGGCGTTTGCACTTACAAAGTGTTTGCAGAGTGTTTACGTCCACTAATTTGTGTGGCATGGAAGCCAGTGCAGCTGCGCCACAAAAAGGGTGACGCGCACCACAATCCCAGCACACACACTTCTTAAATACCTGTGCAACCCTTTTTAGCCTGAAAAACGGAGCACAGTCCGTGCGCGACCCTTAGTAAATGAGCTCCTATTAGTTCTGTTTTGTCCATATTGAATTTTAGAAACAGGAAGAGAAGAAGGAGGGTATGGCTGATAGACACTCTGACAAGAAGAGAGGAGACATCTTGGCCAGAAATATAGATCTGTGTGTGATCTGTATAGTAGTGGTTTTGAGACATGTGAGATATTGAGGTAACTATGACTCTATTGGAGGTGATACACTTACTTCACGTCTAAGCACTCTCATTTCCTTACGTTTGATTACCTCTGATTTAGTCTAAGTATTTCATGCTACCATGCTATTTGTATTTCTTGATGTACCTCTAGTGGATTCATCCACCACCGGGATAGTGGGGTCTGATTAGCACTCAGTTGTGCTTTTTAAATGCTTTTAATATATTGTTGTGACTTAATAAAAATTTCAATTTATATACTTTTGAAAACCGTCGTGGATATCCCTCTTTTCTTTCAAGTTTGATAAATGGTTTTGAGAGTTGTGGGATTGTATTTAAAGTTACACGCCTAGTTTTGGTTATTGTACTAGTTCACTACATGCAAGTATCCTTCAACAGTATTTTTGGTTCCCTGGTCCTGGTTATTTAGTTGGCCCTAGCTATATAATTGATTTTAATAATTTTATTTGAATTTATTCACACTCATTTTATTGATTACATTTGTAAAGAGAACATATTTTGAGAGTAAATAATTTGTCACAGTTTTACTACACCATTCTGTGGGTTAGCAGAACAAGATAGTACTCTCGAGCCCTAGCTTTGTCATTAACCAGAAGTGAGACACCTTCATTGTCATCATATTTGTTGCAGCAATGTCTTAACTGAAGACACAGAGCTACACAGCCACTGAAAATGATTCAGTGGGGGTCATTTACTAAGGGCCCGATTCGCGTTTTCCCGACGTGTTACCCAAATATTTCCGATTTGCGCCGATTTTCCATGTATTGCCCCCGGTTTTTGGCGCACGTGATCGGATTGTGGCGCATCGGCGCTGGCATGCAAGTGACGGAAATCGGGGGGCGTGGCCGAATGAAAACCCGACGGATTCGGAAAAAACGCTGTATTTTTTAAATAAAAGTGTCGCGGAACTTGCACTTACCTTCACTAGGAATAGGCCGGTGAACTTGAGTGCATTCCGGGGAACTTCAGCGCAGTTGAGGAACTGCCTTAATGAATCCCGGCTGCACCCGAATCCACCGCAGAGAACGCGCCGCTGGATTGTGAATGGACCGGGTAAATCTGCCCCAGTATGTCAACTAGAATATGGTTGAATTTAATTTGAAATTGCACTGATGTTTTAGTGGCATTCGTAATCTAGATAAATCCTTTAAGTATTTTTTTTTAGTCTTTCACTTATCACTAATGTGGAATGTTTAGGTAATGTTATGTACTCGGTTTGTAGACAATCGCAATGCACTACTTTTAGCATTGCACAAATATTTTCAGTGTATTAGCTTATTTTAAAAATATATTGAGCAAGAAATTACCATAAAATGTCTTATTTAAAAATAATAATTAAAGCAGGAAAATAACTACATGATAGGCATCACTGCAGACATTTCCTCTTCTTAAAAATGCCGTAAAGTTATATAAACTAGTATAAGCTTGAGCATGCCATAGAGAGTGAACTTCAAAGATTTTTATGAGTGCAGATATAAAACTGCTGTTGTTGGCAAGGTGCCAGGTTGTTTTTATAGACTTCAGTGCAGCATAAAACACAAAACTCCATTTAGAATAAGCGCAGAATAAATGGCAGCACTAGGAAAACGTCATTGAACAATAAAATGTTCTGTTTGCTTTCATGGTTTTATTTTCTACTCTGTAACAAAGTTTAATACCTGCAGTTTCATCTTAAAGTCAATATCCGGCAGTTTTTTATTGTCACCTTTTTATTCTTAATTCATATATTTTCACCTTCATTGAACATCTAGATGTAGCAGAGTCAGAGTATATCATGTTGTGTTATATGTACTGTACATTAACAAAACAATGGGGGTCATTTACTAAGGGCCAGATTCGCGTTTTCCCGACGTGTTACCCGAATATTTCCGATTTGCGCCGATTTTCCCTGAATTGCCCCGGGATTTTGCCGCACGGGATCGGATTGTGGCGCATCGGCGCCGGCATGCACGCGACATAAATCGGGGGGCGTGGCCGAACGAAAACCCAACGGATTCGGTAAAACCGCCGCATTTTTTTAAAAAAATGTGTTGCGAAACTTGCACTTACCTTCACTCAGCCCGGCTCGGTGTATTCCATTGCATTCCGATGCTCTTCAGCACAGCAGCGCCACCTGGTGGACGTCGGAGGAACTACCTTAATAAATCCTGGCCGGACCCGAACCCAGCGCAGAGAACGCGCCGCTGGATCGCAAATGGGCCGGGTAAGTGGGCTCCAATGGGTCAAATGTATCAAAAACAGTGCAAACTGCAATGTGCAGTTTGCCTGTGTAGCGTGCAGGGCGCCCCAGATTCAGGAATTGTGGTGCACGTTCTTCATTAATCTGGCGCCCCCTGAATTGCTCCGACAGAGTGCACCAACTTTTTTGGTGCACCTTTACCAGAGAGCTTGAGACACAATTCAGTTCAGTGCAGAAATTTGTGTTGCGTCGGGTACAGTGCAGTTGCGACATAAATGAATGGCAAGTTATCTGCCTGAAAGACTATATAACAAAGTCTTAAAATATGTATTTGCTGTGTACTATGATACTTTATCAAGCAAATCCAGTAAATCCTTCAAAAATGTCTCTTTTTGGGGGAATACTGTGTATGTATTAAAGTTTATAAATATCATAAATATGCAAAGGGAGTTTGATGTACTATTTGACAAGAATCCAGATATCTGACCAAAAGGAAAAATATACATCCATTGGATATCATTTGCTGGACTGTTACCTGGACTGTTACCAGATTTCCCCTGGCGATAATGGACATGGGAACATGCATTATTAATATATCGTGGTAGGAGTATCCAGCCTGCAGAACATTATTTTACTTTGTACAGTACCCACTGCATCCACCCACCTGGGTCTGACTGGAGTCTATCGGCTTGAGGCGTATCTTGATACGGAGGTGCACATGACCCATCCAAATAGAAGGAGGCTCGACCAGAGTGCATGGACGCACGGCGTGTCAGTGTGCTAACAGTATTGACACAGACAGGCCCAGGGTAGGAGGAAAATAAGAGCTCCATGCATAGGAATTAATCATCAACATAGAGAGGAGATCTTTGCTCAGAAAGTATTCACCAACACAGGTGAGATACCGGGGCACATTTACTAAGAACAGTGCAAGCTGCACTATGTGTATAGTGCAGAGTATGCCAGATTCAGGATTTCTGGACACATTTTGTTTGTGGTGCACCTTTAACATAGGGTGTGCAACACAATTCTGTCCATCTTTGCATGTTAAATCTGTCGCATGGTTCTACTGAGCACCGGAACGCCCCTAATTTGTGATGCATACTGCAGCTGCGCCACAAAAGAGCCGCATGCAACACAAATGCACTTCTTAAATACCTGTGCAAGCAGCTTGCACTAAAAAGAATGTAAAAAGTCCGACAGAAAACTGCCCCTCCATGTCCACTTCCTATATAGGATTAAGGTGCACCCCTGAGGAAGCCACAGAAGAGTCGGCGATACAAGTGGGGAAGCCAGCCACCACTTCCCTACAGACACTGGTGATATCATAACTATTGTTTGTTATACTGTGCATGTTTATTAATGTATTATTGTGACACTTTCTGCCATTAAAAGCCTATTACTATTTAGTGTATCAGAGTGATATATTGGTACTCCAAGCATATTTATATATTTTTTGTACTTCAGTTGGTTTGCTTTTGAATCACATTATTTATTGCCACACTGCCTGTGACAAACCCCCCAATCTCGAGTTATGTCATGGGGTACACCAATGCTAGAGAGCCTCAAATTTAGCACATAAAACCTTCCCACCAGGGGTGTAACGATTGTGGTCACAGTGGGTGCAACCGCGACCGTGCCACTGGAAAAGAAGGGCCCAGGACACAGATGTCATATCTTCCTAGCCTGCGGCCAGGTCCTCCTGTAATACATATTCTGCCAATAGCTGTATTGGGGGTGGGGGACTGCGGCTGTTACAGATTAAAATCTGTGCAGCTGCCAGTTCGTTACAGCTTTCAGGAGGAGATGAGGTGAGTATATATATTTATTTCCATCCCGCTGCTTGTAAGTAATATGGGAGGGGGGAGAGCTGCTCCAAGTATGCAATAAGGGGTGGGGGTGGTTAATAATGTCTCTTAATATGTAATAAGGGGGTGGGAGGGTTAATAATGTCTCTGATTATGTAATAAGGGGGTTGGAGTGTTAACAATGGCTCTTAATATGTAATAAGGGGGCGGAAGGGTTGATAATGGCTCTTAAATGTAATTAGGGGTGGGAGGGTTAATAATGGCTCTTAATATGTAATAAGGGGGTGGGAGGGTTAGTAATGGCTCTCGGTATGTAAAAAGGGGGTGGGAGGGTTAATAATGGCTCTTAATATGTAATAAGGGGGCGGAAGGGCTGATAATGGCTCTTAATATGTAATAAGGGGATGTGAGGATTAATAATTGCTCTTATTATGCAATATTGTGGTTGGGCAGAATCCTGGGGTTTAATAAGGAGGCTGGGGGGATAATAATAGCTCCAAGTATTTAAGAAGGCCATGGGGGGGGGGGTAATAATGGTCCCCGTATGTAATAAGGGGGTGGGGGACAATAATGGCTCCTGCTGTGCAATAAGGGGGCCGGTGGGGATAAAAATGGCTCCTAGTATGTAATAATGGGGTGGGGCGGTAGTATTGGCTCCTAGTATGTAATAAGGGGGTGGGGCGATAGTAATGACTCCTAGTATATAATAAGGGGGTAGGGGATAGAATAATGGTTTCTGGTAAGTAATAAGGGGGCGGGGGATTTAATAATGGTTCCTGGTATGTTATAAGAGAAGTGAGGTAGGAAATAGTGGCTACTGTTATGTAATAAGTGGAGAGAGGGGAATATTAATAACTACTGGTAAAGGGGGATAATGGCTCCTGGTATATTATAGGAAGGGACAGGGAATAATAACTCCTGGACAATATAATGTAAGAGGGAGGATGGGCACTCTTTGCTGGCATATTAAGGGGCTCCTGGTCAGCATATTATAACGGTGGGGGGCCATTGTATATTATTGGGATGGGCCTCCCAATCCCAATAATATACAATCTGCTGGACAATTGGAGGCTGACTGAATATTTATAACGGGGGCTGCTGAACAAACTACTTATTAAATTACTTAGTCTGGCACCTGTAACTCCTCTTCTTCCTTGTCTGCCATCATTATATCCTCCATCATGGACTCAATAGCTTTTTCTAACAGGCGAAAGGTGATATGGTAAAGGTGACAATAGCATAATCAGCGTTGACCAAATTGGTGGCATATTGGAAGCAGTGCAGTACCGAATAGGCCCAGTCATTGGTGGTGAAGTGCTGCTGGACACTACTTTGATTCACCTGCATTTGATTCACTTTCCGGCACATGTAAAGTGGAATTCCACCTAGTTGGTACCTCACATGAGGCGGTGGGTGGGCAGAACAGAGCAAAGTTCCTCTGAGGTGCAGGCAAGCAGAATCAGGGTGGGAATGGTGAAAATGCGGATAGATGGCAGTTGAAGCAGAAGCTCTGTATAGTTTTCCAACATGGCTCAGCCCAAAGTAGCTACAAGCCTAAGGCCATTGTCGCACACCACCTTGCTGGGCATGAGGTTCAGCAGCAGCAACCACTCATTTGTGTGCTCCTGGATTGTCTGCTCCTGCTCTTTTGCCTAGACACATGCGTTTTACATGGCCTGCTGCTGTTTCCCGAAGGCTTTGATCAAAGTGGTGGTGTGGCACTGTGCTGACTGGATGAGGTACTAGGAGAGGAGGAATCAGGGGAAGAGGAGGAGGTGGCGACTTGAGGCAAGGAGTGATGGGTGGTGGCAGAATGTGAGTCAGAGTGTCTCCTGCCTCGGGACCAGTCGTCACTACATTAACCAAGTGGGAAGTTAAGGAGATGTAATGTTTCTGCCATGTTTACTGTTTCACATGTCATTTATGAAATGCATCTCAGGAATTGTTGTAGGACAGCCGCTGCCATCAGATCTTTAAAGTTGTCTGTCTCCACCAGCCTAAATGGGAACATATCATAGACCAGCAATTTGGAAATACTTCTATTCAGGACCAGAGCTTGTCCGTGTTATGGGTAAAACTTATGCTTTCTCTCCGTGATTTGGAGGATGGAGAACTTAACAGATGATGTGGACAGGCTTGGTAATGGTGGATAATAACACGGCAGTGATATGTACAAAGGTAGAAATTTCCTTTCATTTTAATTTTTTTATTTTATTACCTTTGTACATATAGGTTCAGTGCCATGTTATTATCCCCAATTGCTATATGTTTCTTGTCCACACTACTGACTGAAAATACATATTTATGTGTATAAAGTATATCAGCACCAGCTGGGTCGGCTCTAGGATTTTGTACCCCCCGGGGGACAGAGACAGGGTGGGCCCCTTTTCAGTGAACTCATTAAAAATTCAGAAACTAAAACAGTCTCCTGTTCCTAAAATATTCCCTAGTTTATCATACCAAACAGCCCCCTCATGGTCATTTTATATAAAGGCCCCCCCTGTGGATTCATTAGATACAGCCCCCTTTGCCCCCATGGATTCCTTGTGTAGAGCCTTATGTGGGCCCCCCAGAAGCTCTGGGCCCTGGCACATATGCGGGAATGCCCACAGCTGGCGCTGGACCTAGACATTTATTTGTATGTGTTTACTAAATGCAATGAGTATATAGACTTCACAAATTTATTTATAATACATGCAAAAATTCTATAAAAAGCAGCAATAAAAGGCAAATAAATTGCTGAAAGATAGAGATACATTGCTCAAAAAACATAACAAATAAACGCTATGATCCAATAATAATCAGAATACTTTTCACAGTAGGTAAATACTTGAAGCAAAGTAGTGAATAAATCATTCATAAATTGAAAGAAATTTGTATACATATTTATGTGTACAGTATATTCACTGCAGGTATATACTTAGTCTTAAAGTTGTTTTGTTAATAGGGAGTTAGAATAGGCCATTGTCACATTTGATTTCATTGCTTGAGGTAGGAGCTTGTGAAGGCTACAGAGTGTGTCAGATTCATCAAAAGTGGTGCGCAAAACAATTCTGTCTAGTCGCAGTAATAAATGTGGCGCACAGTCCTACTCTGAACCGGAACGCCCCTTTAGATGCAGAATTTTGTGGCAAGTTGGTCATAGTGTAGTACTAGACACAATACAGGCACAGACACTTAATAAATATGCAGTTTGCACGTTCTTTTCAGTGCAGTCAGACAGAAAACTGGCGCAAGCACTTCAATAAATGTAGCCCAATATTTTTTTCTAAGGACACATATGGGTAGATTTATCAAGTTGTCTAAAAGTAAGAATGTTCTTAGTTGCCCATGGCAACCAATTACAGCTCGGCTTTCATTTTACCAGTGCTCATGAATAATTTAAAGGGGAGCTGTAGTTGTTTGCCATGGGCAACTAAGAACACAGCTTGATAAATCTCCCCCATAATGCCTAGTCTTGGCCCAGATGGCAAAACTTGAACAGCATTGAATCATGGCTAATCCATACATGCTCTAAATCCTTAACCTACTGTAAAAGGATGAATGAGCAGGATAGGGTTGTAGGCATAAATTAAATAACATAAAAATAAAAGAAAAAATAACATTTGCTCAGCTTCATAAACCTGGGATCTTTCTTATGAACTCAACAAAGAAAATTAAGATTTGTGGTTAGCTGTGCTTTGTTTCTAGTTAGTTATATTGTCAGCTTGTTGTTATAAAGTCTTCTTGTTTGAACAACCATTGAGTTATTCCAAAGATTGAAGAGCAAGTATGAACAGATGATACACCAGCTTAGAATTACAGTAACAGACACATTTCGCTATCCCGTTGTAGATTTACCTTTGTTACATAACACAAACTTATCAGCTCTAAAAATGTAATTATAGATAAAGATAAATTATATATGGTAGATAAATTATTTTTAGTCTTCTGACTGAATCTTTGAACTTATCTGTTCCCAAATCCTCGAATTCTTTGTCACTTTCAGCTATACATTATTAGGATAATGAATGTAGCATGGAGAAATTTGAATAGTTCCATTCCCATGGTAGTGATCTCGGCTCTAACTGAATACAAGGAGAATAGACCACTTGACATGTACAAATTATATTTCCTGCAGCTAATTTGTTGAGACAAACATTATACTATCAAAATCAGAACCTCATATTATCATATTGCACTCCCCTTCCTCCTTTGGGTCTTGAATATGACATGCTACAACATTTTACAGACTCCTCAAATAAAAACACATAGGAAACTGTAATCCATAGCATAACAAGATCAGTTTAAGAATGTATCCTATATGTTTAAGGTTACCCTGGTCTCCATTTCATGTACGAGAGAAAATATTTAGTTGCCACACAACAGTAAATAACAATAAGGCATATTTTTGCACCATGTAGATCAGGGGATTGTGGGGCAAGCCATGATTATATGGTTGTATATTATTGTTACATGTTTGTAAGTCTCCAGCCATGCATAGATTTGTAGGCTAGGAAAGCAGCTGGTGCTAGCGAGGCATGTGAATATGGGATGGTCAATCAAAACATCTTGAGCTTGAGCTTTATTTAATCTCATATATTAGTGAGTAATTACATAAGACATATGGAGATCACAGGAATGATTATTCCTCCAACAAGCATACAAATTAGCCCCAAGTAATACATTAGTAAATAGGTTTAGTATTGTTTAAAGTGAGCACATGGGGATAATTATCAATTAATACTAGAATGATTAGAAATGGAAAAAGTAAATTAATAAAGACAACACAATCATTATAATGCAGATTATTAGTTCTGCCATAGTCCTTTCTTTCCTATTGGTCATTCAGGAAATGATATGCCCTCTAAACACTTTAAACTTGGGCCATCTGTATAGTAGATAATTGTACCCAGTGGCGTAATGGTGACCCGACTGTGGTACGGTGCCACACACGTGGACGGTACTTCTTTAGGGCATTCTCTATCTTTCCCCATGTTTGCAGTGCTGTTTCCTATGGAGAGTGGAGCAGTGCTCACCCCTCCCCCTCTCAAGTGCACTGCCATATGCTTTCCCGGCTAGAAAATCGGAGCTCTGAATGCATAAAAATCTTAATTTGAAAGTATATCCAAATGAGCATTTTGGGCACCGTGTGAGTCTAATGCACCCTTGCTTGTTTGGTTACACATGGGGAGAATGAGAGTGTTAAGCAAGGTAGAGTGAGAGGCATTAGGTGATGCAAGTGGGCAAAAAAGGAAAAACCGGACCTCAAGACTTTTCTGCATTACGCCCACATATTTTCTCAAGAAAAAATGATTATGGTTCAAAACACTCCACCTGCAAGGCTATATCAGAAACAGATTCTAATATGTTCATTTTGGGTACCATTTTGAACCCTGGGTTCATGGCTTTGGGGGGGGGAGTCATAATCTGCTAGGTAGCAAAATGTACAATCAAAGCCGGCAAATTTGTATACATATATGATTTAGTTTTTGCATATGAACACATATAGTATAATGCAGTGATGGCGAACCTATGACACGCGTGTCAGCACTGACACACGTAGTCATTTTTGGTGACACGCGGCCGCCCAGCGCCCGCTGTCCGCCCCCCTCTCTGTGTAATGTGCTGCCCCTGTGTAATTGCTACCCCTATGTTAATGTCCCGTCCCCGTCCCTGTGTTTCTGCCCCCTGCTTACCTGTCCGGCGCCGCGATGGTCCGCCCACCGTCTGCAACTCCTCCGGCTCCTCCAGGCTGCAATGCGCACTGCTCGTCACGTGACTGAGGCGACCTGACGTCAGGTCACGTCAGTCACGTGACCCGAGGCGCGCGGTGCAACCTGGAGGAGCCGAGCTGCCATTATCGTCAGACCTGCAGTAAAGCTACAGGGAAGAAGACATCACTGGGTAAGTATATAAGTTTATTATTATTTTATATTTAAAGGGAGGCCGCTAGGGGTATTTTAGTAGTAAAGGGAGGCCGCTGGGGGTATTTTAGTAGTAAAGGGAGGCCGCTGGGGGTATTTTAGTAGTAAAGGGAGGCCGCTGGGGGTATTTTAGTAGTAAAGGGAGGCCGCTGGGGGTATTTTAGGTAGTAAAGAGAGGCCGCTGGGGGTATTTTTAGTAGTAAAGGGAGAGCCCGCTGGGGGTATTTTAGTAGTAAAACAGGAGGCCGCTGGGGTATTTTAGTAGTAAAGGGAGGCCGCTGGGGGTAATTTTTAGTAGTAAAGGGAGGCCGCTGGGGTATGTTAGTAGTAAAGGGGAGGCCGCTAGGGGGTATTTTAAAGTAGGGAGGCCATTGGGGTTTTTAATGTAAGGGGGAGGCCGCTGCTGGACATGTTTAGTCAATAAGGGGAGGTCCGCTGCTGGACATGTTATTAATAGGGTAGGCCGCTGCTGACATGTTTTAATAAGGGGAGGCCGCTGATGGACATGTTTAGTAATAAGGGGAGGCCGCTTGCTGGACATGTATTACAAAATTAGGTTTTTTCTAAAGGTTGACACGCACACCCGAGTTATGCTCGTTTTTTTGGCGAATTTTTGACCACCAAGCTCAAAAGGTTGCCCTCACTGTATAAATGTATGCTTAAAGAAAGCTGCTTTGAGTAATATGATGCTAATGATTTTGTCAAGTACGCAATAGTTCACACTTGTAATTAGTTTTTTCATATTTACATTTTTATTAACTTATTATTTTCTTCTAAGTTTAATACACAAAAATAAGTTTTAACTATATTTGCAAGCTTTATTTATGTAATGTTTACCAGTTTATTTTACAAAGGGGCATATTCTTAAAGTTTAGAACTAGCCTACCAAGATTTTCCCATCTCTTTTTTTTTTGTTTACCATTTTAATATACTATACACTCACCGGCCACTTTATTAGGTACACCTGTCCAACTGCTCGTTAACTTCATTTCTAATCAGCCAATCACATGGCGGCAACTCAGTGCATTTAGGCATGTAGACATGGTCAAGACCTCCTGCATCCTGTTCAAACCGACGCATCAGTATGGGGAAGAAGGGTGTTTGGTGCCTTTGAACATGGCATGGTTTTGGTGCCAGAAGGGCTGGTCTGAGTTTTCGAAACTGCTGATCTACTGGGATTTTCACGCAAACATCTCTATGGTTTACAGAGATGGTCCAAAAAGAAAAAAACATCCAGTGAGCGGCATTCTTGGGTGGAAATGCCTTGTTGTATGCCACGAGGTCAGAGGAGAATGGCAGACTGGTTCGAGCTTATAGAAAAGCACGTGACTCAAATCGCCACCCGTTCAACCAGTAGGCAGAAGAGCCATCTCTGAACGCACAGTATGTCGAGCTTTGAGGCAGATGGGCTACAGAGCAGAAGACCACCCGGTGCCGCTCCTTTCAGCTAAGAACAGGAACTGAGGCTACAATTTGCACAAGCTCATCGAAATTGGACAGTAAAGATTGGAAAAACATTGCCTGGTCTGATGAGTCTCGATTTCTGCTGCGACATTCGTATTTGGCGTCAACAACATGAAAGCATGGATCCATCGTGCCGTATCACGGTTCAGGCTGGTGGTGGTGGTGTCATGGTGTGGGAATATTTTCTTGGCACTCTTTGGGCCCCTTGGTACCAATTGAGCATCGTTGCAATGCCACGCCACCTGAGTATGTTTGCTACCATGTCCATCCCTTATGATCACAATGTACCCAACATCTGATGGCTACTTTCAGCAGATAATGCCATGTCATAAAGCTGGAATCATCTCGACTGGTTCTTGAACATGATAATGATTTTTTATATACATACTCTCATTGATTTAGCGATTATGGGCTTTTGAACGTCAGATGCATTTTTCACATTTTTCATAAAAAACGCAAAATCACACTATTAAGGGACCTGCTCAGGTTTGAAGTCCTCTGAGAGCCTAAATAATGGTAAAAACCCCATAAATTACCCCATTATAGAAACTATAACCCCCAGCTTTACGTAAACAACTTTTATGAAGTTTGTTAACCCTTTTATATTTTACAGAGGTTAAAACAAAATGGAATGCAATTTCAAAATAAAATTTTTTTGGCTAAATGAATGTGTTTTTCATAAAATGTACAATTCTCAGTGGTAAAATCCCAAAACGCTCCACAAATTTTGATACCCAATCTCTCCCGGTAGATAACAATACCCCATATTTGTGGAACCTGCTGTAGGGCACACGCTGGGGCTTGAAGGGAAGCTCCCATTTCAAGCAGATTATTCATTGTCACTTTATAATGGCTATACAATGTTTATTTTTTTGCCAGTTGGACAATATATATATTGTATCGCCATGTTCTGAAGAATATCTTAGTATCGGCACATGGAGCTTTGTAAGATGTCAATTTTGCAGAAAAACTCAATTTTCATCAATCTTTTGATCATGTTATAGAATTTTTAGAAGTCCTTAAATGGGATAATTGTTGAATTTTAAACCCTTTTTCTTGTTACAGAATTAGTTTATACTCATTTAATAATTTTGATAGATGGAGCATTTTGGGATTTATATTTTAATTTCTTTACAATATAATATACTATGCATGCATATATTGTGAATATACAGCTATTCCATGACCCACTACCTCTTGCAGGACAGTTAGACACACCAACAGGCTTGGGAACTTGTGAGAAGCTCCCCAACGATCAGCAACTGATTCATCATCCCCTGATAACATAATGCTTCAACTATGGCACCTAACAGGTATCTGCTGTTACGCGGTGTTCTGCTATATAATACAGCAGACATATGGCCTGAATGGAAAGGCTCTCCCATGACCCTTACAACATCCATATTGGCACTCATACTATATTTACTCAATTGACATTAAAAAAAACAGGAACCCTCCCCCCCACACACACAACATACCACACACAGTATAATGTCTTAGGTAGATGTCTTTTACATGTTCACTGATGCCTCTATCCATGTGATTAGAGCCACTATTCTTGTAAAAAGGACTTTATTGATGTCCTCTTTCCTTCAGCTGAAGTAATTCAACCTCCCCCCGGCACTCAGTGGCTCTGCTTACCCCGCTCCCTTCTTGACCAGTGAGGAGGAAAGTTGATTTTTCTTTCACACAGCCACTCCCTATTAGAGACCCCACCTTCCTGAGGGGTGGTAATTATATAGCAGTTAGCCATCTAGTTTACGCCCTCCTCACCCCATCCTCAGAATTTCAGCCAGGTTAGAAGTTTCAGTGGCAGTAAGGATTTGGTAGCTTGACTGTAACTGGCACTCTCCTCTCCATGACAGAAGAAGTACATCAATAAAAGTATTTTTCACATGAATGGTGGCTGTATTCCCATGGATAGAGTCATCATGGAACATGTATAAAGACATCTAAAGGTAATGTGTGTTTGTGATGAACCCCAACTCTCAATTTCAGTCACGGGTGGCAGCTGCACTAGGGAACCTAGTGCAGGTGCACCCCTGACTGAAGTGAGAGTTGGGGTTCATCACAACACCCTTACCTTTTAAATGTCTTTATACATGTTCCACTGATTTCACTGATGACTAGGGAACCTGTGCAGTGCAGCCCCGTGACTGAACTTGAGAGTTGGGGTTCCATCACAACACACATTACCTTTTAGATGTCTTTATACATGTTCCACTGATGTTCCACTGATGACTAGGGAACCTAGTGCAGGTGCACCCCGTGACTGAACTTGAGAGTTGGGGTTCATCACAACACACATTACCTTTTAGATGTCTTTATACATGTTCCACTGATGACTCTATCCATGGGAATACAGCCATGGATTTGCTGCATATATAACGATCACTTCTAAGGCAAATAATTGGCTGAAGCAATTACCCCTGTCCTGATATTCAGAGTCTTTATCATCTTGTATTCAATGTATTTTAATTTCCCACAATTCACTTTCTTTCTTTCTTTCTTTTTTTTTTTACTATGTATTTTTATTTTGGAATTATTTAATGCACTTTTGCTTCCTTTTTGTTTAGTCGTTCAGGTCCTTGTGCCTTCAACTGATTTTTATACAAAGAAGAATATTGAATGTGTAAATTATTGGGAAAGTTATTTTTTAGCGTCTTAGTCCGCATATTTTCTAAAATTGTTTTTGATGAAGTTAAATTAGATATCACCGTGCAAGTTTATGAAACTGTTTCACCATTACACCATCAATTATCTACTTCCATTTGATTTAAGAAGGCAACGTTGTTGGCTTTCAAGATGTCATTTCTTCTGATGAAAAATCTGATTTATGAGACAAATGAACCTACACCTGGGAATTTTTCCTAATTTTTGACTCCTTGATTGAGGAAGTTTGTTTAGTTTTTTTAAAGCGTATTCATATAGTCAGGCACAGTGTGTGGTTCATTAAAGTAATATGATAAACGTCTTAGTTCTTAAATAACCTTGTTTTTAACATCATCTTTCCTTCTAAAATACAAATGACGCAAAACCCACACCTCAATACAGATTTAAAGTGTGACATTTAATGAAATCAGCCTGTAGTGATTAACTCAAAGCTTGCAAACAGGGTTAATTACACAGTGTTTACAGACTTAATTTACCACTCCTTAAAAAACAGATATATTAGAGTCTCCTCCAATATATTCTCACAGCAGCATTTCAGGTAAATTATACAACTGCCTCTTACATGGAACATGTTAGATACAATTGTGGGCAGACTGTATTAAGACTAACAATTCATGCACAGTCAAACTGAAGTTTGTGTTAAAAGTGCCAAATGTAACTCACAGGGCTCCCCTTCTTTGGAGAGGGTTTTAGTATTATCACCCTATGGGTCCTCTCAGTAAATTTCATGCCTCGGATGCATCTCTACCTCCTCCTCACACACTACATTTAACAGCAATCTTGTGATAAAAATGTTGTTTTCTCTCTTTCCCCCCCTGTGTGCCCCTACTCCACCAACTTCCCACTTTACTTATTGCTCAATTCATACAATAGCTCAATGTATCCATGAGACTGTTGTATATTTGTGCCTCCTGTGAGCGGCAATATGTTTCCCTGTCCTATTTTAAGGCATCTTTTCACTTATTGATCAATAAAGTTTTGTTGAACTAAATGTGCCAAATCTACAAAAGGAGCTTGCTTAATCACTTTCCTTTTGGACTGTATAAAGTATTTACCGCTTGAAAAGTAGGGGTTTCAACAAATCATGGAGATTGGTGAAACAGTAGAATGCGCAATGCATAAGACTGATAGAATTTGTCATTGCAGTCATGATAAACTTCCTGTGCGAACTACTTTCAGAATTCTTTTACAATGCTTTTAGAAACATCACCCCACCACTGGAACATCCCAGCAAACAGAAACGTGAGGTCAGATCGGACAGAAGAACTATATTTTCCTAAAGCAGATCCACAGCTACTTTAAGCAGGGGAGTAACTTTAGAGGTGCAGAGGTTGCGATCGCACCATGGCCCAAAGGTTTAGGGGGCCCTTATATGTCACTATTTCACATATGAGAGACTATACTATAAACCATACATTATAGTCGGGTTCTGGCACAGACTTTGCACTGGGGCCCATATGCTTCTAGTACGCCACTGACTTAAAGATTATAAACTGACGGTAACTACCTGTTATCATTTATGAGAAATCTAGTACCACAGATATCAATGTTAAAATCCCTTTGAAAAACATATATGAGAAGTAACATTTTTAAAAATTCAAAAAAAAATATGTGAAAATATTAGACATAAGGAATTTCTCAAGGTTCATTCTAGCTTTAATTCATGCTACTTGCTAAATAACAGAAAAAAAACAGAACTCAAAAATGAAAGAGGCCTGATCTCAAGAAGGGTTATATATGTCATATGTAAAACGTGTTTACGATATAATACAGAGAATATTATGATGTATTTAAATAATGTGTTATATTTTTGTTTGATGATTTATATATACACAATACTGTACATACGCAAGTTCCTTTACCAAGTTTACTTCAAATGACTAATATCGGGCAATAGATTAAGAACACACAGAAACTTCTTGAATAACCCTTGTGACATAAAACATTTGTAAATTTTGTGTATTCTATTTTTATTATTCTCTGCCAGAAGAAAAATCCCTAAGCACCATCCTTACCACTCAATCAGGAAAGGTAAACATAGGCTGTTTTCTCAGACTACCAGACTGTCACTGCTGTCACTAATGAACCCTCCAATATAAGCAGTGTACACCACATAAGTCTCTTTTCTTTTCCTGATTATTAATGTATAATAAAAGCAGAGCCATGTAAACAAATTGCAGGATCTCTAAGTCAGAGTCTAGCCTTGCTTTACGTACACGGCATCTTGCATTATAAAACACTTGTGTGTTTCAGTATGACTGCTAATGTTACAAGCAAAGGGCTTCCATTTACTTCGGGCAACGAGCCATCACTATAATACTGTATCCTTAAAAGTTATAACCCAGAATAATCTTTATATGTTAGTTATATGGTGGAAAAATACAATATTATATACAGGGGTTTCTCTCTCAAACAATACTTAGTTCCCATCCATAGAGTGAGGATAATATCCAACTGTTAGGGACTGTGATCGTAAATAAGGAGTACAGTGGTGCCTGTTTTTAGCAGACCCATGAGTAGAAAAGAGCTTCCATAGTGAAGTTTGGAGTACATGGGGCCTATTTAATGATTGGTGGGGCCAATGAGCACCATTCATCCTTTGTGAAGAGGGGGTAATGTTTTAAGTGAGGCAACCACCTTAATCACTTATGGGCAAGGGTGAGAGAATGCAATAAAATATGTCGACAAACTAAATTAACCCATCCTCAAAAAACACTCCATTCCCACCTTAAATTGGTGATATACTAATAGTTTATACTATGGACTGTTTGGAAAAGATGGGTATCAGGCATATACAGACAATATGACAAGCAGAATATGAACCGTTCACTGTTTGCAATAGGTTAAAATCCTTAGCAAAACCAAGTCACATGACCTTCCAAGTATGTTGATGTAATGCTCCAGTGGGTCATATAACCACAGCAATCATAACAGTCCACGTTGCAATGAGGAAGGGTCAAGAGAACATAGCAACCCAATGATATCCCCCCCTTTTATATATCATGTTTATTAAATTTTCCAGATATCTATACCAAATAATAGCTTTTAGTCACCCTTTCCTGTTTCAGAAATGTGTGAAAATTTCCTATTCTTGACACCTGTATATGCAACTTCAAGGGGGACCAAAGGGTCTGATTTTTGTGATGTTCAAACGGCAAATTCAAAAAATTCTTCAGCTGTTGTTTATAGAGTAGATAGTTGGTCCAAACAGATATATTCCTCGATTTGGACCAGTCTTTTAAAAGTACTTTAAGAACAATTCACATTTGAAGTACCCATAAAAAAGGAACCAACTTCTTTGAAAAGATAAACACTTTTTTATATAGAAATAGTGACCCACAAGACAGAGATTTACTACATTTGAAAATATTGGTTGATGGAGTTACTGTTTCTCATTGCTCCATCCACAAGACTAAAAGTGTTCATAATGTTCAATATTTGGGTCCAATATGGCAAGACTCCGCGGAAGCCAAGGATTTTCATTGATCCTTTTGCTTAGAAAGAAATTGGTAGTCGTCGACGAACAAAAATACATTGAACTTAATGAAGACATGAACATTTGCAGAGTCAATAGTTATAGCAATGACCGACAGTCCCTAGGGTTCCGATATAAATATGGTTGTTGTGGAGTTTGTTGCTCACTGTGAATTCTGTATTTAAGTCAGAATGCGCAATTAGTTTGTAAGTATAACTCCAGACTATATATTTTTCATTCCTCTGACTATAGGATTTCATAATTTGGGCTGTTAGGGAGCAAGGATTAACAAAAACTCATGGAGACTGTTACATAACTCTTGTGTTAATCACGTTGTAAGTCTTGGGGGCAGAGTCAATAAATTACCAAAAGGAGCTCAGAGAGGGCATTTGTAACGAGAGTTCCGTCTGTAAGTTGAGAGTCCTTAAATAGGGGTTGGCCACTTTCATAAATGCTCCTACATGACAGTCTGCGCACTGATATGTGACTGTACCTTTGCCTCCTGTGAGAGCTTCACGTTCCCGTCTCCCCATACTGCTATATGCACAAATACCACACTTCAGTCATAATCTTCCTTCTAGAGGTCCTTCCTAGTTACAGTGTAAGAGCTTCACAGAAGACTATGAAATATCAGGGATGATGAAACAACAGAACTTAAGGAAAATAATTAAGACCAAGGAAATTATTTAAGATGCCAAACCGCTTTAAGTCCAAGGACTGCCTGTACCTCATGTCGATATGAAATATCTCTACCTTGTAGAGATCTTGCACACTAAAAGTAATTCATTTCATTCACGACCAGTAATATCAAGCAGCAGGATCAACCCATTTGAGCTTTTGTTCTAGTTAGTTAACTGGGGCTCACACACATATTGATTTCCTTACATATGACTGCTTCCAATCCCTCAAAGTAAAGTTCTATTTGATACTTTACAGTACATGCAGCAACTCCCAAAGCATAGACATTGACCGGTATGGCTTTCATTGGAGTAGTCAAAGAGAAGGGGATGACTACTCTTAGCATATCCAGCCAGTAGATAAGCCAGTAAGCTCCAGGTGAGCTTGTGTGTGTTTTTGCAACTGGGAGTCCTAGTCTCATGAAGATCTGGGTGGTGTCTACACACCAAAGATCATGAGTCTAGAGAATAAAAAACGTTACCTGACTATAAGAAAAAACTGTCTGTGATTGTGTGATCCTACAACAGTAGTGGATTCATAATACAGACAGTTTGGTCATAGCCTGGGGGTCTTTCAGTGGGCCCCGGGCTTATGTTTACTGGTGCGCACGTGCTCGATTTTGGTGCAATCGGCCGCTGGCATGCAAGTGAACGGAACTCGGGGGCCGTGGCCCGAATAAACCCGACGGATTCGTGAAAAACAGCTGTATTTTTTAAATAAGATGTCTCGGACTTGCACTTACCTTGCCACTAGGAATAGGCCGTGAACTTGAGGTGCAATTGCCGGAATTTCAGCGATTTGATGGAACTCCTTAATATCCCGGCTGCACCGAATCCACGCAGAGACCGCGGCCGCTGTGATGGTGAATGGACCGGTAATCTGCCCAGTATGTCAACTAGAATATGGTTGATTTAATTTGAATTGCACTGATGTTTTTAGTGCAGCCGTCATCTCTAGTAAATCCTTTGAGTATTTTTTGTTTAGTCTTTCCTTATCGCTAATGTGGAATGTTAGGTAACTGTTATGTACCGGTTTGTAGCATCGTCAATGCACTACTTTTAGCATTGCCACAAATATTTTCAAGTGTATTAGCTTTATTTTAAAAATATTGAGCAAATTACCATAAAATGTCTTATTTAAAATAATATTAAAGCAGGAAAATAACTACATGATAGGCGATCCCTGCAGGACATTTCCGCTTCTTAAAAATGCCGTAGTAGTATAAACTAGTATAAGCTTGAGCATGCCTAAGAGAGTGAACTCAAAGATTTTATGGAGTGCAGATAAAAACTGCTGTTGTTGGCAAGGTGCCAGGTTGTTTTTATAGACTTCAGTGCAGCATAAACACAAAACTCCATTTAGATAAGCGCAGAATAAATGGCAGCACTAGGAAACGTCATTGAACAATAAAATGTTCTTTTTGCTTTCATGGTTTTATTTTCTACTCTGTAACAAGTTTAATAGCTGCATTTTTCCATCTTAAAGTCAATATCCGCAAGTTTTTTTATTGTCACCTTTTTATTCTTAATTCAATATATTTTTCACCTTCATTGAACATCTAGATGTATCAGAGTCAGAGTATATCAGTTGTGTTATATGTACTGTACATTACCAAAACAATGGGGGTCATTTACTAAGGGCCAGATTCGCGTTTCCCGACGTGTTACCCCGAATATTTCCGATTTGCGCCGTTTTCCCCTGAATGTGCCCCGGATTTTGCCGCACGCGATCGGATTGTGGCGCATCGGCGCCGGCATGCCCGCACGTAAATCGGTGGGGCGTGGTCGAAACGAAAACCCACCGGTATGCGGTAAAACCGCCACATTTTTCTTAAAAAAAATGTGTTGCGAAACTTGCACTTACCTTCACTCAGCCCGGCTCGTGTATTCCAGTGCGTCCGATGCTCTTCAGCCAGCACGCCACCTGGTGGACTTCGGAGGAACTACCTTAATAAATCCTGGCCGACCCCGAACCAGCGCAGAGAACGCGCCGCTGGATCGCAATGCGCCGGGTAAGTGGCTCCAATGGGTCAAATTATCACAAAACCGTGCAAACTGCAATGTGCAGTTTGCCTGTGTAGCGTGCAGGGCTCCCATATCAGGAATTGTGGTGGCACGTTCTTCATGAATCGCGGCCCCCTGATTGCTCCTCGCAAGTGCACCAACTTTTTTGGTGCACCTTTACCGAGACTTGAGACACAACTATCAGTTTCAGTGCGAAATTGTGTTTTGCTCGGGTTACAGTGCATTGGACATAAATGAATGGCAAGTTATCTGCCTGAAAGACTATATACAACGTCTTAAAATATTTATTTGCCTGTGTACTATGATACTTTATCAAGCAAATCCAGTAAACCTTCAAAAATTTTTCCTCGTTTTGGGGGAATACTGTGTATGTATTAAAGTTTATAATATCATAAATATGCAAAGGGAGTTTGGATTACTATTTGACAAGAATCCGCATATCTGGACCAAAAGAAATATACATCCATTGATATCATTTCTGGACTGTACCTGGACTGTTACCCAGATTTCCCCTGGCGATAATGGACATGGGAACATGCATTATTAATATATCGTGGTGGAGTATCCAGCCTGCAGAACATTATTTTACTTTGTACAGCAACCCACTGCTTCAACCCCACCTGGGTCTGACTGGAGTCTATCGGCTTGAGGCGTATCTTATACGGAGGTGCACATGACCCATCCAAATAGAAGGAGGCTCGACCAAGTGCATGGACCCTGCGTTCCAGTGTGCTAACATATTGACACAGACAGGCCCAGGTAGAAGGAAATAAGACTCAATGCATAGAGTAATCATCAACATGAGAGGAGATCTTTGCTCAGAAAGTATTCACCACAACACAGGTGAGATACCGGCACATTTACTAAGAACAGTGCAAGCTGCACTATGTTGGTTTGTATTGTGTATAGTGCAGAGTAATGCCAGATTTCAGGATTCTGAGCACATTTTGTTTTGTGGTGCACCTTAACATAGGGGTGTGCAACACATTCTGTCCATCTTTGCATGTTAAATCTGTCGCATGGTTCCTACTGAGCACCGGAACGCCCCCTAATTTGTGTTTGCATGATGCATACTGCAGCTGCCGCCACAAAGAAGTCGCAGGCAACACAAATGCCTTCTTAATACCTGTGCAAGCAGTTTGCACTAAAAAGAATGTAAAAAGTCCGCCAGAAAACTGCCCCTCCAGTCCACTTCCCTATTATAGGATTTAAGGTGCACCCCTGAGGAAGCCACAGAAGAGTCTGCGATACAAGTTGGGAAGCCAGCCACCACTTCCCTACAGACACTGGTTGATATCATAACTATGTTTGTTATACTGTGCATGTTTAATTAATGTATTAGTGGACACTTTCTGCCATTAAAAGCCTATTTACTAACTATTTATGTATCAGAGTGATTATTGGTACTCCAGCAATATTATATATTGTTTTGTACTCAGTTGGTTTGCTTTTGAATCACATTTTTATTGCCACACTGCCTGTGACAAACCCCCCAATCTCGATTATGTCATGGGGTACACCAATGCTAGAGAGCCTCAAATTTAGCACATAAAACCTTCCCCCAGGGTGTACGATTGTGGTCACAGTGGGTGCAACAACCGCGGACGTGCTCACTGGAAAAGAAGGGCCCAGGACACAGATGTCAATCTTCCTAGCCTGCGGCCAGGTCCCTCCTGTAATACATATTCTGCCATACTGTATTGGGGTGGGGACTGCGCTGTTACCGATTAAAATCGTGCAGCTGCCAGTTCGTTACAGCTTTCAGGAGGAGATTAGGTGAGTAAATATTTATTTCCATCCCGCTGCTTGTAAGTAATATGGGAGGGGAGAGCTGCTCCAAGTAGCAATAGGGTTGGGGTGGTTAATCTGTCTCTTAATATGTAATAAGGGGGTGGGAGGGTTATAATGTCTCTGTTATGATAATAAAGTGGGGTTTGAGTGTTAACAATGGCGCTTAATATGTCAATAAGGGAGGGCAGGCGTGGAAAAAGGTCGGGGTTGATAATGGGCTCTTAAATGGATAAATGTAGTGGGGTGGGATGGTTATAATGGCTCTTAATATGTAATAAGGGGTGGGAGGGTTAGTAATGGCTCTCGGTAAGTAAAAGGGGTGTGGGGGTTAATAATGGCTCTATATGTAATAAGGGGCGGAAGGGCTATAATGGCTCTTAATATGTAATCAGGGGATGTGGAGATTAATAATTGCTCTTATTTGCATATTGTGGTTGGGCAAAATCCGGGTTTAATAAGAGCTGGATGGGGATAATAATGCTCCAAGTAATTTAAAGGCCATGGGGGGGGGGGGGGTAATAATGGTCCCCGTAGTAATAGTGGGGTGGGGACAATAATGGCTCCTGCTGTGCAATAAGGGGCCGGTGGGATAAAATGGCTCCTAGTATGTATTATGGGGTGGGGCGGTAGTATTGGCTCCTAGTATGTAGATAAGGGGGTGGGGGCATAGTAATGACTCCTAGATATCATAATAGGGGTTAGGATATAATAATGTTTCTGGTAAGTAATAAGGGGGCGGTAATTTAAAGGTTCCTGGTATGTTATAAGAGATGAGTAGGAAATAGTGCACTGTTATGTAAAAGTGGATAGGTGGTAATCTTATAATACTCCGGGTAAAGGGGATAATGGCTCTGGTATTTATAGAAGGGACAGGGAATAATAACTCCTGGACATATATGGTAATAGGGAGGATGGGCACTCTTTGCTGCATATATAAGGGCCTCCTGGTCAGCATATTATAACTGTGGGTGGGGCCATTGTATATTTTGGGATGGGCCTCCCAATCCCAATAAATACCAATCTGCTGGACAATTGGAGGCTGACTGAATATTTATAACGGGGCTGCTGAACAAACTACTTATTAAATTACTTAGTCTGGCACCTGTAACTCCCTCCCTTCTTCCTTGTCTGCCCATCATTATATCCTCCATCATGGACTCAATAGCTTTTCTAACAGGCGAAAGGTGATATGGTAAAGGTGACAATAGCATAATCAGCGTTGACCAAATTGGTGCTATTGGAAGCAGTGAAAGTACCGATATGCCCCCAGTCATTGGTGGTGAAGTGCTGCTGGACACTACTTTGATTCACCTGCATTTGATTCACTTTCCCGGCACAATATAAAGTGAATTCCACCTAGTTGGTACCTCCATAGGCGTGGTGGGCAGACAAGAGCAAATTCCACGCTCCGAGGTGCAGGCAGCAAATCAGGGTGGGAATGGTGAAAATGCGGATAGCATGGCAGTTGAGCAGAAACTTGTATAGTTTTCCAACATGGCTCACCCAAAGTACTAACAAGCCTAAGGCACTTGTTCGTCACACCACCTTTGCTGGGCATGAGGTGTCAGCAGCACAACCACTCATTTGTGTGCTCCTGGATTGTCTGCTCCTGCTCTTTTTGCCTAACCAATGCGTTTTACATGGCCTGCTGCGTTTCCCGAAGGCTTTGATCAAAGTGGTGGTGTTGCACTGTGCTGACTGGATGAGGTACTAGAAGGAGAATCAGGGGAAGAGAGGAGGTGGCGACTTTGAGGCAAGGAGTTGATGGGTGGTGCAGAAATGCGAGACAGAGTGTCTCTGCCTCGGGAACCAGTCCTGTCACTACATTAACCAAGTGGGAATTTAAGGAGATGTAATGTTTCTTCTCTGCCATGTTACTGTTACTGTCATTAATGAAAAATGCACTCAGAATTGCTGTAGGACAGCCGCTGCTGCCACCAGATCTTTAAAGTTGTCTGTCTCCACCAGCCTAAATGGAACATATCATAGACCAGCAATTTGGAAATACTTCTATTCAGGACCAGAGCTTGTCCGTTTTATGGTAAAACTTATGCTTCTCTCCGTGATTTGGAGGATGAGAACTTAACAGATGATGTGGACAGGCTTGGTATGGTGTATAATAACACGGCAGTGGATATGTACAAAGGTAGAATTTCCTTTCACTTTTATTTTTTTTTATTTTATACCTTTGTACATATAGGTTCAGGCCATGTTTATTATCCCCAATTGCTAATGTTTCTTGTCCACAACTACGACTGAAAATACTATTATGTTTGTATAAAGTATTCACCACCACTGGGTCCGGCTCTAGGATTTTGTACCCCCCGGGACAGAGACAGGGGGTGGGCCCCTTTTCAGTGAACCATTAAAAATTCAGAACATAAACAGTCTCCTGTTTCCTAATATTCCCTAGTTTATCATACCAAACAAGCCCCCTCCATGGTCATTTTATATAAAGGCCCCCCCTTGTGAATTCATTAGATACAGCCCCCTTTGCCCCCATGATTCCCTTGTGTAGAACCTTATGTGGGCCCCCCAAAGCTCTGGGCCCTGGCACATATGCGGGAATGCCCACAGCTTGCGCTGGACCCAGACTTTAATTTGTATGTGTGTTACTAAATGCATAGTATAATAGCTTCCACAAATTTATTTTATAAACATACATGCAAAATTCTATAAAAAGCAGCAATAAAGGCAAATAAATTGCTGAAAGATAGAGATACATTGCTCAAAACAAACACAATAAACGCTATGAGTCAATAATAGCAGAATACTTTCACAGTAGGTAAATACTGAAGCAAGTAGGAATAATCATTCATAAATTGAAAGAATTTGTAATCATATTATGTGTACATATCTATCACTGCAGGATAACTTAGTCTTAAAGTTGGTTTTGTTAATAGGGGAGTTAGAATAGGCCATTGTCACATTTTGATTTCATTGCTTGAGTAGGAGCTTGTGAAGCTACGAGTGTGTCAGATCATCAAAATGGTGCGGCAAACAATTCTGTCTAGTCGCAGTAATAAATGTGGCGCACAGATCTCTACTACTGAACCGTAACGCCTTTATATTGCAGAATTTTTTGTTGGCAAGTTGGTCATAGTGTAGTACTAGACACAATACAGGCACAGCACTTAATAAATTGCAGTTTTGCACGTTCTTTCGTGCATCCAGACAGAAAACGGCGCAAGCACTTCAATAAATGTACCCATATTTTTTTTCTAATCTAAGGACACATATGGGATATGTATCAAGTTTGTCTAAAGTAAGAATGTTCTTTAGTTGCCCTGGCAACCAATTACAACTCGGCTTTCATTTTAACCATTTCTTCATGAATATTAAAGGGGAGCTGTAGTTGTTTTGCCATGGGCACTAAGAACACAGCTTGATAATCTCCCCCATAATGCCTAGTCTTTTTGGCCCAGATGGCAAACTTTAACAGCAGTTGAATCATGGCTATCCATTCATGCTCTAAATCTTAACCTACTGTAAAGGATGAATGAGCAGGATAGGTTGTAGGCATAAATTAAATAACATAAAATAAAGAAAAAATACATTTGCTCACTTTCATAAACCTGGGATCTTTCTTATGAACTCAACAAAGAAATTAAGATTTGTGGTTAGCTGTGCTTTGTTTCTAGTTATTATATTGTCAGCTGTTGTTATAAAGTCTTTTCTTGTTTGAACAACCATTGAGTTTTCCAAAGATTGAACGAGCAAGTATGAACCAGATGATACACCAGCTTAGAATTACAGTAACAGACACATTTCGTATCCGCGTTGTAGATTTACCTTTGTTACATAACACAAACTTATCAGCTCTCAAATGTAATTATAGATAAGATAAATTATATATGGTAGATAATTATTTTTAGTCTTCTGACTGAATCTTTGAACTTATCTGTTCCCAAATCCTCATATTCTTTGTCACTTCAGCTATACATTATTAGGATAATGAATGTGCATGAGAAATTTGAATAGTTTCCATTCCCATGGTAGTGATCTCTCGGCTCTAACTGAATACAAGGAGAATAGACCACTTGACATGTACAATTATATTTCCTGCACTAATTTGTTGAGACAAACTTATACTATCAAAACAAACCTCATATTATCATATTGCACTCCCCTTCCTCCTTGGGTCTTGAATATGACATGCTACAACATTTTACAGACTCCTCAATAAAAACACATAGAAACTGTACTATCAATAACAAGATCATTTAAGAATGTATCCTATATGTTTAAGGTTACCCCTGTCTCCATTTCATGTACGAGAAAATATTTATGTTGCCACACACGTAAATAACAATAAGGCATATTTTTTGCACCATGTAGATCAAGGGATTGGTGGCAAGCCATGGATTAGATGGTTGTTATTATTGTTACAATTGTTTGTAAGTCTCCAGCCATGCATAATTTGTAGGCTAGGAAAGCAGCTGGTGCTAGCGAGGCATTTGAATATGGGATGGTCAATCAAAACATCTTGAGCTTGAGCTTTATTTAATCTCATATTAGTGAGTAATTACATAAGACATTGGAGATCACAGCGAATGATTATTCCTCCAACAAGCACACAAATTAGCCCCAAGTAATACATTAGTAAATTAGGTTTAGTATGGTTTAAGTGAGCACATGGGGATAATTATCAATTAATACTAGAAATGATTAGAAATGGAAAAAGTAATTATAACGACACACAATCATTATAATGCGATTTTAGTTCTGCCATAGTCCTGTTCTTCCCCTATGGTCATTCAGGAAATAGATATGCCCTCTAAAACACTTTAAACTTGGGCCATCTGTATAGTAGAAATGTGTAACCCAGTGCAGTGGTGACCCGACTGTGGTACGGTGCCACACACGTGGACGTGACTTCTTTTATTAGGGCATTCTCTATCTTTCCCCATGTTTGCAGTTCTGTTTGCCTATGGGAGTGGAGCAGTGCTCACCCTCCACCCCCTCTCAAGTGCACTGCCATAGCTGTCCCCCGGCTAGAAAATCGGAGTCTCGAATGCATAAAATCTTATTTGAAAGTATACCAATGAGCATTTGGGCACCGTGTGAGTCTAATGCCCCTTGCTTGTTTGGTTACACATGGGGAGAATGAGAGTGTTAAGCAAGTAGAGTGAGAGGCATTAGTGATGCAAGGTGGCAAAAAGGAAAAAACCGGACCTCAAGACTTTCTGCATTACCCCACATATTTCTCAAGAAAAAATGATTTGGTTCAAACACTCCACCTGCAAGGCTATATCAGAACAGATCTACTATGTTCATTTTTGGGTACCATTTTGACCCTGGGTTCATGGCTTTGGGGGGGGGAGTCATAATCTGCTAGGTAGCAAAATTCAATCCAGCCGGCAAATTTGTATACATATATGATTTATTTTTTTTCATATGACACATATAGTTAATGCAGTGATGGCGAACCTGGACACGCGTTCAGCACTGACACACGTAGTCATTTTTTGGTGACACGCGGCCGCCCAGCGCCCCGCTGTCCGCCCCCCTCTCTGTGTAATGTGCTGCCCCTGTGTAATTGCTACCCCTATGTTAATGTCCCGCCCCGTCCCTGTGTTTTTCTGCCCCTGCTTACCGTTCCGCTCCGCGATGGTCCGCCACCGTCCTGCAACTCCTTCCTCCGCCTCCCTCCAGCGGCACATGCGCACTGCTCGTCACGTGACTGAGGTCGACCTGACGTCAGGTCAGTCACTCCACGTGACCCGAGGCCGCGGTGCAACCTGGAGGAGCCGAGCTGCCATATCATCAAGACCTGCAGTAAAGCTACAGGAAGAAGACTCACTGGGTAAGTATATAAGTTTATTATTATTTTATTTAAAGGGAGGCCGCTAGGGATGTAATTAGTAGTAAGAGGAGGCCGCTGGGGTATTTAAGAGTAAAGGGGACCGCTGGGGGTATTTTGTAGTAAGGGAGGCTGGGGATATTTAGTAGTAAAGGGAGGCCGCTGGGGGTTTTTAGTAGTAAGGAGAGCCGCTGGGGTATTTTATAGTAAAGGAGGCCGCGGGGTTTTGTAGTAAAGGAGCCGCTGGGGTATTTTAGTAGTAAGGGAGGCCGCTGGGGGTAGTTTTAGTAGTAACGGGAGGCCGCTGGGGGTATTTTAGTAGTAAAAGGAGGCCGCTGGGGTATTTTAGTAGTAAAGGGAGGCCGCTTGGGGTATTTTAGTAGTAAAGGGAGGCCGCTCGGGTTATTTTAGTAGTAAGGGAGGCCGCTAGGGGGTATTTTAAATAGTAAGGGAGCCATTAGGGGTATTTTAATAGTAGGGGAGGGCCGCTGCTGGCCATGTTATTAATAAGGGGAGGCCGCTGCTGACATGTTTATTAATAGGGAGGCCGCTGCTGGACATGTTTATTAATAGGGGAGGCCGCTATGGCATGGTTATTAAGAGGGGAGGCCGCTTGCTGGACATGTTATTACAAAATTAGGTTTTTTCTAAAGTTGACACAGCACCCAGTTATGCTCGTTTTTTTGGCGAATTTTGACACACCAAGCCTCAAAAGGTTGCCCTCACTGTATAAATGTATGCTTTAAAGCTGCTTATGAGTAATCATGATGCTAATGATTTTGTCAAAGTACGCAATAGTTCACACTTGTAATTAGTTTTTCATATTTACTTTTTATTAACTAGTTATTTTCTTCTAAGTTTAATACCATAAAAATAAGTTTTAACTATAGTTTGCAAGACTTTATTTATGTAATGTTTACCAGTTTATTTTACAAGAGGGGCATATTCTGTAAAGTTTAGAATAGCCTACCAATAAAATTTCCCATCTCTTTTTTTTTTTTGTACCATTTTAATATACTATATACACTCACCGGCCACTTTATTAGGTACACCTGTCCACTGCTCGTTAACTTACATTTCTAATCAGCCCATCCCATGGCGGCAACTCAGTGCATTTAGGCATGTAGAACATGGTCAAGACATCTCCTGCATTCAAACCGACATTCAGTCATGGGAAGAAGGGTGATTTGAGTGCCTTTGAACATGGCATGGTTTTGGTGCCAGAAGGGCTGGTCTGAGTATTTCAGAACTGCTGATCTACTGGGATTTTCACGCACACCATCTCTATGGTTTACAGAGATGGTCCAAAAAGAAAAAACCAGTGAGCGGCAGTTCTGTGGTGGAAATGCCTTGTTATGCCAGAGGTCAGAGGAGAATGGGCAGACTGGTTCGAGCTTATAGAAAAGCAACAGTGACTCAAAATCGCCACCCGTTACACCCAGTAGGCAGAAGAGCATCTCTGAACGCCAGTATGTCGGCTTTGAGGCAGATGGGCTACAGCAGCAGAAGACCACACCGGTGCCGCTCCTTTCAGCTAAGAACAGGAACTGAGGCTTACAATTTTGCACAAGCTCATCGAAATTGGACAGTAGAAGATTGGAAAAACATTGCCTGCTGATGAGTCTCGATTTCTGCTGCGACATTCGGAATTTGGCGTCACACCATGAAAGCATGGATCCCGTGCCGTATCACAACGGTTCAGGCTGGTGGTGTGGTGTCATGGTGTGGGAAATATTTTCTTGGCACTCTTTGGGCCCCTTGGTACCAATTGAGCATCGTTGCAATGCACACGCCTACCTGAGTTTGTTGCTGACCAATGTCCATCCCTTTATGATCACAATGTACCCAACATCTGATGGCTACTTTCACAGGATAATGCCATGTCATAAAGCTGGAATCATCTCAACTGGTTTCTTGAACATGATATATGTTTTTTTTATACATACTCTCATTGATTTAAGAAGTTATGGGGCTTTGAACGTCAATGCATTTTTCATCACATTTTTCATAAAAAAACGCAAAATCACACTATTAAGGGACCTGCTCAGGTTTGAAGTCACTCTGAGAGGCCTAAAAATGGTAAAAACACCCATAAATTACCCCATTATGACAACTATAACCCTCACTTACGTAAACAACTTTTATGAAGTTTGTTAACACCCTTTTAATAGTATAGTTTTACAGAGGTTAAAACAAAATGGAATGCAATTTCAAAATTAAAATTTTTTTGGCTAAATGAATGTGTTTTTCATAAAAATGTACAAATTCTCAGTGGTAAAATCCCAAAACGCTCCACAAAGTTTGATACCCAATCTCTCCCGAGTATAACAATACCCCATATGTTGTGGTAACCTGCTGTATGGGCACACGCCGGGGCATTGAAGGGAAGCTACACATTTCAGAGCAGATTATTCATTGTCACTTTATAATGGCTATACAATGTTTATTTTTTTGTCAATTTGGACAATATATATATTGTATCGCCATGTTCTGAGAATATCTTAGGTATCGGCACATGGAGCTTTGTAAGATGTCAATTTTGCAGAAAAAACTCAATTTTCATCAATCTTTTGATCAATGTTATAGAATTTTTAGAAGTACTTAAATGGGATAAAAGTGTTGATTTTAACCCTTTTTCTGTTACAGAATTAGTTATATCTCATTTAATAATTTTGATAGATTGAGCATTTTGGGATTTTATATTTCTAATTTCTTATACAATATAATATACTATGCAATGCAGTATATTGTGAATATACAGCTATTCCATGACCCACTACCTCTTGCAGGACATTAGAATCACCAACCAACAGGCTTGGGAACTTGTGAGAAGCTCCCCAACTGATCAGCATCCCCTGATAACATAATGCTTCAACTATGGCACCTAACAGGTTATCTGCTGTTACAGCTGGTGTCTGCTATATAATACAGCAGACATGAGGCCTGAATGGAAAGGGCTCTGCCCATGAGCCCTTTACAAACATCCATATTGGCACCATGACATATATTTACATCAAGTGACATTAAAAAAAAAAACAGGAATCCCTCCCCCCCCACACACACACATACCACACACAGTATATGTCTTTATGTAGATGTCTTTATACATGTTACACTGATGCCTCTATCCATGTGATTAGAGCCACTATTCTTGTAAAAAGGACTTTTATTGATGTCCTCTGTCCCTGTCAGCTGAAGTATATAGTCAACCTACCCCAGGCACTCAGTGGCTCTGCTTACCCAGCTCCCTTCATTGACCAGTGAGGAGGAAAGTTGATTTTTCTTTACACAGCCACCTCCCTATTAGACCCCACCTTCCTGAGGGAGTGGTAAATTATATAGCAGTTAGCCATCTAGTTCACGCCCTCCTCACCCCATCCTCAGGAATTTACAGCCAGGTTAGAAGTTTCAGTGGCAGTAAGAGGATGGGGTAGCTTGACTGTATACTGCAGCTCTCCATCTCCATGACAGGAAGAGAGTACATCAATAAAAGTATTTTTCACATGAATGGTGGCTGTATTCCCATGGATAGAGTCATCAGTGGAACATGTATAAAGACATCTAAAAGGTAATGTGTGTTGTGATGAACCCCAACTCTCAAGTTCAGTCACGGGGTGCACCTGCACTAGGGAACCTATCACCGTGCAAGTTTATGTAAACTGGTTCACCATTACCACCATCAATTATCTACTTCCATGTGGCTTTCAAGATGTCATATTTCTTCTGTTGAAAAGTCTGATTTATGAGACTAAATGAACCTACACCTGGGAATTTCCTAATTTTTGACTCCTTGATTGAGGAAGTTTGTTTAGTTGTTTTTAAAAGCTATTTCATATATGTCAGCAGTGTGTGGTTCATTAAAGTAGATATGAAAACGTCTTAGTTCTTAAAATAACCTTGTTTTAACATCATCTTTCCTTCTAAAATACAAATGAAGCAAAACCCACACCATCAATACAGATTTTAAAGTGTGACTATTTAATGAAATCAGCCTGTAGTGATTAACTCAAAGCTGTGCAAACAGGGTTAATTACACAGTGTTTAACAGACTTAGATTTACCTCCTTAAAAAACAGATATATTAGAGTCTCCTCCAATATATTCCAGCAGCATTTCAGTGTAAATTATACAGAATGCCATCTTACATGGAACATGTTAGATACAATTGGGCAGACTTATTAAGACTAACAATTCATGCACAAGTCAAAAACTGAAGTTTGTGGTTAAAAGTGCCAAATGTAACTCACAGGGCTCCCCTTCTTTTGAGAGGGTTTTAGTATTATCACCCTAATGGTCTCTCAGTAATTTCATGCCTCGGATGCATCCTCTACCATCCTCCTCACACACTACATTTACAGCAATCTTGTGATAAAAATGTTGTTTTCTCGCTTTCCCCCCTGTGTGCCCCTACTCCACCAACTTCCACTTTTACTTTATTGCTCAATTCATACAATAGCTCAATGTATCCAATGAGACTGTTGTATATTTGTTCCTCCTGTGAGCGGCATATGTTTCGCCTGTCCTATTTTAAGGCATCTTTTCACTTATTGATCAATAAAGTTTTGTTGAAACTAAATGTGCCAAATCTACAGAAAGGAGCTTGCTTTATAACTTTCCTTTTGGACTGTATAAAGGTATTTACCGCTTGTAAAAGTAGGGGTTTCACATATCATGGAGATTGGTGAAACAGTAGAGAATGCGCAATGCATAAGACTGATAAGAATTGTCATTGCAGTCATGATAAACTTCCTGCGAACTACTTTCAGACATTTTTACAATGCTTTAGAAACATCACCCCACCACTGGAACATCCCCAGCAAACTAGAAACGGAGGTCAGATCGGACAGAAGAACTATATTTTCCTAAAGCCAGATCCACAGCCACTTTAAGCAGGGGAGTAACTTTAGGGGGTGCAGAGGTTGCGATCGCACCATGGCCCAAGAGGTTTAGGGGGCCCTTATAGTGTCACTTTCACATATGAGAAGACTATTACTATAAACCATACATTATAGTCGGGGTTCTGGCACAGACTTTGCACTGAGGCCCATATGCTTCTAGTTACGCCACTGACTTTAAGAATTATAAACTGAAGGGTAACTACCTGTTATCATTTATGGAGAAATCTAGTACCACAGATATCATGTTAAATCCCTTTGAAAAACATATATAGAGAATGTAAAAATTTTTTTAAAAATTAAAAAAAAAATATGTGCTAAAATATTAGACAATAAGGAAGATTCTCAAGGTTCATTCTAGCTTTATTCATGCTACTTGCTTAAATAACAGAAAAAAAACAGAAACTCAAAAATGAAAGAGGCCTGAGTCCTCTAAGGGTTAATATATGTCATATGTAAAAACGTGTTTACGATATAAATACAAGAGGATATTATTATGTATTTTAAAATAATGTGTTATATTTTTGTTTGAGGATTTTATTATATACACAATACTGTACATAGGCAAGTTCCTTTACCAAGTTTACTTCCAAATGACTAATATAGGCAATAGATTAAGAACACCAGAAAAGCTTTCTTGAATAAGCCCTTGTGACATAAAACATTTGTAAAATTTTTGTGTATTCTATTTTTATTATGTCTCTGCCAGAAGAAAAAATCCCTAGCACCATCCTTAACCACTCAATCAGGAAAGGTAAACATAGGCTGTTTTCTCAAGACTTACCAGACTGTCACTGCTGTCACTAAATGAACCCTCCAATATAAGCAGTGTTACACCACATAAGTCTCTTTTCTTTTCCTGATTATTAATGTATAATAAAAGCAGAGCCAATGTAAACAGATGCAGGATCTCTAAGTCAGGAGTCTAAGCCTTGCTTTACGTACACGGCATCTGCATTATAAAACACTTGTGTGTTTCAGTATGACTGCTAATGTTACAGCATGGCTTCCATTTACTTCTGGCACTCCATCAGCTATAATACTGTAGCCTTAAAAGTTATAAACCCAGTAAATCTTTATATAGTTAGTATGGTGGAAAAATACATATGTCTAATAAAGGGGTTTCTCCCAAACAATACTTATTCCCCATCCATAGGATGAGGAGATAAATATCCAACTGTTAGGGACTGCTGATGTAAAAGGAGTACAGTGGTTGCCTGTTTTTAGCAGACCCATAGAGTAGAAAAGAGCTTCCAGAGTGAAGGTTGGAAGTACATGGGGCCCTATTTAAATGATTGGTGGGGCCAATGATCAGCCATTCATCCTTTGTGAATAGGGGGTAAGTGTTTTACGTGAGCAACCACCTTAAATGCACTTATGGGAAAGGTGAGAGAATGCAATAAAATATGTGACAAACTAAATTAAGCACATCTCAAAAAACACTCCATTCCCACCATTAAATTGGTGATATACTATAGTTATACTATGGGAATGTTTGGGAAAAGATGGGTAATGCAGTCATAGACAGACAAATATAGGAACCATAATACATACCGTAGTACTGTTTTGCAATAGGGTTAAAATCCTTGCAAAAACCAAGTCTACATGGACCTTCAAAGTATTGATGTAATGTCCAGTGGGTCAGTAACACAAGTACATAACAGTCCAGTTGCAATGAGGAAGGGTCAAGGAGAACATAGCAACACCAATGATATCTTTTTATATATCATGTTTATTAAAAATTTATCCAGATATCTATACAAATAATAGACTTTTTAGTACACCCTTTCCTGTTTCAGAAAATGTGTGAAAAATTTGCCTATTTCTTGACACATGATATGCAACTTCAATAAGCGGACCAAAGGGTCTGATTTGTTGTGGATTTGCAAAAGGCAAATTCAAAAATTGCTTCAGCTGTTGTTGATAGAGTAGATAGAATTGGTCCAGAACAGATATATTCCATTAGATTTGGACCAGTCATTTTAAAAGTACTTTAAGAACAAGATTCACATTATGAATACCCATAAAAAGGAACAGAACTTCTTGAAAAGATAAAACACTTTTTTATATAGAAATAGTGACACAAAAGACAGAAGAATTTACTACATATTGAAAAATATTGGTTGATGGAGTTGACTGTTTCTCATTGCTCCATTCCACAAGACTAAAAGTGTTCATAATTTCAATATTTGGGTCCAATATTGGCAAGACTCCAGCGGAAGCCAAGGATTTCATTGATCCTTTTGCTTAGAAGAATTGGAGTCGTCAGAGAACAAAAATGACATTGAACTTAAATGAAAGACATTGAACATTTGCGAGTTCAATAGTTTAGCAATGACCGACAGTCCTAGGGTTCAGTATAAGATAGGTTTTGTAGGTTTGTTCTCAACTTGAATTTGTATTTAAGTCAGAATTGCAATATTTTGTAAGTATAACTCCAGACTAAGTATTTTTTCATTCCTCTGACTATAGGATTTTCATAATTTTGGGCTGTTATGGGAGCAAGGATTAACAAAAAAGCTTCATTGGAGACATTGTTAATAACTCTTATGTTAATCATTGTAGTCTGGGGGCAGAGTTCAATAAATTACCAAAAGGAGTCAGAGAGGGCATTTGTAACTAGGAGTCGTCTGTAAGTTGAGAGTCCTTAAATGGGGTTGGCCACTTTTCAATAAATCTCCTCCATTAGACATGTCTCTGCATGTATATGTACCTGTACCTTTGCCTCCTGTGAGAGCTTCAGACGTTCCCTGTTCTCCCCATACTGCTATATGCACAAATACACAACTTCCAGTCATAATCTCCTTCTAGAGGTCCTTCCTAGTTATCAGTGTAGAGTCTTCACAGAGCACTAAATGAAATATCAGGGATGATGAAACAACAAGTGAACATTAAGGAAATAATATTAAGACACATAGGAAATTTATGTTAAAGAGTGGCCAAACCCTTTAAGTCAAGGACTGCCTGTACACTCAAAGGTCGATATGAAATATCTCTACCTTGTAGAGATCTTGCAGCACTAAAAGTAAATTCATTTCATTACACGACCAGTACATATAAGCAGCAGGATCAAGCCCATTTGAGCTTTTTGTTCTAGTTAGTTAACTGGGCTCACACACATATTATTTCCTTACATATGACTGCTTCCAATCCCTCAAAAGTAGACAGTTCTATTTGATACTTTACATGTACATGCAGCAACTCCAAAGCATATACATTGTGAGGAACAAGGATCCATTATTGATGGCAGATATGTGTCGCCAAGGTGCCTGGCCTCAGGTTTCTGACATTTGTCTAGTTGTAGTATAGCTGCTTCCTACAGTTGAACCAGGATGGCTTTCATTGGAGTAGTCAAAGAGAAGGGTGGGATGACTACTCTTACATATCCAGGCCAGCAGATAAAGCCAGGAAGCTCAGGTGAGCTGTGTGTGGTGTTTTGCAGACTGGGAGTCTGCTAGTCTTCATGAAGAGCTGGTGGTGTTACACACCAAAGATCAGTGAGTCTAGAGAATAAAACAGTTACCTGGACTATTACTTGTTGTGATTTGTGTGATCCTCACAACAGTAGTGGATTATAATACAGACAGTTTGGTCAGTAGCCTGGGTCTTCCAGTGGGCCTATGGCCACCCAAACCACTCACCAATTATTTTACTTATGGGCTTTCACCCACTAATCCTCTCCATCTGTTCCTGCTCTAAATAGATATGTACACCAGAGCCATTTCAAGATCTTTGAAAGTGCTCCAAAAGTCCTAAAATCAAAGAAGCTTGATTCCTGTACCATATAGGAAGTGAATTCCAGACTTGTAGGGGCTTTAATATTCATACAGCCCAAGGACCAGGGAAGTCTTAATCCACCTCTGCCTTACAACATGGAGTTCCTCCAAAGGATATACATAAAGTCCCCCCAAATCACATACATGCAGCACCTCCAAATGATACACACTTAGTCCCTTCAAATTATATATACATGCAGTGCCCCCAAATAAAATACATCCAGTACTGCCAAATAGAACACATACAGTACCCCAGAGGTAGAATTCATGCAAGTGCCATCCGAGTAGAGCATATTCTGCGCCTTCAAATAAATATACATATACTGCAAGGTCCATAGGAACCATAGCAATAGTTCAGCTGCCAGTGAACTGTTCAGTGTTAAAGACTCACATTTCAGGCTATACTACTGTCTCAATAACATTGTAGAGACATTTTATTAACTTCTTAACTAGCAATTCATAAATGCCAGCATCACCAGAATGCCAACATCACCAGTTTTATAGGATTTAAAGCATTAGTATAAACTTATAGATACATGTCAATTTGTAACTTGGTCTGTTCACCTCATATATTTTGCTCATTAGGCTAACCTACATGACAAGGTGCTTTCTTGGTCTTTTAAATAAACTTAAGGTGATTTGTGAGATGCCAGGGTCAAAGGCCTGGTACCTCTAACTACTAGGAGAATGGTTTAACAAGATCAGAAAAAAACATGACTGAGGATTTAAATTGGCAAGAAAAATGAGGTGATGGCTGAAACTGATGATGTCATAACAGAGCTCAGTGAGAGGCAAACACATGATTCTTCAGCCCTGACACGCCTATTATGCACCTATGTTTAATTACAAAGTCTGCCATAAGATACCAAGATAGAAACACAAATGACATGTTTAGGACATCATGAGCAATGAAAACTAAAATATGTCAACAGTAAAGTGCACTATGCTATTCATACCTATATAAAATAAAAAAGGTTGAAGGAAAAAAACTATAAATGCCAATAAATAAAATGGTGCATTTACAGGCCTCTCTGCACTCCCTGCCTAAAGGCATCAGCCTTTACTGTATAATCCTTTTCAGGATAACAATTACATTGAATTGTTTCCAATTTCAAGGCATCAAGATAAGTCTGTTGCATGGATGCCTGGTAACCCCATTCCCTTCTGACCTTAGAAATATTTTTGGGTCCCGTACTGACGCTAAAATAATAAAATTAAAAATGGTTTCAAATGTTAAGAAGTAAATATAAATAAAATTTCCTCTTAATTGTGTAAAAAAAATTAAACTACCCCTTGTTAACTTACATTAAAATTGAAACTACCAAATGTTATTTACCCTACATGGTTAACAATGGAAAGAAATATCAAAACTAATTTTTGCTTGTCCCTCAAGAGTTCAGAAAGTGTGTTGAAGGGAACCTGTCATCAAGAACAGGCACAATGTACCTTACTCTGTGCCCCTCCACTAAGCCTTTCTTGGAAAGTGCAGTGAAGGCACCCTAGCTTAAATTTTCATCCTCCCACCAATAAAATAGCTTGCTAAACTTTTTCTGCCTTTGTCTATGTTGGCTCTACCAATCGCGACTCGTCTCTGCCCATTACTGGGTTCACAAAATGGTGAGAAGATTCCTTCACAGCGCTTACTGCTAAATTCACCATTCAGTGAGGGGGGCAGCATTCTGGTAGGGACAGGAAGTGACCAGGGAGAGGACTTCCTGTCTGCTCAGGCTGAGATCTGAAGAGACACAGAGCTGTGAATCAAAAGAAGGAGGTTCACTGGAAGCCAGGAGAAACCTTGACTCTTCAGAATTGACTCTGTCTACTCGTTTGTATATTAAAAAAAATAGCTTTAATTAGGGTACAGTGCCTCAGTGACAGACAGTTTTAGGTGATATGGGGAGGACTTGTAACCATTTCCCAGCAGGAATTACTGGTGTAAAATTCTGGTGACAGATCTTACCAACAGCATAAAATAAAAATAATAGGCATGCCAAAATTATACACATGAAAACTTTAACTGAGAAAGAGTGGATAAAAGTTAATCAATAAGTTAAATCAGCCTAAACATGGGTCACTGAAAAATCTAATTCATACAGAAAAAAAAACAAGCTATAAAATTGCAGCTCGTGGAATATGACTTTGACAAAAGTTATAACAATATAGCCTGGCCACTTATGGTTAATAAAAATATTTCTAGACGTTTGAGTCTACGATAAAGCAATTCCGTACATTTGTAAGCTGTTTACCTAAGTACAAACATGCTGCTTCCTAGAGAATTTTTACATTTGGCAATTATACTTTTTGGCTTTTAATGGATTACAGTTTAGATGAAATCACATAATGCAAGTAAGATTCTTCCAAAAAGGAATATTTCCAAACTGATCATCAATCACCTGCTTCAGACTACTGAACATCCAGTGATAATCTGAGAGGGAATGGTTATTTGTAGAGTAAATGATTGTCTGGAAGATGTGCATATCCGTAAAAGTTGTGTGTAATCACAGAATAATTCTTTTATGATGAATTGCAGATTCTTTAATTGTCATTGTTTTTTCAACTGACACATGTGGTTCTGGTTTATTAAGAAAGGTTAAAAGTTATTTGTTACAAAAGAAATTGCTTATAGATGAGGGTCATGTATGAAACTGCTGCTTTGGAAGGATGGGGCAAGTGACAGTAAAAGGCCTACATTTCTTTTCATACACCATTTAGTAAAGGTTTAAACATTTTGATGCCAAACATATTGTTAGTCTGTGTTTAAATGATTCCTGTTACTCCTTGTGTTGAAAAAAACACACACAATGGGGCAGATTTATCAAGCTGTCTGAAAGTCAGAATATTCTTAGTTGCCCATGGCAACCAATCACAGCTCAGCTTTCATTATACAACGGCTAATGAATATTTTAAAGGGGAGCTGTGATTGGTTGCCATGGGCAACTAAGAATATCCTGACTTTCAGACCGCTTGATAAATCTGCCCCAATAAGTTACTGTACCAATATGTATCTGAGAGAAAACATTTTGAAGAATAACATAAAATCCAGCCAGACTCAGATCATATTAATAACTGTTATTTAAATCTCATAGACATGAGTGGCGTAACTGAACAGTAAGTTTTTAGCAAACCACTAGAGATATTCTAGAGAGAGGTGGTAGTTCTAGATATGAATAAACTACTGGATAGGCAAATATTTATTGGTTCCCAATTCCAAGAGGTCTGGGAAGGGATATTTCTCTGTCAAATTCAATTATGAAAAAACTATTTAGGCTTTTGCATTGTTTTTCCACTCCCTTCCGGAGGCCATAGGAATCTTATTTTTGTGTGTACAAACCATGTGCAGGTTTGTTTTCCACATAGAAGCCTAATACATGCATTTTTTATTTTGCTTATTCATTTTCCCTACCAAGACCCTTTCCATTCTTTACTCCCCTCTTTTCACAAACCATGCCTTTTTTATTTTTCCATTTACAGAGACACATTGAGGGCTTATTATCATTGTACAAATTGTACTTTCTAGTGGCACCATTTTATATTTTGTACGATGTACAGGAATGCTGCAGGAAAAAATTCCAAATGTGGTAGAATTGACAAAAAGACACAGCTGCACAATTTTCCTACAGGCTTTGTGTTTACATTTTTTCCTATGGGATCCTGGTTTTACCTTCCCTTTATTCATTAGGTTGGTGTGATCACGAGATGCCAAATTTATATAGGTTGTATTTAATTTTTAAAAGATTTTATATTTTGTCCTAAAATTAGTTTTGCCATATTCTGACACCAATAACTATTTCATATTTTAGTGTACAGAGCTGTTTGATGTGTCATGTTTTGCGGGACAACTGACATTTTTATTGCTACCATTTTGGGGATTGTAAGTTGTGTCTAAGACAGACTGTAATACAGGCAGTCCCCGGGTTATGTACAAGATGGGGTCCATAGGTTTGTTCTTAAGTTGAATTTGGATGTAAGTCGAAACTGTATATTTTATGATTGCACCATTGACAATTGGAGTTTCAATTTTTTTTTCTGTAATGGGACCAAGGATTATCAATAAAGCTTCATTACAGACACTTTACAGCTGATTATTGCAATATAGGACTATTGTAAAGCATACAGAGAGCTTCACAAGAGGTCATAGGGGGCAGAGAAGTCTTGTCTTTAACTAGGGGTCATCTGTAAGTCTGGTGTCTTTAAATAGGGGACCGCCTGTATAGATATACTACTGACAGCTATAGAAGCTTTTAACAGGCTCCCAGCTATCATTGCATCATTCAGTTTAGTTAGGTTTTGCAGTTCGACTGTAGCACCTAACAAGATAACTGCTGCAATTGGTGCCAACACCAACCATGGGAGTTATGGGCAGGTGTGTATAGAGAGTTCTTAGCCCATGAGACCTCTCCATAAAGGCATATTTTTTGTTTTAGTCACCCTAGAAAGTTTGAATGCTGATACAATATTTTGCTATGTTTCTCTGTTGGAGTGTATAGCATATCTACAGTTTTGAAATAACATAGCCCTTCCACAATACTAGGTGAATTATGTTAAAGGGGTTCTCTGGGATCCACATTTTTTTTAAGCCCCAGCTGGTGTTAAAGTAATAAAAATCATATACCTACCTAGGTCCTTTCCTATGGTCCAGTGTGGCTCCTTCCATCTCTAAAGGCCACTGTTAGTATCCAGAGTTGACACCGTACACTCCCAACAACATCCAACTTCAGATGTAGTAGGTGGAAGTTGAAGCAGTGATGTCAATGCTATCAGTAATGGAAGACCACAAGCATTTTTTTTGTTATAGCTACACTACCTGGGCCAATATTGAAAAGTTGAAAAGCCTTTATCACTCTACTTTGAGTGATGCCTCCCTCTTGTAGGCATGTTAGACAATGTAAAGAAAATAGCAAAAAAGGATAAGGTTGTTTGGATGTTAATATAGATGAATGGAGTACCGGTCGGTACAATGTCGTGGGGGAAATGCTACTGGTGTAATGTGAAACAAGGTTGCACTGTGCAGATATATTGTAGCACCTCTGAGGTGCATCAGAGATGCAGAAACGTGTTAGGTGTTACTAACAAACAAAAATAGGGTAACTGATACCATCAGTGCCTCTAGTCCAAATCAAATGTGTGTCCCACTAGACTGACTTTGTGTAAGGACTTGAAAGCCAGGACAGTGTGCATAACCACAATAAATTATCTGTCCCATCTAAGGACCACTACACTCTACTTTACAGGCCAATGCATGACAAAAATGTTGTCATACAATTTTTTGTGATAAGTTCCAAATATTTTAATGAAATAATAAAGTGTATTTCAGTTTTAAACATTTATAGTCAGAAAAGATACTAAGTAATATAGATGAATGGAGGTATGACTATGCCTGAGTGGTATAAGGTGGACTGAAGATTCATCATCATCATCATTTTCTACATCTTATCACAACACCTCTGTTGAATATATAGTACTTTCTTGTTGGCTATGGGAAAGGATCCCAAAGACATGAACTCAAATTCTCAGTTATGAAGGGTCTATGCCAGTGGTGGCAAACCTATGGCACGGGTGCCAAAGGTGGCACTCAGAGCCCTTTCCGCTGGCACTCAGGTCATCTCCCTAGGACAGAGTTCACCAAATGCTAAATCTTCCTGCAGTCCCAGGCAACTTATGAGATGCTGCTCTCAGCGCTATTTTAAAGCAACACTTCTTCAGCTGTTTGGAACTGCGGGAAAAGTTAGATGCTTTTGATAGAACTGCATCCAGCTGGACCCACCATACTTCCTGTACAGAGAGACACTGGAGAGAAGCTATTTGCCCTCTTTCTTTCAACTGTCTTGGTGGCCTCAAGGGGCCAGTACGATTGAAAGATGTGGAAGAACAGGAAGCAAAAAGTTACTACTTAAAATTCCATGTTGGCACTCTTCAGTAAATAAGTGAATACTGTTTGTAGCTTGGGCACTCGGTCTATAAAAGGTTCGCCATCACTGGTCTATGCTTTTGAAGTTTGGTGAAAATATGGTCTCTTTGAATTGTCGCAACATTTCTGTAAATCCTAGTTCTCATGGGCTAAATAATAGATGTTAAAATAAACATATTTGGCTTTGGAATAATTGTATTTGTTTCACCATTTATATTGTATTTATTTCATAAATTGCCTATTTTGGCAGTTTTCCTCAACTCAAAGGAAGTCTACAATCTACTTACCAAAGTGCATGATCGAAAAATTGTATGTTATAGTCCACTATATGGCGAATTGGGGGGCATCGTCATAGCCTCTGCAAGCCACAGGGACTATGGCTATAATGCACCCCCAGTAGCATTGCAGAGACATCCATGCAGTAGCACCTGTTGTGTCAGGGATCCCTGAAGCCTGCGGGGCAACGAGAGGCTCTGCACAGCATGTGGCTGTGCCACCGACATCACACATCTGCCTTCAGACATTGGGGCATCACGAACACACAAGGGGGCACCTCTGCTGTGCTACTGGGGGGGGGTGTAATAGCCAGAGGCTACCCCTGTAGTTAATATGCAAGTTCTTAATCATGCTGCCCTAAATAATCTGCCACTGGATCGACTTCAGTAAGTAGATTCCACATGGTAGATTTCCATTAAATCTGAAACAAATAAAAATAATTTGGCTCATTGGAAAATGAACAAAAGTCATGTCTGTCCCATAGAATGATGAAAAATATCTATATAACATGTTGGATAGTAACTTATGCCAATCTGTTCACCACTGTGTTTTTGGAGTCATGCTTCTTATAGATAGTGATGCACTTGGAGGTTAAAGGCTCATGACTCGTGCTTTACAGTAATGAGCTATAATATTGGCCTAAGAGTCTTGAGTATAACCCACAGCAGTTTATAAGCAATAAAGATAAAAAATGGAGTGACAACAAGCACCTGCAGTCTGTGAGCTGGAACAGTCCTCGCACACATCCTCTTCCTGGCCCAGCTCACAGAAGAATTAGATGTTGTCTGAGCTATTGATTCTGAGCACCAGACTCTTCTTTATGCTCGCTGAAAGCTGTAATGATTTCACCTCCAGTGCTCATAAAAACCACATTGCACTAGGGACTCAACCAAATATGTTTCCCTTTTTCTGTTTTGAACATAGGTTTGTGCATTTCATTCTTAATGTGTCGTATCATATTGCAAAGTTCTGAAACCATGCCAAATAAAACCAGGCAACTACAGCAACTAAATGCAACATAAAGACAAATATATAACATTTATTTCAATTTTTTTAATTTTATTCTATTTTTGCCCATCTGAGCCCATTATAAGCCAGGGCTGTGTAGCAGGAATAAGATGACTATAATCTTTTCCTTGTATCTTCTATGGGCTTCTCTTTAGTGCCTTTTCTCTAGGCCTTTAGGTACCACTCAGCTATAGATAACACCATGGACCTTATTTATAGTTTTTTTGCTTTTATAACCCATTTGTAGTTACTACTGTAGAAATTCTCCTCCTGTGTGACTGTATAAAGCATTAGCTCATATACATTTTCAACTCTCAAGATATCTGATAGTCTCATAACAATCATTGAATATACATTAAACCAAACTCAACATATACACAGACAGAAATTTTACATTTCAGTAATTCTATTTAATCTTGATGTAGCACAGAGGTCCTCAAACATTTCTTCTGGGGTCTCACATTTCTAAATCCCAGTCTATGTACAATCAGTTACATTATGTCATTTGTATGGGACAAAGACTATCTGCAAATGACTGTGGCTCTGATAGATATGTGTTATATTACAGAGCTGCTGATCCGGGATAGAAATATTTATCACTAAATAAAGTGATGCACCTTAAAAATCAGAGCAGCTATAATGTAAAAATACATGTGGAAAATGTTATTAATCTTATAAAATAAAAATAAGAAGCAATGAGTAAATTACAGTAATCTCCATAAACAGGATGTTATTATTCAGAGCACTAGATAAGAAATACAGACAGGATAAAGTATTCTACATGAAAACATCTAAAGAAACATCAGCTCCCAGAGTCACAGAATGGTAGAATAAGAAGGTAGCAAGTGGAAGTGTTGAAGGAATCTACCATTTGCTTTTATGCATTGTGAACCAAACATACCTTGAGAATGCTGTTGCGATACTGATGCAGAAATGTATCTTGTTTAACCCCTGAACTGAGTGGTTTTGCTCATCAAACAATTATAAAATTCAGGACCTTGGGAAAGCTGGGTGCAGATTGGCTGCCATACATAAACACATTACACAGAACTTCCTCAACTGTCCAGACAGTTGGAGGACTTATACGCAGCAGCGGCTGATGTTGCAGCAATTGATTACAACACAGGGACAACACAGTGCATATAGCATTCTCTGAGCAGTGCATAATTAGGGTAAGAGGAGAAGCACCAGCCAGCCACAGGAGAGACAGAGCCTCATTATCATAATTTTATAATTATTTTTTCAGCAAAACCACTCAGCACAGGGATTAAACAAGATATGTGCCTGCATCATAAAATCAAATGGTATATGAATGTTACTAGCCCTTCAGTGCTGTTACAATTAGCAGTGCAGGTCCCCGCTACAACTGCACATCATGATGCTGCTAGATTAGAGGGAGAGGGAAGAGGGAGAGAGCAGGGGGTTAGGTGAGACATGTTCTGCTTATTGTAACAGCCTGTAAAGCCACTGAGGGTCTATGGTAATGTACCATCTATAGCTGCAACAATCATTCCCAATTATGTCTTTTCAAAAAAGGCCGCTAAAGACATAGCTGTAAATGGGAGCTACGGATAAAAATCCAATTCCTGTATCCACGGTTCTGTAGCTCAAAAAGCCACAAACCTGAAGCAATTTGAATGATGAGATTCTTAGCTTTAGTATGTTACCAAAACTGTTACAGAGACCAAGATAGGGCAGTCCGACCCATTTGTCAAACATTTTTGCAAACTGGAGAACCCATATTAATAATTATTGGTGTAAAATGCTGTGTTATTAACACATATTCTCTTGGAAATTATATTTGCGTTTTAACATCTAAAACCAACAACAAGTGTCAAACATGTAGTGAGGGGTACCTGGAGGTGGGCAGATTCTTCCCAGAACTGTATTAATTATAAGCAACATTACAAGATAATAGACCAGTGGTGGCAAATCTATGGCACGGGTGCCGGAGGTGGCACTCAGAGCCCTTTCTATGGGCACCCAAACCTTCACCCCAGCACAGTTTGTTTGCCAGAGAGGACTCGAGGCTTTCTACTGTGGTCTAATACAGTGGGGACACGCCATGCTCGGTGTTATTTTAAAGCGACACATCCTTGGCTGCCTGAAAGAAAGGTACATTCTAAATTTCTCCATCTTCTTCCTATTGTATTGATGTCTTCAGGACAGAAATATGATTGAAACCTATGATACAGCAGTTATGAACAAGTTATTGCTTAAATAGTCATGTTGGCACTTTGCGACAGGCGAGTGGATTTTGGTTGTTGTTTGGGCACCCTGGCTTTACAAGGTTCACCATCACTGCACTAGACAATTATCAAGCACATTGCAAATGCAAAGTTCTTCACTGTAATCATTAATCCTGTCATCACAATTTCCATTACTTCCTGAGCTGTGAATACTTCTTAGATCACTTCAAGTGTTCTTATGTAGATGAATATCTGAGGGACATATCAAATATTTAACACACATTTATTTCAAATAAAAGGTCACCGAATGTAAAAGCAATTGTTGGAGTTGTATGTTCCAGGCCTGGAATGAAAGCCTTCACACAGTCCACGGCTCAAATGCTCTTTAATGTAAAATAGCAGATATAATATTGTTTTTTCCATCAGACTGTGACGACACTTGGTATAATTCCATCTACCCCGACATTTACTCTTGAATAATATATATATTACGGTATCCGGGTTTAGTTATGCTTTAACGCTTTGTTTATGTAGCTGTAATATTAATTACTTACAGAGACTGTATAAGAAAATATTCCCCCCACCGCATCAAGTAGGAATATTTTCCTATACACCATTTCTGACTGCTATGAACCCATCAAGAAAAGATTCCATCAGGAGCAGATACCATGTGGATCCTTCAAACAGATTCCTTACCTTTTCTTTTGGCTTGACACGGCCAGATATGACTGGTAATTTCTTCCCACAAGCCTAATATAGTTTCTCAATATTGTTTCAAGGTCTCATGATATATAATGTTGTATTAAGTATTACATCGCATCAAAGTGAAGCATGGTAAACCAGGGACACTTACTGAGTGTCACAGGCTTGAGAAAGCTATATATATGCGCAAAGCAGCCTGTCGCTGTGGTGTGCCCGGCACCTCTCTGTAACTCCTGCTGGCCTGAATAAAGCATTGCACTTTGTGGTGAGTGACCGGCTTTATCTAATTTCTTTCAATCTGAATATTTTTGTACACTTGCTGGATTTCTATAAAGTGTTTATTGTGTTACTGCCTTTGATTCCCGATCTCTTGCCGCACTATATACTGAATATTCATGCTGCAGTGAAGGTCTTAATTGCCTGTAATTTCTTTCAGTGGGGTTTCTATAAACACTTACTCCTAGATCCAGGCGCTGTGACTGTGGTAATCTTCTTATATTTGTTATCCATGGCATCCATCCTTCTAAAGTCAATTTTTAAAATGATGCTAATAAGACTGAAGGCTATGTGCATGTTACAGCTTCACAAGCTGTTGTTACACTGCACTTAATAATGATAATAATAATTCCTTTATTTCTATAGCCCACACAGATTACACAGAGCTTGCCAAATCAGTCCCTATCCCAATAGGGCTCACAACCTAATCAACCTACCAGTATGTTTTTGGAGTGTGGGAGGAAACAAGAGAACACGGAGAGAACATGCAAACTCTTTGCAGATGTTGACCCTGGCACTTGAACCCAGTTCCCCAGCGCTGCAAGGCTGTAATGCTAACCACTAAGCCACCGTGCTGCCCTACATTTTAATCTCAGCAGCAGTGAACACAGATTGGGAGGGGGGAAAAGCTTGTTCAGAATATAACAGCTTGTGAATCTGCACAGTCTTTCTGGCTCATTAGCATAATTTTAAAAGCTGCAAAGACAAACATAGAACTGTCTAATGATAAATCTCACCCTTTATGTTTATGCTAATCTAGATTACAGATTTTCAATGAACTGTAAATTTTTAAAATGTATTTTTCATAATGTATTCATAATTATGGGGACTGCCATCTGGCTTCGTTAATAGAATTTAATCATATAATTTACAACAGCTTCTTGGTGGTAGAGAGTTATAGACGGGAGCAAGATAAGAGCAAAGGGAGAGTTTTGTAGATTTGATCAATGATTATTTTATGATCTGTTGATATTTTCTATATTGTCACGCAAAAATTATGTTTTGCGTAAAAACTAGGGTAATAGGTTTTGTTTTTGGTAGCATATTCCAGTTAATGTCAGACTATTCATGTTAGTCCCAAAGACTAAAAGCTACACCACCAGCAGGCAAAGGTATATTTTAGCTAGAAGTTAGAAGAATGTACTAGGGAGAAAAATAATAGTTAATAGGCAAAGTATTCCTCCCCGGGGTGAAGAGCAGAAACATTGACAATATGTAAAAGTCAAGAATCATTTCAAATAATACAATTATGACTAAAGTCTGCCACAAGTCATAAAGACCATATGAAAGCAGGATAAACAGGTTTTAACTAACAGATATCAGTTGCTACAGGAATTATCAAGTTATAGCACTGACCATGTACAGTATTTGACCTGGAAGGTGTTCCCTGTTGCTTGGATCAGTAGTGATTTCCTTATGAATTGTTTGTAAGGCATGCATGTTTGAAATTATATTTCCCATCTAATCTGTTTTGTCATATTTTCTAATTTACAATTCCATTATGATGTCATTTTTTGGTAGCAGTTGCCAGTTAAACTGCATATAAATGTTATGGTAGGTATCCAAATATAATAATTTTTGCTAAAATTGCATTACCCATTTATACAACATCCTATGGAACTGTTGATTTTAATTGAAATTTTATCACCATAAAGCCAAAAGGAACTCTTTTAAAGAGTTTCCTGGATATCTAACTTTTACAAAGCCCTTGCATAACACAGTAACACAGTAGTAGAAACATTTCATTTACACATTCTACACTTCCCATTCTGGCATCCTATACATGCTCAAGAGCCTGAGTGGTGGCTTTCTTCCATGCAGGAGCTAAGGACCGTTCAAGAAACAATGGGTTGTGGACCCACTAGGGGACTTGTATCATAGTTTCTTTTTACTTTTGTGTATAATTGAGCAGCTGAGGAGAGATGAATTGCCTAATTACATTACTGTTAACATCAGCATTTACAAAACACATTGTAAATGTGATAACAGTAATGTAATTAGGCAAATCACCTCTCCTCAGCTGCTGTAATGCATTCCAAAACGTAACCAAAACGCCATGTGTGACCTTACCCTTAGAAATAACAAATAAATTAAAAACAAAAAATGTAAATGCAAAAAAGTATGAATTTTTTTAAAAAATGTGCTAAACTTTCAACATTTAAAACATAATAATAATAATTAAATAAAAAATAAGCAAAAAGTGATATATAAGTGATAAGTCACATGGAAAATCCTCTGGAAAGTTATCTGGAAAATAAAGATATACTGCACAAGGTGTAGACAATGGTGTACGACAACAAAAGTCACAAAAAAGACAAAAGTTGCAAAAATAAGACAATGGACTTAGCAGAAATAAAGATACATGTCCCCCATTGTGTCACAAGACCTGGCTATGTGCCAAATACAAGGCCCTTGCCCAAATATTCCCATTGGTATTCACTCTAAAAATTCTGTACAGGGATCTGAACTTTGCTGTGACAAGGACACAAGGTTTCTACCATCTCTAGGTACTCCAAGTTTAGTTGGTTGGTGGGTATCCAAGGCTGGTCAACTTGATGGGAGGATGGTGTCATACAGAATAAAACATTGGGGCACTTTTAATTACCCTTCCCGTTGACGCCACTGATACGGAATGTCCTATGAGGATTCGGAGCTGCCGCGATTCACTAAGATCGTGCATCCAATTTCTTGCATGTGTCGCTTCCCCGTTCAGGTCCGCCGGTGCATGTAAGTGCTGATCTTGCGACAAAATTTTGAAAGTTAAACTCTGTGGTTTGTCCGAATCAGTCGGGTTGTCTGACAGCCACGCCACCGATTTGTGTCGCATGCAAGCCGGCGCTGATGCGTCACAATCCGATGGCGTGCGCCAAAAACCCGGGGTAATTCAGGGTACAACGGAAAAATTAGCAAAACCCGACGGAAATGCGTCTGACGGACCCTTAGTAAATGTGCCCCATTGTATGTCATGCCAGGTAGCAGACATAATAACTAGCACAGACTGCAGGTCAGGGCAAGATGAAAACAAAACTCCTAGATCAAGGCAAATGAAAAATACATCAGAAGTGTATATAAAAATCAATGCGGTTAACTTGAGCTGAGGTCACAAACCTTAGTATCAACAATAGAAGAAGTATGCCTTGGCTAAGAACTTAGAAACCAAGGACTATAAATGCTCTGGCATCTCCCACTGGAGGAAAGTGTATTTTATCATCAGAAGTGTGTACTGATTGGGGAGGGGCAATACACTGGAGATCATTGGCTCTTTAACACTTTGCACTTAAAGGGGCTGGCCACTCTTTTACATAAATTGTCTATGTGCCTTTACTGCCTTAATAACAATCCCTTAATGTTCATCAACAGATTCAACATCCTTGATACTTAATTTATTACTGTATGTAAACTGTCTGTGGATGTTTGTTACATAGTCAATGGGGCAGATTTATCAAGTGTCTGAAAGCAGAATATTTCTAGTTGCCCACGGCAACCAATCACAGCTTCCCTTTAAAATATTCATGAGCACTGACAAAATGAAAGTTGAGCTGTGATTGGTTGCCATGGGCAACTAGAAATATTCTGACTTTCAGACACTTGATAAATCTGCCCCATTGTCTCTGCATGTTTGTCTCTGATGAATAGGGGGGACCTGCATCAGGAGATTATAACTAATCCTCCTGCCCCCTCTCCCTGTGTCTGTCAGTGAGATGGACTCTGAGAGAGGCACAGTGGGTGACGCCATTAGGACAGACTGAAGGAGTGAGAAATAGGAAATAGTGTACTGTGGGCAGCATGGTGAGAATAGATAAAGGCTGGAGTTCTCAAAGGAGACAAAGGTAAAGACACATACATGCAGAGATATGTCTAATGGAACCGACTTATTGAAAAGTGGCCAACCCCTTTATGCCCAGGAGCATCCAGGTGACAGACCTCAATGGGGAAAGAGGGCACACATGTTGATCCGGCATAAAATGCCAATGTTACAAGCAGCATTACTGAAAACATTATGATTGTCAATGGCTGAGCTTTTAAGGATATGCTTTTTCTGAGGGCACACTTTTTGTGAATTATTGGTGGTCATTATAAAGAAAAGGAGGAACAGGTATTTTAGAAAAATGTCTCTTCAATGTTTAATATACAATTTTAATCCTCTCTATATTTCTATAGCACCAACATATTGTATTCTGCAGCCTTCACCAGTCACTTTATTTAGCAAGGTTTACAATCAGAATTCCCTATCTGTATGTCTTTGGAGTCAGAGTATCCTCCGAATACTCATGTAAAAGCAAAAGTGATTCTTTTATCATTTGCATTGCTTATAAAATAAAAAACACCCAAATAGGATTTCCTCTTTACTATAATATAACATGACCAGAGAGTAAAAAGAGAATTAATGGAAGCCAGACAATCAACCCTTAAACTACTGACTACTACTAAATGTAAATGAGATTTGTAGATGGTGGAAAAAAGTGAAGTCTCCAATGGACTGGATTAACATATTTTCTTCAGAACTTCTAATTGTTTAAAGCTTCAGAAAGGAAAGTTATTATTAGGGATATCAAGTGATCACATTTACATATTATTGTATATGGAACTTCTGATCTGTATGTCATTTCACATATATGCAAAAAAGATTTCCGCAAGTAATGTGTTTAAAGGTACTTCATTAAATAGTGACAGAAACACAAGAACTGCCATAAAATAGTAGCATTTCCTTATCTATAGCTAGACTGTTCTTTGGAAACCTGAAAATACCTACAATTATATGGTTTTAGTTTACAAACATATGGTAATCTCTGAGACTATAATACAAATATAAAATAAAGTTCAAAATTAATAGGAAAGACAAACTTTCCAAATTAAATCAGCAGGACATCTATTAAAAGAACACATAGGTTCCCAATCTGTAACCTAAATAAAGCATATAAGCAATACCCAACATACAGAAACAAACACACAAACAAATTTTGCATGATAATTACAATTCGTAAGACTGGACCCCTAATGCAGCGATTTAAAGCGAAACACGTTGGGGATCGGCCTTGATTGTCTGTATGCATTGTTTATATTGTAATTCTCTTTTGTGCTATTGCTTTATCCTATGGACTGCATTATTGTTAACATATGATAGGATCAGACTTTTGTGCAGCATCAGAATAATAATAAATCTTTATTCCATCATATTCCGTAGCACCTTACAGATTGTGGGATATGTATATAAACAAAATAAGACATTTTTGAGTAATAACACATTCATATAAAACAATAAGAGTGAGGGCCCTGCTCAAAGGAGCTTACAGACTATGGGGGCATTTATCAGTTTTCTGGTGTACAAGCCAAGAAATAATTGCAATGCCTTGCAAACCACCAGGTATTGATTATTTGTCCTTTTATGCCACTTCCACATTAAGTGATTGTAGAGGTGCGTAAAGGGGAGCTTGAATGGTCGCTAGCTCTGGAGCAATTCCATGCCGGGGCAGGGTTTCATCATAAGCCAGTGAACGATAAATGAAAAGTCCCCAATGAAACCAATTACAACTTACAATGGATCATATTTTATGTCTGTTTTTTAGAAATAAAATGACTGTATGATTTTAGAATCTAACAATCAACAACTTTACAGCATTCGGTAGTCCAGTATGTGCACATGAGGTATAACACTGTTTGAGGTCATTACTGGTCTTTTTTCCTTATTGCTGTTTAATCGCACTTATAATGTTAATTAGGTCTCAAATCTGATGGTAGGAGACTTTGCTTTTGTGATAGGATGCATGCCTTTCTGAAAAGAGCTTCTATGTAGTCTGACACCTTAGTTACTCTTAGCAAGACAGTGACTAAGACAACATTTTCTAAAAAGTTTGTAAGTATTTCATTTATGCAACTTTAAACAATCACTGTACTAACAATATCTGGACCCAAGTGTTACAGTGAGTGTTAGAATAGGGTAAGTGTAGGAGTAGGGTAAGTAAAACTTTCTGGTGAAACACATTGACGAAATGTCTAGACAAGGAAAGAGTTGCAGGCCCTTATTCTACCCAGAACCTGTGCTGAACTACAGGTGGCAACTGGACGACACTCCCTACTCTTGGTATGTGCACACAACAGATGAAAACAAACAGAAAGACTACATTTTGGTCATTGCACCCTAACATTACCTCCTAACATCAGGAAAAAACAGGCAAAAAATGTGATCCTCTCTTACAGTCTTCTAGAAAGATTTATAATGCTTTTACTCCTTAGCTTTGGAAGTTGTCTTTTTACAGATTGAAAATGAGATCCAGTTAACAATCTTGGTAGCATTATACTATCACTGGATAATTAGTGGTACAAACTGTATCATGCAAAAAAGTGAGCTATTTACTGCAGTCCAAAGTAGCTCATGAATCCCAGGGACTGGAGAAAGGCCAGCGTCTGAGGCTCTCCAGATGTCCCAATGTAAACAGATTCTCCATAAGGCGAATTTCCTCATTTACTGTTGGCAATAAACGCACCTTTACATCTAGTGCAGTATTATCACCCTTATAGATCCTGCCGCATTCAATTAATATAAGCTAAACTGTATCTTTCCATCTCATCAGATAACAAAGAGACAGCAGGCAGACTATGTGGATATAGAAAATCTGCTCTTGAAGGAAATTATTTGGATAAATACCTCACCCTAAAACTTTTGAACTTTGTCCACTGAAGAACCTGAAGAAAAATTGGATGGTTCTTTGGTATACATCATTTATTTTTCTAACACATATCTTGGTCTGAATCTCAATAACTTGGAATGAAGTTAGCAATGACGTTATTTTTCACTAAATCAATTGTTATTAAATGTAAAAACATAAAGACGTTGATAAAATTACAGCACTAACTAATTAGCTGGGAGTGCATAAAATATTCTTGAACGCTGGATATAGTAGTTAAACTTTTTTTTTTTCCAGTATTACTAGCTGTAGTATAAATGGACATGTGTAATATTCATCATCACTCAGTTTCATACTATTATATTAGACATCTGTAAATCATAGAAGTCTGGATTGCTACTCTAAAAAAAAAACAGAAAAATTAAATAGAAAAAGAAATGTAAGCATTTTCAATTGTTAAAGTTATTGAAAGGTGACAGTATCTCCACAGGCTCACAGGTGTTGGCATGTGTGACCTTTGTGGAGGGCTTACTAAGGTCCATTATCTTCTTGTTTAAGTACCAATTTCTTTATTTTTTAGCCATTCAACTTTAGGAAAAGTTGCATTGCCATAATTATAAGCTTAGTAGTAAGCTGGAAAGAATATATATGTCACAAGAGAGCAGGATCTTACTCCATATGAACATATAAGGCCATCATCTTTGTAATTTGGGATCTCTGTAAATATGGATAATGCAGGTTTACAGAGCATGTAATGAAAGGGTGCCCATGGGGTTCCTATGATTTTGTATTGTGGACCTGTCTGCACTCTGTGTAGAACAGTTTTCTATACTTTCAAGCAAAGGTTCTAGTGCAGCATACCCTCATAATACTACAAGAGAAAGCACTGAAGTATGATGGCCCGGCGGACCCTTTGCTCCGGCCTCATGATGTATCCGGCAGGGGCCTTATTTCTATACCAGGTAATAATCACAGACGGCAACTTTTCACATATATTTCACCACAGGCAGGAATGCCTCGCAGTGGCCCACTCCCCGCCAGCCGCGTCCCCCCTTCACGCCCCTCCATGCCAGTGGCAGAAAAAGGGGAAAATAATTGTAGTTAATTGCAATTATCTATTATTTTCGATTATTTCAGGGCTGGATAGTGGACTCAAACAAAACAGTCACAATTAGCTTTGTGCCTAAACACTTTAAGAGGTTGTTTAAGGCTACATACATAGTATGTTTTTATTGCAAAAACTGCTTAATATTACAGTTTTTTTCGATCCAAGTTAATGATATCCAACAAACATAGCTCATGGGTGAGATGATTTTTGCAGAAAAATCTTTAGTTATTATCTTAACATACATGAAAAACTAAATCTTAAATGGGGTTTGGTCAACATGTAACCAAATAAATTCAGGATTGTAATCCACTTCTTACAGTGCAAATCTTCACCAGCTCATAGCACGCAAAGCTTTTATTATGTGGCGCGCAGACAGCACAGACGCACCAATTTGTTCTTTTCCCATTAAGACAAACACATGAAATGGGAGTCTTTATAAAGTCCCCATATACTGTATATGCAGAATAAAGAATATATGTAATACCTAAAAACAAAATAGTCTTTTGTTGGCCATTTTGCAAAATGTAATTTAATTTCTACTTGTCAATAATCTGATATATAACATTTTAATTAATTTCATTTTCATATAGTGTTTGATACTGTTATGTCAGGGGAAGCCAGTGCTAGGTCAGGTCTTAGGTGTAATGCTTTCTGAGCGGTCAATAAATGCACTTAGACTAAAAGGGAAACTGTCTTCATGCATGTTTACTTCCACAGTATTGACTGTAAAGAGCTTAGCAGGATTAAAATATTTTGTTTATATCCAGTGTCATATCCTGATGTCTTAGGAGTGGTAGAGAATTCAACAAATCTTCACGTCCCATATTTCCTGTTTAGAAAGCATTCCATTACAATGAGAAGGGAAAAGAATGGAAAGTAATGGAAGATAAGGAAGGTTTTTTTTTTCTTTTGGGAAATTAAATGGAAATTTGGCAGATAAAGCGAGAGGACAACCAATAACTTCAACTTTAATCTATGTGACCTAAATAATAAAAATGTTTATTTTTAACTAAATCGAATAAAAGCTATTCCCCCAAACTGTAACACGATCTCATGAAGGATACAAAAACATTTCCATGGTACTGTATCAAGAACATACATCTCACATCCTAGAGATCTAGCAGGGAAATGCAACTGACTTTAACATGAGCCAGTTTAATAGTTAAATCTATGCTAATTGCATAGCTTGTGATACCTAGCTGGTTGGCTTTGGGGATAATCCCAAGGGCATTATCCAAGTGCTTCCATCAATTTTCATACAATAACCTATGTGTAGGGATCTGCAAGGCCAATACCTCTATTAATGTAAGTGTTGGCCCTGGAAGGATATGGTGTGGCAGGGCGAAGCACTAAGGGTCAGGCAGAGAATAGTCAGAGGCAGTCCCAGTTCAAAACAGCGTGGAAGAAGGTGCCTTTCCTAGCCAGGCGTGTGCGCTGATTGGCAGAGGACATATTTGGAGCAGAGACACAGTGCACTTTATATCTCAAGAACGGAGGTGCATGCCTCATGGTCCTTTGGCATCACAAACACTTTAGCTTTATTTGACATAGTAGCCCAGCTATGGAGTTACTAAGTGTTTGTGGTTGTATGACTTTTGTACAACAAAAAAACTCCCTAAAAATGTATTTGTTTGTTGGCAAATTTTTCTCTTTGTTGTGTTTTTGCCAGGTGTATGATGTAGTTTTTATTGACACTTTTTAACCAGTTAGTTAAAGGTCAATGGTCCCTATTAACAAGCACTTATAGAACATCTACCACAAGGATGAAGGACTGTAAACCAAGCACACTGACAGTCTGAGGGGCTCCATAGGTGTTAATGGAGTCTGGGCCCCTCAAGCTCTTTTGCATAATTTTAAAGGCTTTTTTTCTTTAAAAAAGAAGGCATAGAAAGTTTAAAAAAGAGTGGATCCTGCCAGTGGAGGCTTATACCAGTATGTCAGTGTGCTTGATTTACAATCATTCACCCTGGTGGTAAATGCTCTTCAATGTAAAACAGACAAATATCATCATGCTGATTTCTAGGGTACTGTCAGTGAACCAGGAAACCAGCAATAACACACAGCCTGGCTCCTGCTGCATCTGCCCTGAACTTAAAAAAAACTCATTGCAACCCCTTTACCGTGGCAGCTGAGAAGTCAAACAGAGGGATGGAGGATGCCATTGGGTTTGTACAGTCATGGCCATAAGTTTTGAGAATGACACAAATATAATATTTTCACATGATCTGTTGTCCTCTGGTTTTTATGTGTGTTTGTCAGATGTTTTTATCACATACAGAAATACAAGTGCAATCATATTATGAGTAATAAAAGCTTTTATTGACAGAATGAGTTAATGCAGCAAGTCAATTGCAGTATTGACCCTTCTTCTTCAGGACCTCTGCAATTCTCCCTGGCAGCTCTCAATCAACTTCTGGACCAAATCCTGACTGATAACAGTCCATTCTTGCACAATCATATAATCATCGGGGAGGAGTTTTCTTCACCACGTGATCATTTTAAAAATGGTGCGAGATGTTTGCACCTTTAGACCATGAATAAGGCTTACAGCCAAATAGCGTGAGTCGCATCCTCTTGCATCTTAAACACATCAAAGACTTTTACTTTTTCTTCGGCCATCTCTACATATGTCTTCTACAGCAATTTAAGAGTGATATACGTGCACCTTTGATGGTTTGGATTGAGCTTGGTGTGCCGGGTGAGCTGGACTTTTCTGTTTTATTTATTTAATGGGGTTGTCCATTTTCAGCAAATAATTGATATGGTTTGTGTAAGGAACAGTTATACAGTTTTCCAATATACTTTCTGTACCAGTTACTCGCCGTTTTCTGGATCTCTGCTTGTTTTGCTTCTACAGAAAGCTTTTAAGTTTACTTCCAGTGGATATAATCTGTCCATGGTGATGTGATAGACATGCAGGTGCACAAGCCATTATTATCACACAACTCCTATTTCTCTCTGTGATAATAATGGCACATGGACATGGACAGATTCTTACCACTGGAAGTAAATAGAGAAGCTTTCTGTAGAAGTACAGCAAGCAGAGATCTAGAAAAAAATGAGGAATTTGTACAGAAAGTATACTGAAAAATGGTATACCTACATACTAAATGTCTAATATGTATGATCTCATGGACATGTGATGTTTTTTAGGCAAGAAATATACTATTTGATGTCTGACAATAAGTAAACCTTCAAAACAAATTTTTAAAATGTATAAATTATAGTGAGCTCTACAATATACTTTATTAAAGAAATACGTGTTTGTCCATTTTTCCAGCTCCATCCTCCTCAATGGCTTCTCAAGTTTGTACATAGAAAATCGTTAAAGGGGTATTCCCAAGAAGACACGATTCTTAAATATACTCAGGATAACAAAATAACACATTCTCTAATTCACTGTTATTAACAAAATTTCAGCATTTTATGGATATAATCCCAACCTATGAGTCCTGGTGTTTATAATTTGGTTGTCCCTGCATACGATTGTAAATCTGATTCTTCTCTTGAATAGCTTCTTTTGTCTGCACAATGCAGTGCTCTCTGCCTCCTACCCCTCCCCCCTGCATTAGAAGAACAGCTCAGACACAGGCACTTCCTGCCGGTAAGCAGTGTGCAGAGACTTACTTACTAGCTATAGACAGATAAGGACTTTATAGCAGAGCTGACGGTCTTTTATTGGTTAGATGAGAGAGCAGAGCTGAGAGTATCATTGTGTTTTATATCCATCTCATGGATTTCATTATGATGATCTATCTCATCTCTCTTTTAGCACAGAGGAATCATGAAGTGTCTGCTTAGAGAGTCCCCGCCCACACTCTGGATTCTTACACTGACATGTCTAGGGAGTAAAAAACAGCAAAACAACTGAGTAAAATTGTAAAGTAAGGGATTAAAAGTGATCTTTATTGTTTAAACTTCACTAGGGAACTTGAGAACTTTCTTTAATGGAAGAAACCCCTATAAGGAAAGGAGGCTAAAGATTAACTCTTCCCATATCTGTAAAATATCACTTGATGATTCTGCTCTGTAAGTAGAAAAGTCTATCCAGAGACACTCTTTAAAGCATGTAGTAATTAGAAACTTTTTTAGCTTCTCATTATCTGTCAGCTGTCAGTGTAAATCAGCTTATACTTGCAGAAACTTCTAAAAACAGGGGAATAGGGAAACATGAATATTTTCTTTAATAAAGTATTACAAAGTTTACTATTATCTGCACTATTTGTTAATGCAATCATGTTCAATGTTTAGCTTCATTTTAAGATTTGTATATTGTTTAACACTGTTTTAAAGTCAGGCAGGTGACTGCAGTCATATTAAGTAAGTACAACTAGGAGTGTGGATCTCCACACAGTGATTAATAGTTACTTTACATGAAAGGTGAAATACAACTGTAATGAACAAATAAAGCCTCTGACACTTCATTATATTTTTTCATTTCACCTGCAATGATTTCATTTTACTAAAGGAAAATCTTAGCTAATTTCAGAGACTGATGTTATTAGAAGTGTAAAATTAGTTCTGCAGATGAGAATAAAAGACTATGCAGAACAACATTCAGAAAACATAGGTGATGACAATGTCACCCATGTCTTGGACAGCACCATATAAATGATTTATTTGGAAACAGACATAATTCATGTTAGGAAAGACCAGACCAAATTACCTAAGATACCGTATTAGACCATGAACCTTTCCCTTGTAATAAGAATGCACAAGATTTCAATCTTGTATCAGTTCTACTCAAAAACAAATTTACACAAACAGATCTACAGTAGCACTGCTTATCAAGACTTTAACTCATTAAACAGATGTGATAACTCAGTCTATAGTATCATAGTCATAGTAAAAAAGGCTAGAAAAAGACAACAGTCCATCAAGACCAACCTATACATTATATTACATTGTATTCTAGTCCCCCAATTCCCCTAATAATGTTGGTTGCTCTCCTCTCCATGTGTTCTGGTTCTGCTATGTCCTTTTGATACATGGTGCCCAAAACTGTACACAATATTCCATGTGTGGTCTGTGCAGTGATTTGTATAAAGGCAAAACTATTCTTATCTATTCTTATATTCTTATCTTTTTTATCTAAGAATCTATTCTTATCTTGACACATCCCATAGTTTTCATAGTATCAAAGTTTATATGGATGAAAAAGACACATGTCCATCAAATTCAACCTAGGAAGGAAAGGGATTGGATGAGGAAGGGATTTAGGGGAAACAATTCTATATAACAAAACCATCAATGTTATTGAGATGTAAAAAGGTTTCCATCCACTTTTTGAAGCTCTCTTCTGTCCCTGCTGTGACCAGTGCCTGAGGCAGGCTATTCCACAGATTGACAGTTCTCATACTAAAAAAGTTATGTTGCCTCTGCTGATTTAACCTTGTTTTCTCCAGATGGAGACAGTGCATCCTTGTCTTTTGAATTGATTTGGAACAACTTTCCGCCATATTTTTTGTATGGACCATTTATATATTTATATAAATTAATCATGTCCCCTCCTAATCGTCTCTTTTCCAGGCTAAATAAATCTAGTTGTTTTAATCTTTCCTCATAACTGAGACCCTCCATACCCATCATTTTTGTGGCTCTTCGTTGAACCCTCTCCAGCTCCAGGGCATCCTTTTTATGAACCGGTGCCCAGAACTGGACAGCATATTCCAAGTGAGGCCGTACCAATGCCTTGTACAGTGGTAATATTACATCCCTATCCCGAGAGTCCATACCACTTTTGATACAAGATCTTGCTGGCTTTAGAGGCAGTGCTATTAATTCCTACCTCTATATCATTAAAAAAAATATATTAAATAGTAGTGGGCCAAGCACAGAACCCTGGGGTACACCACTTATAACTGGTGACCATTCCGAGTAGTAATCATTGACCACAACTCTCTGGATACGATCCTTCAGCCAGTTTTCAATCCAATTGCATATGATTCCTGCCAAACCACTAGACCCTATTTTACCCATCAGCCGTCTAAGAGGGACAGTGTCAAATTCCTTTTCAAAATTCAAGAACACAATATCCACAGCAGCTCCTCCATCCAGCCATCTGTTCACCTCTTCTTAGAAGCAAATCAGGTTTGTCTGACAACTTCTATCCTTAGTAAACCCATTCTGGCTGTCACTTATTATACTATTTTATGACACACACTTCAGTATGAGGTCCTTTACTAACCCTTCCAATATTTTCTCCACAATGGAAGTTAAGCTTACAGGCCTGTAATTGCCTGGCAAAATTCTAGAGCCTTTTTTAAATATTGCCACAGCATTCGCCTTGCGACAGTGACTTGGCACCACACCAGACATTAGGGAATCCCTTAGACAGCGGTACAGAAATAAAAGAACTGAGTTCATTAAGAACTATGGGGTGTAGCCCATCTGGTCCAGGAAGCTTGTACACATTTATTTTATTGAGCCTAGATTGGTTAATGTCTACATTCACCAGTCTAGTATATTAGAGGATGCATCACCCACACTGGCACTACCCATGTCACAAGTTCTTTCTGCTATTTTATAAATTGAGCTAGAAAAATGTAGTATCTCCGCTTTCTCTTGGTCTCCAGTCACCAATTCCTCATTTTCAGAATAAAGGGGTCCAACCTGCTCTGACCCATTTTTTTCCATTAATACCTTAAAAAAATTCTTAGGATTTGATTTGCTATCTTTAGCCACCTGTATTTTAATTTGTATTTTGGCTGATTTTATTTCCCTCTTACAGATTTTAGTAAGTGTTTTGTAATTATTGAATGCCTGAGGTGACCCATCAGATTTATATTTTTTGAATGCCCTCTTTTTATCATTAATTGCACTTTTAACTGTAGCTGCAAGTCACGTGCGGTATAACCTAGCCTGTCTATACTTGTTACCTATTGGAGTGAATTTAGAAATATAATGACCCAGGATAGATGTGAATGTCTCCCATTCAGCATTAGGATCCTCATGTGACAGTATCTGATCCCAGTCTGTATCCTGTAGTGCAGCCCTGAATTTCAGGAAATTAGCCTTCTTAAAATTCTATTTAATTTTCTTTAGCAGCAGATGCCTGGCACTGGTCACTAAAATTGAGTTTGCTATGCACCTATAGCCCCAATTATTTTTCTCAATCAGTATTACCAAGAAATTTATCATTCAACACATAATTAGAATTTTCATTCCCTCGACTCAAGTGCATAACCTTACATTTATCTACATTAAATCTCATGTGCCATTTGTCAGCCCACGCCTCAAGTTTCCACAAATCCCTCTGCAATTTTGTACTATCCTCCTCTGTATTAATTACTTTCCAGAGCTCAGTATCAGCTGCAAATATTGAAACGCTATTCTCATTTATGAGGTCATTAATAAAAATATTTAAAAGAAATGACATCAATACTGACTCCTGTCTTTCCCCACTGGTAACTTTAACCCAATCTAACAATGTGCCATTAATAACGACCCTCTGTTTTCTATCATTGAGCCACTGCGCCACCAAAATACACAGATTTTCCCCTAGTAGCAGCAGTGGATGAGTCATCCAGAGTTGGGGTGCGCCGCCCCTTTCCATGGGCCGGAAGCCATTGCCACATTGGTTGTAGAGGAGGAATCGATGAGGTGTGGTGTGTTTGCCCAATCGTTGGGGTCGGGATACCCAGTGTCTTGCAAAAGTCCAGGAGATCTTTGATGCTTTGGAGAATTGCGGTGGTTCTGTCTTTACAGGCACTAAGGCTGAAAGGAAAACCCCATCGAGGGCCACTCTTAGGGCCATAAGTAGGGGGTGTAGGGGGTTGCAACGTGACTCAGGAAAGGTCCTGAAATAAGTGAACTTGAGCACCGTGATAATCAACATACCGCATACACCTTGCCTTTGTCATTATTTCCTCCTTAAGTGAAAAGTCAGTGAGGCAGAAAATAATGTCTCTATGACGGTTGGTAGTCAATTTTGGACGAAGTGCTCTGTGAGCCCGGTCTAACTTGATGGGAGCATCAGAGGGGTTGCCCACAATGGAATTAAAAAGTTCCCGTAAAACGGAAAACACATTTTCTGGGCCCGAGGATCCCGGTACTCCTCGCACACATATATTATGCCTTCTCCCCCTGTTGTCTAAATCTTCTATGTGAGATCGCAGCACTTGAATTGTCTCATCTTGGCACATGAAATGGCTTTGCAGGCATCTGCATGGTCATCCTCTAACGTATACACATGCTTGGCCACTATTTGTATATCTTTGCATACTTCAGCTATAGCCAATTTGCATGTCTCCTTGATTTCCAATATCTGAGATTCAAAATCGAACTTAGTCAGCAGTTGTTGTACATGCATCCACCAGTCAGCTGGGGGCTGGGAGGGGGGTTCTGTAGCAAATAACCAATCTGAGGTGGGGTACCAGCAGTGCTGGGGTGATGATGGCTGCAGGGCTTGTGGGGTGGCTGCATATTCTGCAGCTTCCGGGTCTAGGCTGCCAAATGTCTGCCCATGAGAAATAAAATACCCCTGAGGAGAGGGCAGAGGCCTAGGCGTTTGCCTCGGGGAGGTGGTAGTCCCCGTGTGGGTTTGAGGCAGTAGGCCCACAGTCCCAGATGGGGGGACCAAATCTATTAGGAGTCACTGTGGCTCCCAAGGCCCTAGTGTCATGTGGCCCCTATTCTCGTGAGGGGGAGTTCCATAGCGTTGGCTGTCCCTTTGAGAAGCACATGGCCGCGAAGGGGTCAGAGCCTGTACTGCAGGCTGCAGCATGTCCTCGGAGTAGGGCCTATCCCACCTCCCCAGTGAGACCGCAGAGCTCGGGTGGAAAGTACCTGCCAGCGGTTGCCTTCCAGGCATTGAGTCCTGCAGCGAGGCTGTAGCGTGCTGCGAGGGAGTCCCGTGGCAGCCTGAAGCCAGGAGCGCCGGGAAGTCTCCCCAGAGAAGGGGAACGGTCCAGGGATGTAGCGGGAGATTTAGTCTTCCTCCTGTTGCCCATTTTCGGGGAGTTAAGCAAACTTAATGTCGCTTATGGGATCTATGGGAACGGAGACGAGCGTTCAGGCGTCTCTCCTCTCGGCATCCGGACACGCCCCCCCATAAGCGTCTTTTAATGCTTGATGTCCTCAATCCTCAGAAACCATTCCCAACACCTCAGTTATTTCATTGGGAATGAGCTCTGCGGCCTCACTGGGGAGGTGGGATAGGCCCTACACCGAGGCCATGCTGCAGCCTGCAGTACAAGCTCTGACCCCTTCGCGGCCATGTGCTCCTCAAAGGGACAGCTAACGCTTTCAGTTTTGTGCATAAGTTATTAAACATTATAGTAAGACAGGACAAGAATTTTTGGAAAGAACTGAGAATAATCCCACATCAGGTATACCATTGCTTCTTTACCTGATCAGGTTATTCTCCTATGTACTTAATTCATAATGTCCGTAGAAAATCTTTGGGGTTTCACTTTTGAAATCACTTTTACTGTAATCGACCATCCAATTCATACCTTATAAAGTAGCATCACTGGCTGAATCCACTTTGCACTTGGAGTAGAACAGGAGTGGTGAAAAATCAAAAATTTTAAAACCAAACTATTTAATTCTTTTAAGACTTTAACAAATGACTGCAAAATAAAAACATATTAAGCCATAATAACCATAACTTTATTTGTACTACGTGCATCCAAGAAGGTGGTGGAAACATTTAAACAGAAGATAAGGACCTAGAAGAACATTCCAAAGTTGTTAAATGGTAACACACTTTTTCTGGATGAGCTCATTGCCTTATATTTAGCTCTGAGATAACTGTACTACGTTTTATATCCACATTTAGTCACTTCTGCCAGGAAATTCAGCAATAAAAGCAGTAGTTAAAAAAAAGCCTCTTTTAGTCACTCTGATGATTTGCTGTGGTTTGAATCAATGATTTTGGCTCTTTTACATTGCTCTGAGAACTTAGTGTAGTTGGCTCTTGTTGAGGGAAGAAAGGGGAAAGCCTAAGGACAAGTATTTTGTCACTAGGGAGCATTCTTTATATGCAAGCTATTCCCACCAAACACATTACATAAGTCTTATAAATCATTTGTGACCACTTCTGCTAAAGCATGATGCATTAAAATATAATGAGCCTTACACCAGACCCAGTGACATGACTCTTGCACACCAAAGTGCTAATGTGTTGATCCTAATTGCACTTAGATGATGCAAGTCGAAATATTCCTAATGCCAGCCAACTACATCAGAAACAATGAGTCTAACTCCCCCTCAGGGGCACTTATATTATCTATTATTCATGACTTTCCCCTATTAATTATTCATCAAGAGACAACTGAGCTTTAATCCCTGTAAATATTTATCCTCCCACAGCAAACAGTTGTATGCACTTGATATAGTGGCAATATGGAAAGAAAGTAAAAGCTTTTCCACGACCCATTGGTCTATCAGATGCTTGATCTCCCCTTTGCCAGAGAAACAAGTAGCATATTTCTTTCCAATGCTGGAAAAATTATATCAAACTGTTTAAGGTTTGTGGGAAACACAAACAATATAAACCGATTGGGTAACATTTATCATTAGTTTTTTTTACAGTGATAAAGTCACACAGGGCAATTCGTACTACTTATATATAGAAGCACCAACAACAGAATTATCCATAGGTCAGATGGTGCATTGCTGTGTTAGACCAGATTTGTGATCGGCAACTTTTTAAAAAGTCACATAAAAAGTCACAAAGGCACTCCAGTCCCCCATGGCATATGTGCAGTAATGCAACTTTTTATGCTTTTTGTGTATTTTTTACAAAAAAAGTCATTAAAAGCCAGCAGTGCAGGAGAACACTGCAGACACATTTCTTGGCTCGGGTGACTTAGGTAAACAGACCCCAACCTTTCAAAAAAGTAGAGGATAAGTTAGCTTTCTGGGGAAAATCACTTAAATTGAGGGTAGAAATGGAAAACAGAAGCTTGGCAGCACCTACAACTTTCAGTAAAGCCTCAAATCCATATTCTTAGACTGCTTTCTGTGGACTAGCTTATAAGAAAGATTATTTGATAGCCGTGACTTTTTCATAACTGAAATCTGGGATTTGTTTGCATAAATATTTTTCTTAGGATTTTGCTAATGACTGAAATAAAGAATGCCAATATTTTGACCATAAAATAACCGTACATAAAAGCACAGAATGCCAGAAAGAAATCCTGGATGACGTAAACCTGCAGGAATAAGCAGACTCTCTACAGAACATCACATATGATATGAGAGACATTAATATGAGAATCTAAGCGCAGTAAATGGTAATTATATTATAATGTATATTGTGTCGCTCTTAAATTTAGTATATTATACACTCATACAAATGAGTCTATCCATCATATCCCTCCTTTCTGTTTCTTAAGATAAATAGAGGGCCTCCCTGTGTTATTCTTCAGAGCTTATTTCTCAATGTGAGCCTAAAGACACTTTGATGAATAAGCCCAAGAGAATTACTTCAGAAGGCGTCTGATTTGTCTTATATTAGGGAAAGACAAACTTTTAATAAATAGACCCCAAGATGTATTTGGAAAGTGAACTGTGTCCTGTATATTATACCGGCTACATTATTTATCTATGGAAAGAGGTAATATGGATACATCTGCAATGCAGTCATAGACAACTTGTACAAACATAGAACACAAAAAAGTACTTTGCTTCTGAAAAAAACTGTTCTCTTATAAATAACTTGCAGGGTTATGGGCAGAGTAGCTATGCAGATCCTTTGTATGTGTTTGATTCCTACATATTATGTATGTATCATGTATGGACTGTTTTACAGTATCTGTTATTTATATTCTTTTTTTTTCAGAATAAATTTCTTTTCATTTTGAAACTGAATAAAAAAATATAAGTAATACAATAGTAATAGTAATACAAGTAAGTATAAATGCCCTAGAGAAGCTCCTGTCCTGTACATAGAGAGGGACCTTCATCTTCCAGCAGTTATGAAAGGACCTGGATCATTGAAAATCCATATCAACTTATTTTTCTTACTTAGTCTCTACCCTGCGTTATTTGAAGATCTTGAATATTTTGGGAATCTGAAGCAGTTATCAGTTTTCCATAGAGTTATGATTTCCAGGTACAGAAGTGAACCTATCCTAATACATGTCATCCCAAAAACAATTAACATTGTAACTCTCTTATCTTTATGACTGTTTTTGCAGATAAACTTTTCAGGTTGCTACTTTTTAATTAAAATGTAAGACAGTAATAGGGGTTTTGCCATAATGAAACCTTTCTCATCTTTCCAGAAAAAAAATGATAAGTGTCTGATTGTGGGAGTCAGAGAAACGAAAACTCTCATTTATTATCAGAACAAGTGTGTAAGGAATAGTGTTGCACAAGCTCTTGGAAAAATAGCAAGACATTTAGGCAACTAGAGCTGATGTAAGCGAGTGACTCCAGCACATGCTGACATGGTGGCCCAGTACAGGCACCAACACTTACACCACATTTGAACAACTGATAAGATTTGGACCTTAGAAGCTTTAAGGTTTCTCTTTACCTTCTTGCCATATATAAACTTTGCCATATAGTACTTTTTAAAGAGTAACTGTAAAGGGTTTCTTTTCACAAATCAATATCTCTTGGGATGTAAAACAACTTTGCCTATTACCTTTGTTACCCATATGCAGCAGTTTCTTTGCTATACCCCTCAGATTACCTCATTAATGCTATAGCCGCCTCCTCTCCATGTGCTGATAAGCCCTGGAGTCCGTAGCTTGTTAACACTTTGTTTCTGGTCGGATTCATGGGATGGGAGGAGCTGCAGCTCCCTGCTCACAGAGGAGGAGGCCATGTTTCAGTGAATGTAGCAGAGCTGGAAGTGTGCAGCACAGTGAATGCAGATGTTTACTGCACAGAGTAGTGAGGTTCAAGATCTTCATGTTCCCTATCAGTTCCTCCATCCCAGTTTGTGATACTACAGAACTTTCTCAGTCTGTCTCTGCTCTTCTTGCTGTTCCCTTCCCCCTTGTCATCGGCAGTATCAGCTATGTGCAGATAATCTATTAACCCTTAGTGCTCACACAACACAGGCTATAGACTGCATGTAACTGGTTTACTTGTGATTTCTACCACTTATTGCATGTTCCCTGCTCCTCCATGTGATGGAAGCTGCCAGGCTAGTCACCATATACTTCCGGTATGTGTTCACTGGATTTACTTGTGGGAAAATAGATTTAATGCTAAATTACTTTGAGAGAGAACACAAGCCATCATGTGATCTGTGGGCAAGCTAACTGGCCTCAACTTGAGGGCATAGACTGACAGATATTAGTCTCCGCCCACTTCACCTCTAGTGAGAGATATTTTTGTCAAACACTTTCAGAAGAGAAAATACCATACTTTTGTACTGCTCGTCCTTTATTTTTTCAAAGTAAGTATCGTTCTGTTTGTTTTCAAAGGGGAATCACATATGATAATTTGGTAAAATCACTATAGCTTTACAGTTACGCTTTAAGTTTAGGAGTTAGTTCATGTTAATTGAAATGTGTTATTCTATGTAATGGCCTTGACAATTCAGCATGTCCATTGCTGTCATGTGGAACTACAGTCTAAAAAGTCCCAGTCTTTACCCCATAAACCTCATGCACATGTTGTAACTTTCATGGAAGCCTTTGATAACTATTGCATGAATAGTTTAAAACAATTGTAAGATTCCTTGACACTGTGTGGAAAAGCAAAATCTTTACACCAATAAAGTACCCCACCAAGCCAAAAACAGCCATATAAATTATTTTGGGTGACATAATTTATCTCAAAACCCAATCATTTCCTCACTTCCTAAGCAAGCAAAAAGAAAAATATCACATGAGAAATGTGGTTTTTAGATAAAACATATAATTTGTAGCTAATGCAACCTAGCACTATATGAGTGTTAACATATATAATTATCATGGATTTTAATGAGTACAATGAGGTTGAAGTGTGTTCTTTCCTTCACTATGTAACTTGGCAGCACTTAGTATTGTTAGTAATAGAGCTTGACGTCCAAATGACTTTGCCAAACTAGTAACTTTTCCACATGTTATTTAGGGTTTGAAGTAGAAGCCATTCAACCTTGTTTGTCCTTTTTTGTGGTTGCTAGAACAGAACATTTCAGTATGATATTTCATGTATGGCCTTTTATGTTCATGACTAAACATTTACCAGTTCATATTAATCTTGATTTGGTTTGATTGAGCTGCTTTGCATGTGATTGTGAATGTGTGTAAGGCCATCTTTGGGGTAGCTATAGAAATATATTTTATTGTTGTAGATTTTTTTTTAACTAATCATCTACTCTAAAGTGCACCTTAATCTGAACCTTAAAGGACATCTATCACCAGATTACTGGTGGTAATCTCGTTTTACAAGTTTTCTGGCTTCTTTATTGCCAAAATAATAACTTTGTAAAAGTGTTGGAGGGGCTCAGACTGATGGTCCACGAGTGCCTCTCAGTTTCCACTGACTTTATTTATGCATGCCGCCTACTGCAAGACTCCTCCTGCTGCTGGCTAGGGACCTAGGATCCGGCTGGGGTCCTAAGATCCTGCTGGTGACGTCAGAGGGCCGGGGAGTGGAGAGAGTGGGACTGTGCTCTCTCATAGTTCCTACACTGGTGACAGGAGAAGGCTTGCAGCGAATAAGGATTAAGTGTCCAATGGGCCACGGGCTGTTCACACAACTAGGCCCCCACAGTGTCCAAACAATCATCTGTCTGGATGTTAGGACTTAAGTACTACTCTATATTCTCTATATCCTTAATTATGCTTATACTGTTCATAAAAGTAATTTAATGATGAACTTCAATTTTGTTCTTATAAAACATCTATTTGGGAAAGCCAATCACATTCCCTAACTGCATGAAACCATCCACCCCGACTACCATCCAGAGCAGATCTCCCAGACAGTGTAGGGGATTGTTACACCTAGCTCGCCCGGCCTCTGTGCTCTGCAGCTGATCTCCCCCTCTCATAATACTCGCATAAAAGCTAAGGCTCCTAATTTTACAACCAAAAAAAATGGAAAAAGTATAAGGAGTATTAACCCTAGGGTAGGAAATGCAGCCACTATTATAATAGAATGTCCAGCAGTAGCCGCACCTCGTTGCTGAAATGTCAACAGCAGATGCCCCCCTTTAATGAAATGTCCAATGAAGGTGCCCTCTTTAATGAAAAGTCAACAGCAGATGTCCCCTTTTAATGAAATGTCCACCCCAAATGCCCCCTATTAATGAAATGACCGCCCCAGATGACACTTTTAATGAAATGGTCACCCCAGATGCCACTTTTAATGAAATGTCCAAAGGAGATGCCACCCTTCAATGAAATGTCCACCCCAGATGGCCCCTATTCATGAAACGTCCACCCCAGATTCCCCCTTTTAATAAAATGTCCACCCCAGATGGCCGCCCTAATAAAATGTCCACGCCAGATGGCCCATTTTAATGAAATGTCCACAGCAGATGTCCCCCATTATTAATGTAATGTCCAAAGCAGGGCCCTCTTGAAAGAAAAAATATAAATATATACTCACATTCTGGCTTCTTCCCGCCGGCCCTGCAGCTCCGTCTTTTCCTTCTGGCCCAGGAAGAGCAGAAGACGGAGCCGTAAGGTTGGGGAGAAGAAGCCGGAAGGCCTGTAACCCACGCAAGCCAAAGGCCCCAAGTGTCTGCCCATACCGCTTATATGAAGATCCACCATCAGGAGGCGTGCATAAATTAAGTTATTTTTTTCTGCAATAAAGAAGCCAGAAAACTTGTCATGTCCCCCACCCATGATAGATGTCCTTTGAGACAGCAGAGTCATATCCTGGAATTAGAAGTACAAGTAATTACCTGAATGTCAAGTTTTTTTCAGTACTGTTATGCTTCTTCAAAACAGCTTTAGGTATCATACCAAATTTTATTAATAAGTTGTAAAATTGAATAAACCTCTACAAAAATATGTTAAAGAAAATCTATTAACATTGTCTATTAAATTAACATTGCTGGGTACCATGGTTAGAACTATGGGACAGATTTACTTACCCGTCCCTGTGCAATCCCCGAGGTGCGTTCCTCGACTCCAATGCACTGTGCTGTGATTCACTAAGATCATGCGTCCAATATCCTGCATGTGTCACTTCCCCCATCAGGCCCGTCGGAGTTCACCTTCTTCTTCCAGGTGCATGTAAGTGCTTGGTCTTTCGACATAAATTCAAAGTTAAATCCTGCGGTTTGTCCAAATCCGTTGGATAACCGACGGCCTGTCCCCCGATTCCAATCGCAAGAAAGCCGACGCCGCTGCGCAAAATCCAATCACGTGCAACACAATCCCCCGCAAGTCAGAAAACCCGACCAAAATGCGGCCGCGGGACCCTTAGTAAATAAGCCCCAATATGTTTAATAGGACCTGTGCTACTGTACTTTAGTTAATTAACTTTATTTTTATGTTAATGAAGCAAAGGGCTTCACCACAGTCCATCTGGGCTCCAGGGGCTCTGGCTAAAACACGCCCCCTGGAGCACTTCACCACTGCCTCTCTGCTCATTCTGCCAATAACCTCACAGCAGCACAGAGTGGCAGTCACAAGTGATTCAGGAGGTGTATAACAGTAAGGCTATATTCACACTGCCGTTGCCCGCCCGTACCGTACCGTAGCGGGCAACGGCAGTGTACGGGGAGAGGAGGAGGAGGTGAGCGCAGCTCACCCCTCAACCTGGTAGCGTATTTATAACCATGCGGACAGTTCGTGGATAGAAGAAAGAGAACAGCGCGGTTAAATTACTTAATATTAATTGCCTTAAGGACACTAGACAAAACAGTACACACAAAAGATTATATATAGTATTATATTACACAGACTATAATATACACAGAAAGGTGCAGATTACTGTGTAGGACATATGGAAGCAATTGCGTTACTTTGTGCAGAACTAATGGGAAAAACATAGTTCACACTTGACGTCTTCCGGCCTGATCTTGTGATGGTAATATCCCTCGAAAAAGAACAATGGACAAAAGGGGTGTCCTGGTTTGTCTTAGGTTCAAATCACCCATTCACATCCGTGGGTGCTCTGGAACCCCCTACCTTGGATCAGTTCCGGACCTGGAGGAGTACTATCTTCTCCATGAGAAGTCATAGGGTCAGGGTTCTGGTCTCATTGGATCCAGAATGTACCTGGATTACATTGAACCGATCATAACCTCCGCACTATGACCATTGAGAGTATTAAAAAATCTCTGTTTCCAGGTTGCTACACCAAACTGAGTACCAGGATGTATTTCACCTCGCTGCTAGATTCCAATATTCATTGTCCTGGGCTTGGATTATCATAACTCCATAACTGACAAGCCATGGGATTTTATTATCATTTGTCTGAAAGTGGAGGGAACTGTAAGGGACCGCCTGGAGTTGCCAAGACTACTGAAGTGTTAGTTGATGGTGACTCGGACAGAGCCAGAGACCCTCTTCAGTCTTGAAGTGGGACTTCCAAAGTCATTTTTATTCAGATGACAATGTTATTCAGATAGATAGGGGAAACGAGGGATATTTGGGAACAAAACATGTACCTTGTGCATGTTTATTCCTATATTTCATCAATATTTCTGGCAGCAGGGCATTAACATGGGATTCAGGGGGCATGTTACAGGGGCTTGGTTTATGCCCTCCCCCCCCCCCCCCCGACACTGCAGTGCATAAGTTTAAAGCGAATGTTTCACCCTCAGTATAGAAGTCAGTGCTCCTAATAAAAACATTACTGTATTCATCTGCTGCAGGTAGCTACCCAGCAGTGTTAATGCAATGCCATTCAAAATACTGGTAGAATTCTTTATATAAGAAAAGGCAAAAGAAAAACTGGAACATACTTATTTAAAGGACCGTCTGCAAAATAACCCCCCTAAACTAATATATTTCATAAACTGCCATTAGAGAGCATTGCCTCTATCCCTTCATTGTCCCTCTAACATCCTGTAAACCTAAGCAATGAGGTCCTAAAGCGTATGCAATGACCTGTGAATGTCCAATGAAGCATTAGCAATTCAAGCGTGTCCAGCTTATTCATGAGTTGGAGGCACAGCCACACCCCCAGTGCATGACTGGACAGCCTGTATAATGATGTGCTTCCTGGTGCTGCCGGCCACACCCCCTGCAGCCGTGTGTGCATGTGTGTGTGTATTGAAAGATCACACGCTCCAGATGCAAGCCATGTTATAGCAGTAACATATCAGACATGTGTGAGCTGATGTCTGTCTCGAATAACGAGTACCCGAGCATTTTAGTGCTCGCTCATCTCTAATTACTAGTATTGTGTAGTTTCTATATAACAAATCTTGCATTGACTGTTATGTTTAGCTGTTCATTTTGGTTTAAATTCAACCAAGGTCCAGAAGGGTTTTTGGACCAAAATATTGCACACACATGGAATAAAAGGTACATGCCTTTTCATTTTGGAATTTCTTGTGGTACCTCTTCCACTTATATCTGTGTAGATCTTTTATCAGGATCTTGTGACTTTACAACCTTCCTTATGTGGTTCACTGTGCTGCTTTGGACTTTCCAAATTTTTGCAATCTAATGGGCACAAGAGGACAGGATGGACTTCACCCTGGTACAGTGCCCTTCTCCTGCCTAGGGTTATTGATGTTCATTGGCAAACATAGATTGAACTTAAAAAAGTTGGTCATTTTAGGTCACACTTACACACACATTACAAATAAACGTGAGGCAAAATAGGCAACCTCTTTATGTGACTCTGCCTCTCGGAGGCTTCCATACACCGGTGTGCAGGAGTATTGAGTGCGCCCTATGATTCAAGAAAAGCCCAGCACTTGATTTTAATTCCAAGCACCATATCATGACATTGCATGTTGGTGATAAATAAAATTTTTAGCAAATGCAATTGTGTGGGAAAATGAAGGTATTAGGTCCAAAGAATTCCTTGCTCTTCACCGTACATGAGTTTTTGTCCTGCAGTATAAAATCTAGGCCATGACCCTTGGCTTATCCCATCAATGGGTGAAATTTGTATAAAGACAGGTTTACTGGTATGAAATGGACAAGCAAAAAGAAGAAGAATTTGGCCCCACATGTAAGATATAGGGCTATGAACTGTTTGCTGCCCTATATATACACACAAGCTCATCAGCTGTTTTGGTAACACAAGGCCACCACTCGATGCAAGGGTCGATGAGCACCTCAACTTGTAAAATGGGAGTCAGAACCTATTTTTCTCCCAGTAGTTTTGAGTCCAGGAGCCATAATTATTTAGTATGGTCAAAATCCATCAGGGATAACACTCCATTTGCACCTGTTGAGAAGAAAAAGACTAGAAAATAAATAATTTGGTCCTTGAAAACCAACACATTCAAGAAGGGGGGGGGGGTTGTCAATTGAAATCACAACTGTAATCATTTCCCTAATGAATGCTAAGGCCACTGCAGGGTTAATTAAGCCCTGGATCCCAGCAGAATCTTACTGATAGTTTATTACATTAATTAGTTGCAATGTTTTTGATAGCGAATTTGCATATTCACAAAATTGCTGTTCCGAGCTGTAATTGATGTAAATCCCAGAGTTGTATGTTAATCTTTGTGACCACCTACCTCAGTGTTACTTAACATGAAGTCTACAAGACAAATTGATATTCTACCAAGGTGGAAAACAGATGTGTGCCTTTAAAGCTGTGAGTCTGCCTTCCTCATTATTTTTACACATAGTTTCCCCCGTAAAGGGAGAATTACGATTCTAATAATGTATAGTATAATCCACAGATCAGACTAACATCAAGGCTAAAAAAACACACATTTTCTCTATTACTGGTGACAAACATATCAGTTTGTGTAATGAGCTGAACTCTCTTGAGAATACGCCACGCTTGTAAATATTTTTGACATTTGCATAAAAATACGATTTGTGATAAGGCACGAAGCAGATATTGGCTTTTTAACATTTAATGGTTAAAATTAATGGAGAGTTCTGAATACACTAGATAGGACCCGTGATTTGCTAGGTCAGCGTGTTACTATAACATGCTAGAGGCAGCTTTTGGTGAACCCTTTATCTGGAATAGTTGGGGCTACAAATATACAGCAGCAGAGGATTAAAATACAGCGCTGTTAGGTGGTTCTGATACAGTCCCAGAAATCATAGCAGACTAATAAAGGGAGTCTACCTACTCCTCCAAGGGTTGTAATGTGTTTGCAGCATGTGATAGAGAAATGCCCTATGAATCACTGGAACATAACGTTATTATTTCTGTCCATTATGCTGTTGAGATATTCCTTGTTTAAAGGGGTACTCCGGGAATAAGAACGTCTGATACAAAACCCCATAATGCAATAAATAAATACAACAGAACTCATTAATCACAAAACAGAGCTTAAATAGTTTGCTTTTATGATTCACAAAATTTTATGGGCCTTCTAGAATAGGTGAAGTTATCTCCAAGGTGACTGCCATTTACAACTACACTACAAGTCCCGTGATCCCTCAGTTCTCAGTAAATCCTCCTCCCTCACAGATTCTGCTCTCAGGGATGATCTAACAGACTGTCCTGCTATGTTACCATAGTAAGGATGTGTGTAACTGAGCATCACGGCACATTACATCACTGAGATGTGTCTCACCACAACACTGGCCATACTGGATGCACTGCAACCAACCCACTAAAGCCAAACATTGTGACGAACCTGAAGGTGCATGGTTATATGGACATCTGATCACCAGCCATTTTTTCTCCTGTGCCATTAGTATTTTAATTCTTCATTGTAGTGTATGACCACAACATTTTTCTACTAGGGGGAACAAAATTTGAAGTAACAACTAATAACATATTAGCTTATATTTAAATGACCGATTTGAATATGAATTATGCTTGTTCCTGGAATACCCCTTTAGCTTCCAGAGCACTACTAGTCACCCCTAATTCACTCCTCTCCTTCCCATGTCACCCCTTGCTTCTCACAAGATACATGAACTGCTTATGAGATGGTTAGAGTAGTCATCCTGGCAATAAGCAGCACTTGGGGTAATAAGGACAAGCCCTGGGTTCACTAATTCCCAAGCCTTGGGTTTACCAAATGCCTCATTAGCATAACGATTATAATTGAAACTGCATAATAAATAAAGGTATATTTGAAATAATTTGGCAGCTTAGTTCAGCAAGATACCAACAGATTAAAATGTGGCAGGAGATAAACTCCATGCAAGTAATAACTGCAAAAAGACAACATTTCCTAATGGCCACAAAATTGGGTGATAAATATGGGTGCCAAGTTCTTACAAACAAATTGTTCCTACTTAAGACAATTATCCCCAACAACTTTTCAGACCATGGTGGTCTGACATCTGGGAGACCTGGACTAGCCCACTAGTGGACAGGACACCCAATGCAATGACAGCACCTTTGTCCCCATTGAAGGCCCCAGTTATAGTTATAGTTTTCAAGTACTTTTCCTGCAGCTTACAAAGTCAAAAGCATCTGCATCTTTAAAACGCAGATGACATTGACACAAAGGGTCACATTTATCAAAAGTACTGCTAACTGCACTAGGTGGATTGTCTTCATTAATATGGTACCCCCTGCACTGCTCAGGAAGTGTGCATAATTCTTTTTTTGGTGCACCTTTAACATAGAGCATTGCAACACAATTCTGTTGAAGTAATAAATGTGATGCACGGTTCAACTCTGCACCAAAACTCCCTTTTAAGTGTAGCATTTTCTGTCTTGTTGGACACAGTGCAGCTGCAACACAAAACTGGTACAAAACTTCATAAATACATGTGCAAGCAGTTTTCACGTTCTTTTCAGTGCACAACACGACTGAGGAATCTGACCATAATAATGCTTTATTTATAAAGCGCCATCATATTCCGCAACAATGTATGGGCCATAGACTAAATCCTAACTGTAGTTATGCTCTATGAGGAAGAGCTGCTGAAATTTTACGCTGTTCTACGGAATCCCCATTCTGTGTGACTATATTGGCTACTGTGGGGACATTGGGGCACATTTACTTACCCATCCCGTCGCGATCCCCGCCATGGGTTGTTCGCTGAGGATTTGGGTCTGTTGCGATTCACTAAGATTGTGCGTCCAATTTCCTGCATGTGTGGCTTCCCCTACTGAGGTCCTCCGGAGTTCACCTTCTTCTTCCCGGTGCATGTGATTGCTGATCTTGCGACAAAATTTGCTTTTTAAATTCCGCAGTTTGTCTGAATCAGTCGGGTTGTCCAACAGCCACGCCCCCCCGATTTGTGTCACATGCAAACCGGCGTCGATGCGCCACAATCCGATCGTGTGCGCCCAAAACCATGGGCAATTCAGGGCAAAAAGGAAAAATTCGGCAAACCCGACAGAATCGCGGTCCGCGGACCCTTGGTAAATGAGCCTCATTGTTTCTATATTAGCTACTGTGGGGGTAAAGTTACTATATTGGATACAGTGGGGTCATATTAATCATCTCTGGGAGGGCAAGAGACCTGTTCTTAGATTAAGATTACGTTTGCCTGCTGCCAATGTTACATTGGAAGAGAGGAAAGGAGAAAGGTATTACTATATTTTTTATTTCATTCCCTCCCCCACAAGTGCTTAGAAATGCACAGGTCTTTGACTACTACAGTATTAGTAATATTTGGGATGGGCCTCTATAATCAATTTTACTAGTGGGTCCTCAGCACCTCAGTTCGACACTGACCTCCAGTGATCAGGAGAATGGGGACCACAGTCCTGCTGAATCCTCCATGTGAATAAGACACTAATGTGCTTCCATGACCAGTGGCCCAATCATTTTTTATAGGATTACTGAGACTTTGGTCTTGCATGGATCCATAGAAATGAAGGGAATGGTAGTCATGCTTGTACATTGATGCTTCACATAGGATTCATTGAAACTTTTGGTTGCCCCATTCTTCCACTAACTGGGTATCAGTGATCTTGCATTTACAGGCAGTCCCCGGGTTACGTACAAGATAGGGTCCGGAGGTTCGTTCTTAAGTTGAATTAAGTCGAAACTGTATATTTTACAATTGTGGTTCAGACAAAAAAAAAATTGTACCCCGTGACAATTGGAGTCTAAACATTTTTTGCTGTAATGGGACCAAGGATTATCAATAAAACTTCATTACAGACACTTTACAGCTGATCATTGCAGCCTGGAACTATAGTAACATCCAGAGAGCTTCACCAGAGTTCAGAGGGGTCTGTCTGTAACTATGGGTTGTCTGTAAGTCAGGTGTCCTTAAGTAGGGGACTGTCTGTATATCTTTTGGATAGAGTATAAGTATCTTTGGTGGAACAAACCCTTTAAAGTTGGAAAAGAAAGAGAGTTACAATACTTCAAATACAGAATGCATCTTTCTTTTATCAAAGCCAATTATTACGATAGATGCACATTTCTTGCATTGGTGAGAAGATGAAGGGGAAATTTAGGAATTTTCTTTCTCTTTCTTTGGTAACTGTGGTTGGTCTTGAGAAAAAGAGGAAAACCAACATTTTTGTAAGCCATGTCACTAGATAATATCTATTGCTCCTGTTCCAAACCTGGAATGCACAGATATATTTCGGTGGTGTCTGTAAGATTAGAAAGATGGTTTGCTTTTGCTTTTTTCCATACGATCCGGATGAAGGATCAAAAGATTCTGCAAAATTGGTGAGAAACATTAGGAAGCTACAGACATCAAGCAATGGACAAAGATTTGACGGCAATAAATTTGTTATAATGAAACATACAGTGCTAGTTGGTAGTAGGTATATTCAATGGGTACAGCCTTGTAAGAGGTGGCCCAGTAGATGTATTTAAAGGACTACCAAGATGAAGGATTGTAAACCAAGCACACTGACATAGTGGTATGTTCCCCCTCTGGCAGGATCTGCTCTTCTTTTATCTTTACCAAAAAAATCTTTTAGAATTACGCAAACTAGCCTGAGGCTCATTTGCATAATTGTTTAGTCTTTTTTTCTTAAAAACAAGGGCATAGGAAGCTTAAAGAAGAGCGGATACAGCCAGAGGGGGCACACACCAGTATGTCAGTGTGCTTGGTGTACAATCCTTCATCCTGGTGGTAGATGTCAGTATATCAGTAAGTATATCAGCTCAGCAGACATAGAGTGTGTCCGTCTTGTAAGAGTGATTTAGGTGGCCCAGTAGATGTTTTTAAGTATCTCAGCTCAGCAGAAGTAGAGAGTGTTCCTCTTGAGGGTAGTAAAAGGACATGTTTAAGTGGTACTAGCCACATATACCATGTCATGGTCATTGGAGAGAAGTAAATCAGTCAGTTCTGGTGATAATATAGATAAATGTGCTTTAGGTATATGATGGATGAGGAATTGTTTAGCGTCTAAGAAGAGCACTAAATCTGATATTGCTATTGGGAAAGTAAATCAACTATAGTAGATGCCCATGCAAATACAGAATGTTAATCAAGAAGGTGGTCTTCGCTGTTTGGTCAGCATGGAGAACTTTAAGAGGAGAGATATAGCCAGTGGAGAAGCAGCTAAATTTAGCTTTGTATCTTTGGGTTTTCCTTGGATCAGGTCAAGAGCATAAAAATAATAAACTGCAGTGGTGGAACCAAAAATTGGAGTTTCATTTCTTGTATTTTTCCCCTGTTCAGGCTTCCCGGGAGATTTCCTGTCAATCCAGTAGACCCTTTAAAGGAAACCTACCACCAGATATCCACCTATAAAGGTAGATCTGATGGTAGGTTCCCAGTATCATCCTAAACCCTAAACTATCCTACCCTAATCTTAAAATACTTTCTATTTTTTGGAGTAGCCTTTTCAGGTAGCGGGATAAAAGACTACTCCACACTCGAATCTCTTGTTGCACCACCTGTTCCGGAACTCTGCGCATTCCCAGTAGATCCGGCTTCAGTGTTGAAAATGTGTGCATGCGCATCCAGTACTGAGGCCGGAGCTACTGTACATGCGAAAATCTCAAGAAGCCAATGGTGTGACAGGAAATTTGACTTGGGCGCGTAGGTAGGAGGAATCGCAGGGGCTACTGAGCATGGGGTAGTGTTTGGTTCTGGTCCCCGGAGAGGTTACTTTATGCCCCTGTAGCATCTGCAGAAAATTTGCATATTAATTAGATAAAGTGTAGATTTGGTTATAAAGCATTATTGGATTAGGGAAGGATATTTTAGAGTTTAGGATGTTACTGGGAACCTACCATTAGATCTACCTCAATAGGTATATTCCTGATGGTAGGTTTACTTTCAACCTATAACAGACATTGAATGCGGGAATTGGTTGCTCTGTTGAGGAGAAAGAAGGAAGTGACCATGAAAAGGTTGGAAATTATTCGAAAGTCTAGCATATACTATGTTGTCTAGTAGTATATTGCATTTTTCAGAATCCATAATTATGTGATTGCATAATATATATTACATATTCTCGTCATACAGAGACATTGGGGCTCATTTACTAAGGGCCCTGTAAACAGCACTTTCGTCGGACATCCTGACGATTTCTGTTTTGCGCCTATGGGACAGGGATTTAAAAGGGGTTTTTGGCGCACACTATGAAATTTGGAGCAATTGCACTGGCTTTCATGTGAAACAAATCGGGTGGCGGGCCGGCGGATGATCCAACGGATTCGAACAAACCGCAGGATTTAACTTAATAATTGTGTTGCAAGCCCAAGCACTTACATACACTGGGAAGTGGGGAAGCGACACATGCAGGATATCGGGCGCACGATCTTCATTAATCGCGGCAGAGTTCATCCTCATCAGACAATCCAGATCGGGGATCGAGCAGGGACCGGGTAAGTAAATGTGCCCCATTATTTTGCTCTCCATTAGGAGATTTGGAATATGTGCCAAACTTATATAGCAACCACAGCGTGAATTCTGCTTAAGTCATGCGTTCACTTGGGCTACATTTTGCAGTTTCCAAACAACTTCTTCTATTTGTTGTCTCTGGCAACCGAGCTATAAAAAGAAGCATGCCAAGCAATCTGGATCCTGGAAGCCATGTAAACCTGGCAACGAACATGATAAAAGGATTCTTTTATCTCTTCTTGCATATATCTTCACAGAATCCTTGAGGGTGTTACATACTGAATGGTACTAAACCGAATCTTTTATACCGTACGGTCAAAAATATAAACAAAAATAAAAAAGGACAATAGAAAACCACAACAGAGATGGCACAATGACGCTAAAAGCAAAAAACATAACTGAGTCTAACTATACATTACAGGATAAATCAGACTCAACGAGTCTTTAGGTATTCATTTGGCAAATGAAATCCACTGTGGAGAGATGTAATGTCGTGTGTCCTAGAGGAGGAAAACTTGGAAAGTCACTAAGTAGAAAGGAATGTGAGCAAATATGTTGATCATTAATCAGCCTCATATATGGCCAGCAGGATACTACAGTGTATTACCAGAGGCACGGTCTAATATTACTTGTACAGTACAGAAGGGTCTGTTAGTCCTAGGCACCGATTCAGGGGTGCCCTTGAATTTGTAAATGGATAAAGCATGGCATCAAATGAAAGAGGTAAAACTGTTCTATTGCCCATGTAAACCAATCAGAGCTCAGCTTTAGTTTTACTAACAACTGTGGGAAAATTAAAGCTGAGCTCTGATTGGTTTTCATGGGCAACTAGAACAGTTCTGCTCTCAGACACTTCTGATAAATCTCCCCAAAAAAGTCTAAGTAACGAGCAAAGACTAACCTTTTGCTGACATGTAGGCCTGACCAGAGATAGTTTATAGCTCTTCCTGCTCTATAACTCACTGTCTGTAGAAGGGATACTATGTAAAATCTGCATACTTCCACCTGCTCTATAACATGCTGCCCCCCAAAAAGAGAACTTTTCGTAAAATGCTTCCCATAAAAATGTTGTCCCACACAATTACCATGTCCCCAATTCATTTCCCCCTTTCTTGGAATTTGGTAAACCCCCTAATATGACAAGGTAGTAACATGGTGGTACCCGCACCTCCCACTTTTACAACGTAGCTGACACATAAATCACATACAATTTGCTGAAGAGCCCAGCGGATATGGGAGGTTTGCCCATTCTTCTAGGACTCCATGAGGACTTTCATTTTAGTAGGAACTTTCCAATGTTCTGGGTCACAAGGATATGTAGGACTCATTTGTAATTTGGCGAATGTGTGTGCAGTACATTCACTTTCCTGATGTGCCCAGCATGTATATAATATATGTATGTGTGATGTGTATTTTATGTGAAGTGATTGTGTTAGGTCACCAGACGGAAGGTCCTGGCAGCAGTTCATCTATGCAGAAATCACAGGAGGAAAAGTTCATTAAGGCTTCATGCACACAAATGTATGTCCTGCACGGGAGAGGAGGAGGGGGTGAGCGCTGCTCATCCCTGCCCCTCTCCATAGAATATAGTAGCCCCATGGCAGTCGATAAAGCCAAAGATATAGCAGGCTCTATCTTTTTGCGACTACGGCTCGGAACGGTGAGCACTTATTGTCTATGGGGGGCATATGTACGGACGCAAGCTTGAGGTCGTGTGCATGAGGTCTAACAGGATAGAAACATATTAATCTTACCCAAGCTTTCCTAGATTACTTTCAATAAAGAGGTATCTCCATCTAGTCCTGTCGGAATAGCTCGGATAGACTAGAACAGCTCCATTGTTGTCAACTGGTGACAGGACAGAGTCTTCAGTCTTCAGCATGTTTTCAGCTCAGTGATACCCCATTGCTACTATGGATAGGAGTTTTCCATTTTTTACTAAGCAGATAACAAGTGTATCAGTCTACCAAAGCTCCGAATTCCATCCAGATGATGAGCTGGTCCTGTCTCTGGAGTAGTTGGTTCTTCATCATTGTCAAAGTTTGTTCAAGAGCCCAAAAGGAAGATCTTGTGATGGAAGTCCAGACCCTTCAAACTGGATAGCCTGGAAACCTGGAAGAAATCATAATAAAAGTAAGAGCTTCTGCAGCAGTGATCTCACAAAAATCATTCCAAGCTTCACATTCTTGTAGTATGACATAAAATTCTGTCCTAGCAAGAGTTACATGTATCCGGCCAGCATTGGGTTATAGGGGTTGTCTACTTTCAGCAATTGATTGACATTGTTTCTGTAACTAAATTTTATACAATTTATTAATATATGTTCTGTATCAATTCCTTACTGATTTCTAGATCTCTGCTTGCTGTCACTTAACAGGAAGCTTTATTGTTTACTTCCTGTGGATACATTTCATTTCATTACACAAGCAATATCAATTATTTGCTGAAATTGGACAACACCTTTAAATGAATTTTCCATTTTAATCCATAGGATAGGTCTTAAATATAATATTTAATTATGATAGGTTATTAATATCATGGCATCTCAACCTGGCCATCCCCTTTTACTGAACCACACTTTCACTCTTTAATTATGCACGGGGGCTACTGAAAGAGGGGCATTATAATTGGGGGCCAAAGGAAGAGGGACATTAACTATGTGGGGGCAACCAAATGGTCCTGTGTATATACTTCAGAGAAGACAAAAGCGCTATACGCACAAAACAGGCTGTTACTTTGTGGACCCCGGCGTCCTCAGATGTCTGATGTTTTAACGCTTGAATAAAGGAATCGTGGATTGAGAAAAGTGAGTGTTGTTCTGTTCTTGGACTTTCCTATACTTCAGAGAAGACTTGGCCTCTTTAGTTTGTTAACAGTAAACTATTACAGTGTATACAATTATGCTTGCATGTTGATCAAGTGTAATGGGATTGTACTAGTTATGCAGGGGCATAACTAGGAGAGGCAGGGCCCCATAGCAGACTTCTGAAAGGGGTCCCCCTTCTCACTTAAAAATATACATATTACACTCATATATACATTAGCATACACTCATACATGTATACACTCTTACACACATATAGAGCATATACACATCACATATACACACATACAGTGCCACATACAGACAAACAGCATTTACACAGCATATTTACACACATGATCTGGCAAGTTCTGTGCAGCGCAGCGTAACCTGTGTGTGTTATATAAATAAAGGATATATAATTATTATACAGTATATACACACCATACACCATATACACCTACAGCATACGCATATATAAAGAATATATACACCACATATATTTTATATACGTATTATGCTGTACAATATGCAGCATAATATATAAATACATATATCCTACATTTTTAGTGTCCGGTTGGATAATGGGGCCCCCTGACACTGCGAGCCCCATAGCGGCTGCTATGGCTGCCAGCACTGTAGTTACGCCCCTCCCTATGAGTATCTGCAGTGGATGTCTTTGTTTTTGCAGTTGAAGTCTAACTTGTCCAGATCACTGGGGATAGAAGGGGGGGGGGTAGAAGGCCCCTCTTAAATTGCATGTGTGACCATTCACAGGGCAGTCAGTTCCCCTGTGCAGGATCATGTCCTTTGATCCTTCCTACACAGGCCTCCATAGGAGTATGTATTCTGTACATTTTTTTAAAATCTCATTTACTCTCCACTATAACTCCTTGCGCAGGCTTTACAATACATTTAATTCCTCCTTAATACACCGAACATTCCCAGCTTCAAGAGAATCCGGAAAACTTCAAGAGCATTTATGTCATACAATCGGGGCCGGCGCTATGGGTAGGCAAAGGTGGCAATTGCCCAGTGCCCCTGGGAGAAAGGGGAGAATCTCTTCTTTCAAATGAATCTTGAATTGTGTTTCTAGGTGCTATGGATCCAGAGATATTCAAGTTTAAAGTGAGAATATCTGGTGCCATTTTTATATTTAAAAATCACTCCCAATGGCAGTTTAACAGTTAATATCTCCATTTTCCTACATTTTAGAAACACAAATTTAGATTAATATAAAAGAGGAGACTCTCTTCTTTCATAGGAAAAAAGAAGTGAGGTTCTATGTGTCACAGAGCCAGAGATACAGCCCCCTGAAATTACCCCCCCCCCCCAATCCAGATTCTTAGCCGGCAGCTGCAGGGAGCATTTGCTGCACATAGGAGCTGCTGCACCTCACAGATAATGGAAATATTCACTTTATATGTTACTACATTCTGATAAGGAATAATATCAACTAATATTCATGTTTTTAACCCTTCTCTATGCAGAACTATCTAAGAACACACTTTGGGCCACATGTATCAATCATTTTTTTCTGTTGTTTTTGTGCCTTTTCATTCAGGCGCACCGTTTTTGTGCCATTTTTGCGACTAAATGCCAAACTAGCTGCGCAGCAAAAATAACCAGTTTTCCCTCATTTATCCTAGCAATCCAGATGTTTTGCTGCGCCTAATGATATTCATCACTTGCGACTTTTCATTTAGGCGCAAAAACGGGCGCAAAAACACTCCAGCCCGAAGGTGGCATTATCTGAGAAGAAAGTACTGAGCCCCTTTGCTGCTAGAAATGAGCTGTTCTGCAAAGCTCATGCAGACACTGCAGACACTAGAACATATAACACAGACATGAGATACTCTGCAGACACTAGAATAGATAATAGACACACTACACACACTACATACACTGCAGACAGGAGCTGCAGACTCTATTTACAGTTCATCACCTTCTATTTACAAAACATTCTGCAGAATCCTGAGCTCAGAGCAAGAGAGAAGAGAATGTTACAGAATGTTGCACATAGTACTTACAAGTGTCCCCCATGTAATTCTGCACAGTATCACCAGTGTGTCTGAGGGGGATACTGTGCAGAATTACAGGGGTGCAGCAGGAGACCAACAGGCCACTGCGGAGGAGGTCACTGGGTGCAGGGTGTCACACACCTGGGTGCTGCTGTGAGTGTTATCTTCATTCTGGGATGTGGGAGAAGCAGAGAGGAGCTTGTAGCAGGATGAGATGTAAGTGCCTGAATCTAACATTGCGCCTTAACTGCGCCAAAATTGCGCCTAAACTGTGTTAAAGTAAAGTGATTAATAAGAGGCAGAAAATTACCTTATCACAGATGGTTGTAGCTTGTGATAATTCTGGAAAACAGTGCGCCAGAATTTAGGCGCAACTACTACACTTAGGCGCACAAAAGTGATAAATGTGGCCCATTCTCTCTTATTCCCTTTTATTTTGTGATAGTTATTTTTTGTTGGGAAAATTGACTGATACGATGAACATTCAATCCTCTTCGCCTAATGTGACTACACCGTGGCCAGAACGTGTCAATAAAGTTATATGTAACACCAAAAGCACACACGTGTCCTGGAATAAAGTTTTTATTTCCCACCATCCTCCATTATTTACACCCATGTTATGACGTTCTCACTCTCATTCTTATGAAGCGCGGAGGGTTCTGTTATTGTGCAGCTAATACAATGGCGCACTTCTAAAAGTGACTTTTATTATCTCATTAGAGAGGTTTATGGATATATAGTTATTTATTTGAGGAACAGACAATGATACATCTGTGTGAATTTTCTGCAGTTCCCTTTGCTGCATATTTTGGTGAATATACACATGTGGGGTATGTATGCTCTCCTCACATCTTAGGCTACATTCACACGGACGTATAAAAACGGCCGTATACGTACCGTTTTTTTACAGGTTACATACGGCCACATTCATTTCAATGGACAATACGTTCAACCATTTATATTGCCGTTTTTGACACTGGAGTGTACGTACCGTATACTGGCCGTATAAAAATATAGAGCATGTCCTATTTTCTCCCGTATTTCAGTTCTGTATGCCCTAAAAGTCTATGGGCATGTATAAAATACGGGTTAAATACGTGCTGCATACGGATGAAAAACGTCACGTATTTATACAGAAATACAGCCTATAGATACAGGACTGGAGAAATACATGTCCGTGTGAATGCAGCCTTACTGTTTTAGGAAAGTATATTTTCTTTGTACAAGTATTCTGGATTTGTACATATTTTAGAGGAAATTTTGAATGTTAATTGCCAAAGACATCGCCTGGTTGTCGGCTTTCATTGGTTTTATGGCTCCTTTACTTTTTATTCTGTTTTATTGCTATATTGTGCAGGTTGTGACTGTCTAAAAATTTCTAGCTGAAAAGCAGATATCTAGTTATTACAGTTTTAGTGATATTATGTGGATTTATTTATGAGAACATATCATTAGGGCACATTTGTGAACTCTACACATGTCCATGCATTACATTTAGGAGATGTGAAGGTAAACATTTTCTGTTTGGATCAAATTTTTAATAAAATGTTTCAATTTAAATCAAAATTGCATAAAGGCGCCTATGTCTATAAAATCTTTGATGCAATTTTGAAAATGGGGCAAGTGTCTGCTTTCAGAAAATATTGGTCCCTCTCCCCAATGGGCCTCACAGTCTAATCAACCTACCAGTAATTTTTTGGAATGTGGGAGGAAACCGGAGCACCCAGAGGAAACCCACGCAGACACAGAGAGAACATACAAAATCTTTGCAGATGTTGACCAGCGCTGCAAGGCTGTAGTGCTAATCACGGAGCCACCATGCTCCCTATCATTTATCTATCTCCTATAAAATTCTCCCATATTACAGTATGTTTTATCATACTAAAGGGAGCCTCTTGCCGACTGTGACTGGTCATAAAATAGTTTTATTTTGGGGCCCCAATTTTAGTTTTGCCCAGGGCCCCACTTTGTCTAGAACCGGCCCTGCATACAATCTTATTATAGCTGTGACAACAGCCCATGGACCACATACAACCTGACCACCATACACTTCTCCCCTCTGTTCTTCTCCAGAACTTACTTCTCTCATTGCAGTGCATATGTATTTCGATTATCTGTAGTGTACAATTGTTTGGTCTAGGACAACATTTGCTTTTGGTGCTTTACCTTTTAGTCCAACCTAACCCAATGCTTGCCAGAACATTATGAGTGCTTAGAAAATAGCCATAGAAGATGCTGTCTTATCTTCTTATAAGAATGCTTGGTCAGAATAGACCCTTTTGCTGCATCAGTGCATATCAATTATACCCCAAGATCCAATGTTGCAATACCTTTGACACTGCCAATCAGGTGTTACATTTTCACTAAACTAGTAGCTCATCTCTCCTATATTGAGTGGTTCTATGTCTGCTTTAATTAAATCGGCACTGCTCTACTTCCTCCCTGTTGAAGCATAACTCTGCTTCATCACTACATGACCACAGCTCTCCTTCATTGCTCCTCAACTTCAGCTGAACCTCATTACTGTACACCACAGCTGTGCTTCATCTCTGCATGACCACAGCTTTACTTCATTGCTGCACAACCACAGAGTTTTTTTTTAATTTCTGCATAATCACATCTTTAAGGCTCAACCTGCCGGCCTTTTAACTACAATTTTGAACAATCCAAGAAACATGCCAACTGACACTGCTTAACCATTACTGCCCTAAGCTTTACCAGGAGAACAGCTTAGTAATGGAACTATATCTAGTCCAAACACAAGTCTGCGGCCAAGCCAGGATTCATTGAGGTGAGAATGAGGGTAGGACATATGTGAGAATTGATTGTTTTTAGATATCTGTTTATGGTATAGATGGTAGGCACTGATTTAATGTGCTAGGTCAGCATTAACTTATGTTTTATATATTAAACAGTACTTGAGGGATTTTTTAAGATACAGGCACCAAGATGACATAGCTAAAAAACCCATGTACTTGCTGATACAAAATGTTCCAAATTAGCTTCTGAAATTACTGTATAGTCCCTAAGTTGTCTGAGTTGTTAAGATCCTGGGAATCATTATGTTTTACGACTTTTAATATACGTCTTTGAACTGCACAGATGCAACTTTGTTGTGACCCTCAATGATTAATTTCTCCCTGAAGTCTACCCATTCTGTGGGAATAAATGTCTCCTTAGAATAAATATGGTAATATGAGTCACATCCTGATGTTTAAGGAAAACCCAACGCTATCATAGACCTTAATAAATAGAGCCCCTTCGTCATGACTGAACTATAGTTAAAGATACAGTTCCAGCAAAATGAATGCATGTCAATTACACAGTGACTTCACATATACAGTATTGTAACAGGAACCTCAAGATTATTTACCTGGTGCTTTAGACAGTTCAAGAACAAAGCCATTAGATCATCCATGTGCACTAATGTGTAAGCGTGCTAAGGTCAGTACAGGTGGTCTCCTACTTATGGACACCATAAAGACGGACCCCTGTACCCACTGTGACCTCTGGTGAAGCTCTCTGGATGTTACTATAGTCCCAGACTGCAATGATCACCTGTAAAATGTCTGTAATGAAGCTTTATTGATAATCCTTGGTCCCATTACAGCAAAAAATTTTGAAAATGCAATTGTCACTGGGGCATAATAAATATTCGTCTGGAGCCCCAATTCTAAAATATACTCTTCCGACTTACATACAAATGCAACTTAAGTACAAACCCAAGGAACCTATCTTGTACATAACCCGGGGACTGTCTGTATCCTCTGGGCGATTTATGCTGTAGGATCCACTTATACACTACACTGGTGGGATCCTTAAAAGTGTTTTCCACATCTGTAAAATCCTTTCGGGTGATGCCACACGTTGCATTTCAGGATTTTTTAACGGACTGCTTAAATACAGCATAAAAATGGGTTCAAAACGCCACATGTGCCACCACCCTAGGAGTTAGTGAAGAGTCTCACCCTGCTCTGACTCTGGCTTCCAGCATTATACTTGTATTTCTGGTCTTTGGTTGCTTTTGCCCAGCTGGAGGAGAGGGTTCCACAAGGTGTACTGCCTCCTTGCACCATGGGACATTGGGGCATATTTACTAAGGACCTTGCGCCAGTTTTCTGTCGGACTTTGCACTTTATTTTAGGTGCAAACGGCTCGCACAGATATTTAAGAAGTGCATACCCCTCAAATATCTCGCACACAACCCTTTTTGTGGTGCGGCTGCACTATTCATCATGGAACACAAATTAGGAGGCGTTCCGGTGCTCAGTGGGACCGTGCGCCAGATTTAACATGCAATGTCGGACAGAAGTGTGCAACACGCCCTATGTTGAAGGTGCACCAAAAAAAAGTTGGTGCACTCTGGCAGAGCTATACAGGGAGCACCAGATTCATGAAGAACAGGCACAAGCACTGAGACACTCACTGAAAAGCAAGTTAGGCCCTATCCCGTGGTTAGGGCCTAACTTGTCTTCGTGGGAAAACCCCATTAATGTTTTGGGGTTTATTTAGTTTTTTTTTTATTTTTCATATTTATGATTTTGTTATATTAGTATAAATAGTATATATTATATTTATTAATATATTTTAGGTGTAAATGTTTTTAAATGTATAAGCCCCTATATGACCCTAGGGGGTCATAAAGACCTCTGGGGTACATTTTAAGTTTTTACTCAATTAATCATCTATTACAGCCCCAGTTACCGGAGAAAAAGACCCCCATGGGGGAAAATGTGTGGATCATAGCTGTACTAGACATCCATCCATCAAACAATGCATTTTATTTTATCATGTTACGTTTTGTTTCACTCGTGTTCTATTATGGTTTATGAACGTATTGCACGGCAGTGGGTGTTTCCAAATGCAGGCTAGGGTATTCCCGAGTTGGGACCCGGCCTAAATAGGAGTCCTCCACACTTGTGCAATGGTCATGATTAAGGGCAGGTTATCTGCCTGAAACACGTTGATGTTGTGGATTTTGTTGCCACCTTGGATGTTCAAATTTGTGCCAATAAAGGAAAATTAAAGTTTTCCATGAGTTGGACCAGAAGTTTATTTGTAAGCAGAACTCAGCTTAACCCTTCCAGACTAGTGATCATGTGACAGTTGAAGAAAGAAGAAGGCAGAATCGGTAGTAAACAGCTTCTCCCTAGGGAGACAGCCAGAGACCAAGTCCTTCTCCTGTGATCATCGCATTAGTAGGAGAAACCGCAGTTACGTCTTTCAGCTCGACCCGTTGTCATGACAGTAGGTGGTCGAGATTGAATTAAATAAAAAAGTCCCACAAACAAGTCTAAGCACAATATTCCTTAAGAATTACACTCCAAACTTTCTGGCTATTATGGTGTTAAATAAATATTCAGTAAATAATAGCTAAACATCCAGATTTTTTTTACTTACAAGCTCTTTGTTATAATACACATTTGTTGCTTGTTTGGCAAAATAAAGATTAATTTATTTCCGAGCCGGTCTTTTTTTAACGATAAGTGAGGTGGATTGATCTCTTCTACATAAAAATTATCGTCTACAGAAATAGACAGCTGGGCTTGGCTGACAGCCAGCTCCCGAGTCCCAACGCGTTTGGTTGAAGTGCACCGGTGGCTGCCTCTCTTCAATCTGTGTCATTTCTTAAGAGGCCACTTTTAAGGTGTGATAAGTGCATTTCCATCAAAAATAAGGATTTATGTGTAGTTTTGCATTTATTTCCGCATTGTAATTACTCGTCTCGCATCGAGAAAGTCGGGAACAATGGCGATTTTGAAAGCCATTTTTTTCACAGGGTTTTAAGTTGTCATTCAACTTGAATACTAAAAATGTCACAGCATTTAAGTGGCGCCGAGTTTCACTATTTGCATGTCCCATGGTTCACCAAATTCAGACGACGCGAGGTGTGTATTAAATATTCAGGAAGGCGAAAAAGAAAAAAATTCTAAATATGTCTCTTACATGAGTATTTATTCTTCCTGCATTTTTTATGCCTGCTAGGTGTTAAATGCTTCCTGTTTGCATCCAGTTAACCATCTGGGAATGAGTCTGGCAACTCTCCTTCCAGAAGCTGTAATTTTGCAAATCATATGTTTAGTAATGATGAGGAATAGAAGATACTGTATGCTTAAGTAAAATATGTATCGTGTCCTTTCACGTATCACGCCGACGCATATAAAGCAGATCTGACAATAGGTAAATCATGTAACTTAGGCGGAATTGCTCTTTCCTTAACCGCGACATTTTTCATAACAGTGCAATTGGCACATAATAAAAAAAAAATTAGAAATACACTTCTTTACATTCTCATAGCACGGCTTCTTAGAGTTTCGATACCCAATGAAAAGTAAAGATGATTGGCACCTTACTATTATAACTGTCGCAACAATGTAAATGGGGCTTATTTACTAAGGGTCTCGTGGTTGCATTTCCGTTGGGTTTTCTGACTTTTCGGGGATCGCACCGCCGGGACAGGCATTTAGAATGGGATTGTGTCACACGCGAATGGGGGCTGGCCGTCGGATGATCCAATGGATTCGGACTGAGAGCGGGATATAATATTTAAATTGTGTTGCAAGACAAGCACTTACATGCACCAGGAAGAAGGTGAACTCCGACAGACCTGAGCGGGGAAGCGGCACATGCAGGATATCGGGCGCACGATCTTAGTGAGTTGCATCGGAGTCCATGATCATTGGACAATGCACAGCGGGCATCTCGACAGGACAGGTAAGTAAATGTGCCCCAATATGTGTGTGTGTGCTAAGGCCTGTATTTAGTAATCTGCTATCAAAATCCATCATGATGAGCCACTTACTCATAGATCCAGGCACCGTGACTGTGGTAATATATTTATTTGTTATCCATGGCCTCCTTCCTTCTAAAATCTAATTTTTTAATTATGCTAATGAGCCTTGAATGTATCTGCACCAAAGACACCTTTACTCCTCACAGCAACTGCATCTACATAGCAGGGAAGCTGATAACCTTTACACATTTCATGCTGGTTTTTACACCATACCACATGTTGTGAAGCTGGTCCCTCCACAAAATAGCAGCTGCCGGAGTAGTCATTTTATAGGTGCTTTATGTGCAGGACTCATATAATTTACTCATTAAATTCACATTGTATTAACTGCAGATTATCATATTATTCTAAAAGAACCGGCGAATGAGACAATATGGGCATTATTTTGGGCCCTATATAGCCCTTATTTTGGGCCCTTATGACTGTACTCTTGAAATTCCACAAAGATACAGCCACATAGGTGATACAAGGCAACTGATGTCATTCATGGAGGAAGGTACTGAAGACAAATCAGACTTTATTGCCATATATGACAGTAGTTAGTAGTTAGCCCTACACTTATAGCAAAACCATCTACTATTAACCCCTTAAAGATTTGGTCCTTATTCATTTTTTATGTTTTGTTTTTTTACTCCCCACCTTAATTTTTTATATTTAAATGTTCAGAGCTGTATAAGGGCTTGTTTTCAAAATGTAACAAATTGTACATTCCAGTGCCAATATTTAATATTCTATGCCATGTAATGGGAAGCAGGAAAAAATTCCAAATGTGGTGAAATTGGCAAACAAAAAACTTTTGCATCATTTTCTTGTGGGCTCTGTATTTATACCTTTCACTTTTCACTCCAAATTTATTCCTTGGGTTGGTACAATGACAGAATACTAAACTTATATCGGCTTTATTGTGTTTAAAGAGAACTCGTCATGCAAAATAACCCCCTAAACTAAATATTTTCATAAACTGCCATTAGAGAGCATTGCCTCTATCCTTCATTGTCCCTCTACATGCCTGTAAACCTAAGCAATGAGGTCTAAGCGATGCAAATGACCTGTGAATGTCCAATGAAGCATTAGCATATTCAAGCAGGTCCACTCTATTCATGAGTGGGGGGCACAGCCACACCCCCAGTGCTTGACTGACAGCCTGTATAATGATGTGAGGCTGTATAATGATGTGCTTCCTGGTGCTGGTGGCCACGCCCCCGCAGCCTGTGTGTGCATGTGGTGTGTATAGAGAGATACAGCAGCTCCAGGCAGCCATGTTACAGAGAAAATGTCAGATTCATGTGTAGCTGTGTCGTGCTCTCACTGTATATTAGGAGGATGCAGCATGTAGCAGAACAGCACACACACTAGCCATGCTTTACTCTACATTACCAACAGACATGAGCAGGGGGAGGAGAGGGGAGGGATAACAGGAGTGACATCACTGCCTCTGACCATGTGACCAGCCTCATTTATGATAAAGAATAGATGATTTTACAATGAATAATGTATGAAATAACTAGATAAAGCTGGGATGGATCCTTGTGAGCTGCTCCAACACGTAAGGGAAGGACAGTGACACAGGACTCTGATGACAGGTGTCCTTTAAATAGATTTAAAATAATAAAAGCTTTTTGTGTGAAAAAAGCCTTCATTTTGCCATGGCCTGACGCTAATAACTTTTTGATACGGAGCTGTGTATGGAGCTGTGTATGGTGTCACTCTATGGTGCAGGACATGATGACGTGTACATTGATATTATTTGCAGTTATGTTACAATGTGCCACTGGGGGGAACAATCACAGCCGCCGGCTGTTGCATGCCGCTTTACTGAATCCATGTAAAGGGTTCACAACCAAGATCAGCACCGATCGCCGATGTTAACACTGGATCTGCCATAAGCCCTCTCTATACACTCCCCAGCACAGAGCGGACAGCAAACTAGAACCCCAGTGTGGTCACTGTATTTTTGGTCCAAACATGCATCGGTCCCACACATTGGACTCGGGTGACGGACAGCAAACATATACAATTAGAGACTATGGGCAGATTTACTTACCCGGGCCATTCGCGTTCCAGCGGCGGGTTCTTTGACGCTGATTTGGGTCTTCCAGCGATTCACTAAGGTAGTGCGCACGATGTCCACCAGGTGTCGCTGCTGTGCTGAAGTCCGTCGGAGTTCACTGGAGTTCACCAAGCTATTCCTGGGTGCAGGTAAGTGCAAAAATACGTCGGTTTTTCTGAATCCCCGATTTCCGTCGCATGCATGCCAGCGCTGTTGCACCACAATCCGATTGCGTGCGCCAAAAACCCGGGGCAATTCAACGCAAAACGGTAATATTCGGAAACCCGAGGAAAAACGTGATTCGGGCCCTTTTTCCCCCCTTGTTCCACCGGAGTCGTATATATTCAACATGCAGCTGTCCGAAAATATAGGTGGGTCTCACCACAAGAGAGTTGTGTACCAGGGTGAGAGAGCATGATAAAGACATCATAAAAGCTAAAAATGTGACCAACCCAAAAGAACCAAAACCGATCCCTGGCATTTTTTCCACCACATGGATGTGATCCCAGAAGTTTCTCCCTCGTACGAGGTATTGAGGTGATACAATGTGGATCAGGGGGGAAATCTTAAGAAGATCCTGGCACAAAAGAGTGCAGTGATCGTCCAGCTCGGCACTATGACCCCAGCTGGCCTTAATGAGGCGTCTCATTTTTGTTCATTTTTATAATAAAATATCATCCTGGGTAAAGAATAGACATGATCTCTTTTACCAGTTCATGGTTCATGGAATAGCCGGAAACCTGAATATCAGGATGAGGAATAGAACGGAACCATGCAAAGATGCGACCTATACACACCGAAAAATATTGTCGGGAAGGAAAACATATGTCCAAGTGGACCTTTTGGTTGTGCTTAGTAAAATTTGCACTGTATATGAAGTAACTTTAGGGTATACTAACATATATTTGGAAATAGTTATATTTAAAAAAAATGGTTTGTGTTAAACATATGTAGTAAAGGCAAAGATATATATTTATAAGCACTAACTGCACTTTCTCCATAGGAAGGGTTAATATGCCCTATACTTTGTTATGTTTTTAACTTATTGTCTTGGTAGATATTTTGATGTATAGCCTGTCACTTTATTGCACATTGTACACTTAGCACATGTGAAGTGTGGCATTACACACTAGTAGGGTATTTTTTCTTCTTTTTCTTTTTTTTTTTTCCTTCTACGGAAATTACTACTAATGGAATATTCTTCTTGCCTCATTTGATTCTTTTATTATTTTTTTTTTTTCCTTACCTTCTGTCACCCCATTGGCCCCCTTTCTTCCGGCTCTCCTTCTCTCTGACAGTGCACACAAGCGCATCTCCATGAATGAATGATGCATGCGCAATAGATGGCCCGCTCCGACTATGTCCTGCCGCCGCATGACCGGTTTCCGATGCGCTGTGACCCCGGACATGTGCACTGTGCCGCGTGCCGGAAGTGGGGACTTGCAGACTTTGGAAACCTTTTGACACTTTTTATTTCAGTAAAAAGTAGCAAAATTCCAAAAAAGTTTGTTTCTAAATTTGTGACTATTTCCATTACAGGCCTCACCTCTGGGAAAGGTGAGACTTTTTATGTATTATATTTTTTTCAATCCTATGTTTTTCTATTTGATTCTATTATATACTGCCATACTCACAGACAGTAAGGAGGATTTGCCATGATATATGGGGATATTGCATTATGTTACAATGTGCCACTGGGGGGAACAATCACACCGCCGGCTGTTGCATGCCGCTTTACTGGATCCATGTAAAGGGTTCACAACCAAGATCAGTGCCAGCACCGATCGCCGATGTTAACACTGGATCTGCCATAAGCCCTCTCTATACACTCCCCAGCACAGAGCGGACAGCAAACTAGAACCCCAGTGTGGTCACTGTATTTCTGGTCCAACATCTCCAATTTAACTTATAGTTCTAACCGTGTTGTGGGAGTCTTGCCAGCACCATAATTGTAAACTAACAGGAAATCGAATTGTATGAGGTCAATCCATCACCCTTCCTCAGGTTCAGCTAAAAAAATTGTATGAGGTCAATCCATCACCCTTCCTCAGGTTCAGCTAAAAATGTAGAATGTGCATGTACTTCTGTAAACCATCAGCTCAGTAGCAGCTTCTTCTCTATCCCAATTCCTGACAGGCTGGAGAGAGGCAGACTTCAAACACTTATTGCTCCAAAATTGAGTTTCTAATTGCCACAGAGCCAAGATAAAACTCACAGTGGGGAGTGGAATCTGTACATAAAAATTGCATTTGTGACTGCAACATTATTAGCTCTCGCCCCCTGCCATGATGTCTATACATATACTATCTGCACAAGGTATATGCAATTAAGATGTACATAGCTGTATGGCAGAGTTAAAGAAAACATGCAGTTCACAATTTTAATAAATAAAATAACTTGTACCTTCCAATTTAATATTTTTCGCAATACTATGCTGTTAATCACTTCTCATATTTTACCCTCCTGCCCTCATATTGATGAGACAATTATATAAACTAAAATATTTTATACGATGATCTCGGCATCTAAAAGATCATCATGAAGCTGATGATATTGATGATGTATTCAGGATTATAGCATCACAGGCTCTACTTTGGTACAAGTACTTACATCCATACAGAGCGGCATCTTTATCAGGGCCTCTGTGCTGTGTAAGTGGCGTAGAAGCCCTGAAATAATCGCAAATTCTAGCTTATTGCTAGCACCTGTGATTATTTAGCCCTCTCCGCCACCTTCACACCAGTGGGGCGTGAAGGGGGAGAGTGGCTGGCCGGAAGTGGGTTGGCGCGGGGCTTACTGTCCCCAAGCCCGCTCACTCGCTGCAGTCGGCGACTTTTCACATGTAATAAAATAAATGGTACGCAGGACCCTTTCCCCATACCTCTGTAGATAGCAGCGTTTTAAACGTTTACTTATCTACACAGAGGAGGGCACTAGTATGGCTAGGTGAAGAAGGGGCAATATTTGCTACAACGGGGCAGATTTACTTACCCGGTCCATTCGCAATCCAGTGGCGCGTTCTCTGCGCTGGATTCAGGTCCGGCCGGGATCATTAAGGTAGTTCCTCGCCGTCCACCAGGTGGCGCTGCTGCGCTGGGAGCATCGGAACGCACTGGAATACACCGAGCCGGGCTGAGTGAAGGTTAGTGCAATTTCGCAACAACATTTTTTTTTAAATGCGGCGGTTTTTCCGAATCCGTCGTTTTTGTTCGGCCACGTCCCCCGATTTCGTCGCGTGCATGCCAGCGCCGAGCCACAATCCGATCGCGTGCCCAAAATCCCGGGGCAATTCAGGGGAAATCGCGCAAATCAGAAATATTCAGTACACATCGGGAAAATGCGAATCGGGCCCTTAGTAAATGACCCCCAATATTTATATATATATATATATCTTAACTAACTTAATTTTTGTCCATGACAGCTTAAGTTACACTAAAGCAATTGCCTGAGCTATTCTTTGTGACTCGTTGAGAAAGCCACCAGATATGCTTCTGAGATTGACCAGTATTGAGGTATAGTATATTTTTTTGAAGGAAGTTAATAAAAACATTTATGATTTAATATCAAATGTGTCTTTTTGGCAACAAATGTCATCAACCACAGGAAATGTAATCACTAGGATATGAAAAACTCAAGACATATCACATCAACAAGAATGTCCATATGGGAAGTCAAACCAGAGATGCCAAGATCAACAGCTTTGATGGACAAGAAGCTGAGTGGGATGAAGGAAACTGAGCTGCTTAAAGTTGTCATTTATGTGTGTGAATAGAAGACTTTTGTGATATCTGTACGGATAAATATCCAAGAAAAGATATCAAAACTCAAATATACAAACAAGAGTATAGGTAAAACACAGAGATTATAAAGGTAACCCAACACATAGAGCGATTAGGAGTACCATTTATTTCAATTTTGATGGTATTTTCACAAGGATTTCAAGATGGTGCCAGATAACTTTTAAGAAGTAGGGTCACATTTTGAAAAGCCATATGGAACTAGAACGTGAGTGGAACTAGTGAGTACCAAGATGCAAAAATATTTATTATAATACATATGGATACTCTATCAAAGCAACTTAGAAAACAGGCAACATTGCAAATTAACTATATCCAGGTGGCAAAATGTTGTCGTTGTTTGCAACTAGAACATTATAGTAACCTTAGTTATAGTAATCATTATAGTAACCTCAGCTGCTACTGATTAGGAGACTGCAGACAATAATGTATTGAAAAGAAATATGCAAATATACTATATTACATTTGGATAGAGAGATGATAGACAGAAAAGCCATAGCTAAATAGAGCATAACTAAATAAATACGCAGCACTGTGTAAGTGGATGATGCATCCAGGCTTATAGACATGCAAACATGTGGCCATGTAGTAACTAAAAAGAAAGAATAGTAACCCTGTTCCATACTAACTTTAGTATGTGTGAGCTGTCTTGTGAGTAGGTTATTCCCTGATAAAATATTAATAGAAGCCTGTGAATCCTGGCATCTACAAGAAGATTTCCGCAGTGTGAATGAATCTAAACTTTCAACAAAATTGCATAAATCAATAGTGCAGATGATAATAGTAAACTTTGTAATTACTTTATTAAAGGACACCTGTCATCAGGTCTGTGTCACTTGTCCTGTCACCTCTACCTGTTAGAGCAGCTCACAAGGATCCCATCCCAGTCTTTATCTAGTTATTTCATACATTAATCATTGCAAAATCATCGATTCTTTATTATGTAAATGAGGCTGGTCACATGGTCAGAGGCAGTGATGTCACCCCTGTTACTCCTCCCCCTGCTCATGTCAGTGTGTAATGTATAGTAAAGCATAGTTAGTGTGTGTGCTGCATCTGCTGACATGCTGCATCAGCTACACATGTACCTGATATGTTCTGCTATAACATGGCTGCATCCTGGAGCTGTTGTATCTTTCACATACACACACACATGCACACACAGGCTGCAGGGGGTGTGGCCGGCAGCACCAGGAAGCACATCATTATACAGCCTCACATCATTATACAGGCTGTCAGTCATGCACTGGGGGTGTGGCTGTGCCTCCCACTCATGAATAAGCTGGAAATCTGAATATGGTAATGACTCATTGGACATTTCACAGGTCATTTGCCTACAGCTTTAGGACCTCATTGCTTAGGTTTACAGGCATGTAGAGGGACAATGAAGGGATAGAGGCAATGCTCTCTAATGGCAGTTTATGAAAATATATTTAGTTTAGGGGGGTTATTTTGCATGACGGGTTCTCTTTAAATAAGTATGTTCCAGTTTCTTCTTTTTGCCTTTCTTCCTTATATAAAGAAATTCTACCAGTTATTTTGAATGGCATTGCATTAACACTGCTTGGTAGCTACCTGCAGCAGTATGAATACAGTAATGTTTTTATTAGGAGCACTGCTTCTATACTGAGGGTGAAACATTCGCTTTAAACTTTATGCAACTGCAGTGTCGGGGGGGGGGGGGGGGGCATAACCAAAGCCCCTGTTACATGCCCCCCTGAAGCCCATGTTAAACGCCCCCTGCTGCCAGAAATATTGATGAAATATAGGAATATACATGCACAAGGTCACATGTTTTGTTCCCAAATATCCCTCGTTTCCCCCTATCTATCTTGAATAACATTTGTCATCTTGAATAAAAAATGAAATCTTTGGAAGTCCCACTTCAAAGACTGAAGAGGGTCTCTGGCTCTGTCCGAGGTCACCATCAACTAACACTTCAGTAGTCTTGGCAATTCCAGGCGGTCCTTACAGTTCCCTCCACTTTCAGACAAATGATAATAAAATCCCATGTGCTTGTCAGTTATGGAGTTATGATTCATCCAAGCCCAGGGACAAATGCATATTTGGAATCTAGACAGCGAGTGAAATACATACCTGTGTCTCAGTTTGGTGTAGCAACCTTGGAAACAGAGATTTAAATAACTCTCAATGGGATCATAGTGCGTAGGTTATGACTGTAATCCAGGTATTCATCTGGATCCAATGAGACCAGAACCCTGACCCTATGACTTCTCATGGAGAATATAGTACTCCTCAAAGGTCCTGGAACTGATCCAAGGTAGCAGGGTTCCAAGAGCACTCCCACGGATGTGAAGGGGTGTATCTGAACCTAAGACAACCAGGACACCCCTTGTGTCCTTTTTCTTTTTCTGAGGGATATTACCATAACAAGATCAGGCAGGAAGAATCGTCAAGTGTGAACTATGTTTTTCCCATTAGTTCTGCACAAAGTAACGCAATTGCTTCCATATGTAGTCCTACACATGTAATCTGCACCTGTATCTGTGTATATATATATATCTTTTGTGTGTACTGTTTTGTCTAGTGTGCCCTTAAGGCAATTAATATTAAGTAATTTAACCTGCGCTGTTCTCTTATCTCTATCCACGAACCGTCCGATGGTTATAAATACGCTACCAGGTTGACTCTAACTCTAACTCACTTCCTGTGCCTCCAAGAACCCCCATGTTGGATGTGCTCCGTGAATTAAACCTCAGCACTTTTTGTGTATAAAAACCACAAAATGTAGATGTCAGATCTTAACACTAGAAAGTATCAGCTCCATTATATAGTACATGTAATAAAGAATGATAAGCAAAGTTTATTAGCAAAGAACCAGGTGCATCTCTTTTTATTACCATTTATCAAACACATATTGATAATAATATGTATGGAAATAAAGCATTCACTAGTCATGTCTTCATTCGTTGTTCTCCCATAATTCATTTTAGTGGAAACTTGATGGTCTCAGTGGTCTTGACTTCTCCGCAGCAGATGGTAAGAAGGATTAGTAGTGATAGACACAATGACCTCACATTTCTCCGAGCCCCACAGGAATAGTGAACACAGAAATAAGATATAGAAGAAAGACAAGAGTTTAAGGGGTTTCCAGAGATTAAAAATAACCTTCACTGGCCTTAAAATACAAAGCCACTCAGTGAAAGTTTAAGTCATTTGTTTTAGGCATCTCTTGCTATAAAAAAAGAAAGCTCAAATTTTAATTTTTTGTGACATCCATCACACATTTGTTATGTACTGTTAGTGTGTACGATAACAGTATATCAATCTATACATTATACGATAGCTGTATACCAAATTGGTTTTGTTCTGGCATACATGCAGTGGCGGATTAAGTGTCCCATGGGCCCCGGGCTGTTCACACAACTAGCGCCCCCCCAGTGTCCAACGTAACCTGTGGCCGAATGTCAGGACATAAGTGCAACTCTATATCCTCTATACCCTTAATCTTGTACTGTTCATAAAAGTTATTTAATGATGAACTAGAATTGTGTTCTTATAACCCATCTATATAGGAAAGCCGAACATTCCCTAACTGCATGAAACCGTCCACCATGACTCCTGCCCAGACCAGATCTACCAGACAATGCAGCAGACGTGGATGCTGCCCCTGCCTCTGTGCTCTGCTGCGGAACTCCCCTCATACTTTAAATAATTGTGTATAAGACAGAGATCCTAATTTTACCCCCCAAAAAACCTGGGAAAAGTTATTTACTGGAGTACAAGCCCGAGGGGAAAATGCAGCCGCTACTCTAATAAAATGTCCAGAAGCAGCCGCCCCTCATTAATGAAAGGTCCTTCAGCAGAGTGCTCCTTTACTGAAAGATCCTTCAGTAAAGCCCCCGTTTATTGAAATGTCCACAGCAGGATCCCCTTTACTGAAATGTCTACTGGGAGGGTCCCCCTTTACTAAAATGTCCGCAGGGTCCCCCTTTACTGAAATGTCCACATGACATGCACATCTTTATTAAAATGTCCACAACACATGCCCCCTTTACTGAAATGTCCACAGCACATGCCCCCTTTATTGAAATGTCCTTATCACTGCCTTTCCCCCATTACTGAAATGTCCACAAAAACCCATTCCCCCCTTATTGAAATGTCCACAGCACATGCCCCCTTTATTGAAATGTCCACAGCACATGCCCCCTTTACTGAAATGTCCACAGCAGTTCCCCTTTAATAAAATGTCCACAGCACATGCCCCCTTTATTGAAATGTCACTCGGGCCGGAAGACGGATCTGTGGGGCCGGGGAAAAGAAGGCAGGAGGTGATTACCGAATTTTTTTTTTTTTTTCAAGACTGATGGCGGTTCTTCAAAAAGGGCCTGTATGAAGATCCGCCATTGCATACATGGGATATGTAAGTTGTGAAGAAAGTATAGATGATATGCTAAAGTGCTTATTAATAGAATTTCTCTCTATATCAATGCCAAAAAGGAAATGTGCAAAGGCATGTGTAACATATGAATTTAGCCTAAATTATGTGGCAATAAAAATATACAATCTCCCGCCGCATGTTCCAGTGCCATCTTCCGCCTTGTAGCTTCCCGCATGGTCTGCAGACTCTCTCCCAGGAGATACCGGAGGTGTTTTGCTCCCCAAAGCCATCAGAGCCTGCCCCATCACCTTTCTGGGACTCTATGACACCCGCAACATCCAACATAAAGCTCCTGATCACAGCAACAGCCCATGACTGCATGGAGAAGTTCATTCAGGCCAAAATGAATCAGGTACTCTAAGGAGAACTCGATAAGCTAGGATCAAGCCAACGGACATCCATAACGAATAATACAAAGTGGGAGAAAATGTCTTAACTATTGAGACCAAACTAGAGAGCAACCAGAAAATTGATAAGACAGATCATTTCTGATGAGGAGCACCTGGAAATAGACAGAGATTACTGGGCTCTGATGGTAACTCAGTCCGATGGACTACCAAGGGACATCATGGTCAAGCTCAGTTAATACTCCATCAAAGAGATAGTCATGGAAAAGTTGACGAAAATTCCTAAGCTATTCTTTATGGACTCTTTATGGATTTTTGCAGATATTGTCCCTTCCATGATACATAAGTGTAGTGCACTGCATCCTACTTTGCAAGTTCTTCAACATTACTTTATTACACATCGCTGGACCTTCCCATTGATGCTCTTGTTTCAATATAACAACAGACAGTAGTATTGTATTTGTTTCAGGAAGGGGAGAAGCTCTCATCTCAACTGGATTTGTTGCTAGCTTTTGGCATAAGTAAACCTGACCCTTGGAAAATCCTGCTAGGCATCATCGTACAGGACTCTCAAACATTTGAATTGGATTTATGGGTTTCTGATCTATGCCTTTGTAAGAAGCTACATTATTCAACTACAACAGCACTACAGGTTTATTCCCCGACATTAAAGGACATCTACCAGCAGGATTAAAGATTGTAAACCAAGCACATGTACATGCTGGTGCGTGCCCCTTCTGGCAGGATCCTCCCTTCCTTAAACTTCTTGTGCCTTTGTTTAAAAAAAAAAAAAAGGTTTAAAAAATTATGCAAAAGAGCCTGAGGGGCTCCAGGTTCCATTAACACCCAAGTCCCCCTACGGGACTGCTAGTACTGCAGTCATTGACAACTGACTGCTAGGTTCTTGGACTGGTATTATGTTGTATTTTATTGCCTTAGTTCTAATTAAAATCTTATTTTAGCTATGTTGGCTGTTTACTGTTATATCTTATATGTTTGTATATATGTGTGTACCCATTGACCCCCATTCCCTTCCCTATCTTTCCTGACCTTCCCCAGACTTCATCTTTCTAATTGTAGAGCTTTTTTTGACTTCTGTCTCATGGCAAACTCCCCTCGTAACTCACTATGATGTAGTGTTCCATAATGCTTAGGGTTTTCATTTCTATTACAAGTTGATAAAAGCTGATCTAATTTTTACGAAAGAAACATATTTTTCTCAGCCACATTATATCCATGGCATGTTCCCACAAAGCCAAAGGAATCAAGGGAATTCCTAAACCACAAAAAGACCACTCAGAAATATCCATCTAAAGGCCCATTTCCCTAATAAATATGGATTTGAAAATTATGAATAAAATTTAAGCTACCCGGATCCATACTTTCCTTGCTGCATATATACATAGCGATTAGATGGGCTTTATTCTTTATAGGCAAGCTAATGACCTGAAGGGGAGAGATATTGATATAATCTCAGTTATGGAATCTGGTTTTGATTGGGGGTAGGAGATCTGGCATGCTATTGAGTTTAGATTTACGAAAAGCATTTGATTTGCTATATTTAGGACTGTTTAAAATATGATCTTGATTGCATGGGCTTTGGGTCTTCAATATCGGCTATGATTTGGTTGAAGGGCTGTTGATTGAATGAGATAAAGGATTAATAAGAAAACTAGACAGGACCATAGAAGGGAATAGATTTAAAACCTTTGAAGAGTTGTCCCAGCAAACCGGGATGGAGAGCGGGGATTGGCTACAATATGCCCAACTCAGGAGTGCCTTTGGTGCGTCACTAACGAGGGTGGATTTTAGGGAGGTACGACACCCCATTCTAAATATACTCAGATCTCAGAAGGACTCTAAAGGTTTGACCTCTAAACTGCGTAAAGGTTTAGATATTGAAAAATCAAAGTGTAAGGCCCCATACTGTTATGAGAAATGGAAAAAGACTTAATTGACCTGTCAGAAGAGGAATGGAATGATTCACTATCTATGATCAAATGTACTACGAAGAACTTATCATACAGGATATCTCAAATATTCTTAATCCATAAAGTGCACTATACCCCAAAAATCTTAAATAAATTTGGTCGCCAGGAAAAAGTAAAGTGTCCAAAATGTGAATTGATAGATGCTGACTTAATACACATGATGTGGCGATGCCCTAAGTTGGTGCGGTATTGGGAAACCATTCTTGAAAGCATAAAAATATCTACTGGATGTATAGTACCGTACAACGCTAAAAATTGTATTCTTGGAACTAAAATTGGGGTAATTGGCACAAAAAAAAAGAATAGGAGAAGCGATGAAAGGGCTGTTGATAGCACGTAAATCGATCCTGTTCAATTGGAAAAATAAAAATCCACGTAAGCTACAAGAATGGAGAAACAGGATGAACTACACATCAATAAAATTATTATTAAAAAAAAAAAAAAAAAGACAGGGCCACCATATTTCTCCTGCCCTCATTGCACTAGCAGTTGACCTGCTATTGCAACTTATCAAAATGTGGATTTTAGTGGAATTAAGATGGGGGGATGAGCATAAATCTGCTATTTTTGCAGGTAATATACTTCTTTTTTTCTCATCTCTCCTTACCTCACTTTCAAACTTGTTTAATACTCTGGGCAAGTTTGGTAAAATCTTGGGTTTAGAGGTGAACCAGCACAAATCCACTGCATTAAATATAGGGCTTCCCATACAGACAGTTAAATTACTACAGCTTACCATTCTATGGGAACCACGGGTTCTTTCTTACTCTGTAATTAAATTGACATTTTGTATAACTTCTTTATATAAAACAAATAATCCACCATTGCTTTGTAAACTTGAGAGTGATATCCAAATATGGTCTCAATGTCCTCTGTCATGGCTAGGACGCATTGCAGCTAGAAAGATGACACTACTTCTAGATCTATCTATTTAGATCTCTACCTATAAGAATTCTGATCTCATTTCAGTCCAAGGTTAATTAGTTTAATTGGTGAGATAAACATACTGGAATAGAGCATCAGGATGATGCAGAAGGGTTAGCCCCTTGGCAGACATGACATCAATATATGCTCATCAATACAATCTGCAATGGATTGGATTGGATGCTACAGCTTGTCAAACGACTCCCATTGAAACTTTATAGTGGATGAAACCACACTCTAGACCTCCAATTCTGTCACTAGTTTTGTCCAAGATTAAAGCTTTGTGGGAATCTTTAATTTCCCCACATATACCTATGGCTATGATATGTTGTTACCCTGATTTTCCTCCTGGTTTAAGAAAACCAATAGTGGTTGAACTAGCCGTTCTACCGAACTGGAGCATCCACCACTTCACCTGTTGAGGCTGGGTACAAGGTGCTTATGTGGTGCTATCAAGCAACAGATTTTAAAAAGTCGGTTTGGGACCATTCCCAACCAGACATTTTCAAATCTGCTGCCTGATATTAGAGGAGTTTTGGTTGAATGTTTGGGACATTATGCACCCCTCGTAGCACGAGGGAACCCCTCGTAGCACTCTAAAATGATTAATTGACGGTGGTTTCAAAGTCTAAGTGTAAGTTTATCCAGTAAATATTCTTAGCAATAAAAATTTACATAGTACTTGTTACTTTGGAAAACTCCAAATATACCCTTTATGCATCTGAAAATCAAGCACTTTTGGATAATGATTAATGATAGTGTTGGTGGCCTTTAATTGGGGTCTGTAGACAAGTTTGATGCTTAATGGGGCCCTTGGTGCTCTCTGACTACAGGAGGCTCTTAAAGAATGGTAATCTATCTTGTTTTCTTTGCTGCAGGCTTGTTTCCCCCGATATTGAGAGGACCCACTTTGTCCCTGCATCCATTTACCCATTGTTTCACCTTTCCCAGCCACCCCTTTTCCGTTTGTCTCGTCTTTATGTATTAGGTGTTTTTATGTTTCCTGTATTGTATCCTTATTTTTCTCTTTTTTTCTTATTGTTACCTGTTTTACTCCCTATACTAGAAGCTGGTGATGTAAGCCTTCTGTATTTCTGAAGTTCGCAACGTGTTGGACTTTTTATCTATATCTGCAACATATAGCGAGTGGACTTCTCACCTTTGGTTTCTCCATTACTCTTTTTAGTACTTTTTGATGTTCTTTGCATATGTGAAGTTTTGTATGTTACACTCCCCAACTATGAAAGTAGATAAGGGGGAACTACACAGAGGTAGCAAGCTGGGCACATGAAAAACTAGTTGTACAATCATGCAAAAGAAACATGTGCTATTCCAAAATATATGTAGTCTTTATTTAATATAAACATAACATAGAAATTGCACACCAAACCAAAAAACCAATAAAAGCATTTAAAAAGGAAAAAAGTCCTCTATACAAAACCCAAGGGAGGTTAGGACCCATGATACGGTCCATGAAAAAGCAACCCCTCCCTACCCAGCCCCAAAACCCTCGGCCCGTCAGATGACAACTATACACCAAAAAATATATATATAATCAAACAAGATCTCTGTAATAAGAGAATGTAATAAATATACAAAAAAGGATAATCAACATAATTACCAGGCTCAGAGGGTGAGGGGCTGGGAGAGCCCCACGCGTATCGCCACTCACAGTGGCTTCCTCAGGGGTGATTGGTGTGTGGAAATCGCTGGGTATAAATACCTGAGCAGATAGATGATACCAGGTGTGGAGCGCCAAACTGCAATTATGGCGCGTGATGTCATATCCGGTGCAGTGGGCCAACTATGGGCCAGTTTCTTGATTTTTAATGCACAGAATGTATCTCTACTGCTTTGGTAAGCAATAAAACTATGTTGAAAATAAATAGCAGGGAGGGAAAAGTTTGTCTAGAGGTGCAACAAATTTATCACTCAGTATCAGAAACTGGGATAAATCTGGCACAGTTCATGACTTTCTAACCTTGCACGGTGCAACTTTAAGACAGTATTGGTGAATTTGCATAAATTGAAAAAAAGGCATGAACGGTACAAAAGCTAATGCGCATGCGCAGAACTCTAGCTTCACGGTTGAGTGCAAGCAGCTACAGCGAGCTGCGTGCTGAAGGCAGGAGGGATTGAGAGAGGCTACTGGGGCGTGGAGTAGCCAAAGATTCTGCTCCACGGCACGGCTACTCCACACCCCAGTAGCCTCCACCAGTAATTTGCATATTTTTAAGATAACAATTTTTACAATTTCTGCTAAATCTTAGCTTTTGCATAAAAAGTATGGTAATAAACAAAAATATAGTAACCAACCATTGGATCTACCTTATTAGGTAGATCAGAGAAGACTGGTTTCCTTTAATAAATGAATACATAACTAATACCTTTTTCAATTCTGAATACAGTGATGTAAATGGTCATTGAGGGTGAAATCAAATGCCATGAAATAAAATCAGGAGCATTTATTTACCCTGCACATTGCATGCTGCCCGATTATGGCTTATCTTGGGGCTTGCCTCTACACAAGTGTTATCCTAGGGGTTTCCTCATTGGTTCTTCTGAGACAGGAATGCAAAAATAAATATAGCTTTTACTGTCTTGGTTTATTTATTCCCAGAGGAAGCAGCGAATATTTACAAATCGTAAATGTAAGCTATTTTTCGTTATGTTGTTTGCTTTAAATTTGTCTCTCATGACACAGCTGCTTGAGAATGCAAAACATTCTCCAAGGGATTCTACACTCCTGGCAATGAAGCTGTATGGCGTCACCAGACAGAACACTAGCGATGTTAAGTACATGCTAAAATGTCTGCCAAGTGCCAACCCGTAACTGCTTATAGTGTGACACAGTAAAAGAGATAAATAACTATCATGACAGTTCCCAATGCGAAAGGGAATTTGTGTCCGGATAAATGAGAATGTTTTTACGATAACCATATATATTTTTTTTAATGGAGGTTTTTTTTACATTTTTCATTTCAAAATCCATATTTTTCTACCACTCTCCTTATTAATAACAATTTATCAATATAAAAGTTACTATCCCTAACCAAAATACATGCTCACTCATGCATTGTCTTCCTTTTTGTTAGTTTAACACCCTACTTTGGATGAGAACAACCCAGCCCACCATTTTTTCCTTGTACTCATCGCCTGATTTACTAGGAAGCCTCTAGTATCTGAAATCCAGATTGCTGGTGGGGGAACATTTATATTGGTGCACCAAGCACCAGTCTTAATACTTTCCCACAAAAAAGAAGGAAAACCCTTTGAAATAAAAGTATCTGTCCAAAAATTTGTGACAGCAATAGGCACCAAATTTTGATTTTGTCTCATATTCTTATATTTGTTGATAAATATGTATCCCGAAATAACAGAAACAATCTCTTCTGCAACTATCTACCGTATACTTTATTAAAAAGTAGTGTAATCTGCAAATATATACTGCATACAATAGTAGGATGACACTTGCTAATTTTGTAGAGGTTTTCTAAGGAGGAGTCATCTCATATGCATTACAAATAGGAAAAAAAATTGAATATAACACCTCTATAGAAAATAAAACTATCCTATCCTTTCCTATTTGTCATCCACCGATAAATGATGAGGCCACAGTTTATCTACACCCCTTACATACATCAATTGCATAGAACATGCCTGGAAAACTTTCCTGCCTATCCAATAAGGCTGATATGAAGAATATCTTTAAATATCGGGAATAAGGACAGTTTTCAAAAAGTGATTAATTTCCTGATCTGATTTTAATAAGTAATGTAGAAAATTTGTAAAGTATTTCCTTTTAGCAAGTTGCTACTTTAAGAAGCCAAGCAGCCAAGTGAAAAACAAGCTCTTTACAACTCGTCTCCTTGACGTCCATAACACACAATCACTAAGTAAAAGACAAAGGGATCTACAGGAAAAAAAAAATAAAAGCACATTCTATGGTGCTCATATACAATCTCTGTGACGTCCCAGAAAGAGAATTAATAGAAAGAGATAACATGGATAGCTGCTCTATTTTAGAAAACAATACAGGGTCTTATATAATTTTTTAGGGGATGTCTTATAAAATAAATAAGATTAAATACAGTAAAAGTTGAATAGAAATACCTAATAAAGTATAAAAGCACAAATGCCCCCAAAAAATGGTATTGCAACAATTTGTACAATAAATTGGAAGCATTATTGGACCTGCACAGTGAACACGGTTTAAAAAAAACAACTGAATGGGCAAAAATCCTATACAAGAATTAATGATTTTCCATTCCACTATCTTGAAAGAGTTAATTAAATCTTGTCAACAATCTATAGATGTTCCAAAATAAAGCTTCTTTAAAAATAAGCCATTTAAAATGTAAAAAATGTAATTTTATATTCCGTACAATGTGACAATGTAGATCTGTTCTGAATAGTTGTTTGCCGCCACATATGGGGTATTGGCATATTTGTGCGAAAGCAGCCTTAGGATGCATTCACTCGACTATTGTGGGGTTTGCACCCTGATATACGTCCCCATCGAGGCCAATGGCACCCAGACACCTCTTGTGCTCACCATACTGCGCCATCACTGCAAAAAAGATAGAGGCTGTTCTATCTTCGGCTGCAAGAACGGCTGTGCAGCACTGTAACCTTTGGAGAGGGGAGGAGTGAAGAGCACTTATCCATTCTCTTGTCCAGCACGCTGCTGAATGTGCCCTTACAATGTATGATGCATAAACTTATTATGAATAAAAAAAAAAAAATGAAAATCACATACTAGGCAAACAATTATTTATTACTTGCAATTAAATTAAATAATGATAAAAATAATATTTTGTGTACATAAAGGTTTATAAAAGGAAATAGCAGTTACAACAATCTATATTCACTCATATTGTTTTATATGGTACATACCTTGCCTTTTAACTGTGTTCTGTGTGTAAGCTAGTAGACAGCTAGGAAAATCCTTAATATAAAAAAGATTAAATACAGGCCTAGCATGTACTGTCATATAACTATTGTTAGTTTTGCAACAGAATAGGGGACATGTATATTTATTTTGATCTGTTTTTCTCTCTTATTTTTGCAGGTTTTTTGAATTTTTAAGACTTTTTAGGCACATTTTTGCGACTATGCCAGGGTCTTAAAGGAAACTCAAAAATTTTGCAAAGGAAAACAAATGATACATGTGCCCCAATATGTATTCTATCCTAAGAATGATATTCTATATGAAAGCATATAGAAGAGACAGAAAAATGGATCTCTAATGTTTACTCTGAGATAAAATCTTATACGCTGGTTATTTAGCTGAAATGTTCACAGTATGGCTTTATTGTAAAATGTAAACGATGCATATTCTATTTGTAAATAGGAAGTTTACAATTTATCAACAAATGTTACATTCATAACAGTAATAAAAAAAAGCAACATTTCTAATTATTACAACTCACAGGAGATATAAATGGCTCTAAATCTGGAGGTAGCTGGTAAAATAGGATACAATATTTGAGCTATTGATTAGAAGCAGAAATATAACTTATGCATTTGGTAGCCAATGGTTTTCAGTAATTTGTTACCTTGTTTATGCAAATGGTTGGGGAGAATGAGTAATCATAGTATTAAAGGAAGCAGTTTGGAGAAATTGAACATACAAACCACTAACAACATGTGCCAAAGAGCTGAACACCTTCCAGATCATGTTTCTCTCCTGACCCAGTGTCAATAATATGAACTAGTGAGATGTAAAATGGCTGTATAAAGTCACAGGGGTGGAGACTTGAGCACTGAAGGCAAGCTCTCCCGACCTCAGAATTCCCCTCAACTGTAATTGATGACACTGCATAAAAGGACACTTACCATGAGGAGTCTACCATCAGAAGTAGATCTGATGGTAGATTCCACCTGCCTGTCTCTACCCTAAGATCTAATTTAATAATCCTAGAACCTGTCTTAACTTGTTAAAAACTTTAATAACTGCACAAGCTACTATGGCGTGGAGTAGGCTTAGCTCCCAATGCCCGCCCAGGCAAGTACAGTAGCATCTGCAGTTAATTTACATATTACTAAAAGTTTTTAACAAGTTAGGTTAGGTTCCACAATGATTAAGGTACAGATTAGGGCAAGAGGCAGCAGGAGGAATCTACCATCACATCTACTTCTGATGATAGATTCCTTATGGAAGGTTTATTTTTAGCAGTATCACTAACCAGTCCAAGGGGTGTTCTGAGGTAGGAAGAACTTTCCTTCAGAGCTTGAGGGTTCTCCACTTTCAGCAAATGATTGATATTGTTTATATAAAAGTTATACAATTTTCCAATATACTTTCTGTATCAATTCCTCATGGTTTTCTAGACTTCTGTTTGTTGTTCTTCTATGAAAGCCTCTAAGTTTATTTCCAGTGCATAGAAATCTATCCATGGTCTTGTGAAGGACACGTAACCACAAGCATTATTATACACAGGGTAATTGGACCGTGTGAATAACAGCTCCTGCACCTGTGTGTCCGTCACATGACCATGGACCGATTTCTATTCACTGGAAGTAAACAAAGAAGCTTCCTATAGAATGACAGCAAGCAGAAGTCTAGAAAACCATGAGGAATTGATACAGAATTGTGATGAAAATAGTATAACTTTCCTTACACAAATCATATCAATTATTTTCTGCAAGTGGACAACCCCTTTAACTCCTCGTCTCGTGACTTTGAACACAAACTTCATCACTTCAAGCTAATTTTCTGGTGATACCTTATTCTGTGTCATAAAAACGTGATCTGGAAGTTGTTAAGCTGCTTCACAGCACTGATTTGTAGCTCTGTTAGGTCAATTTCTGCAAACATGAAAAGTTTTCCCCTTAAGTTATGAGGCATTTACGAGGATTGTCATCTCAATTTTCTGTAATTCAGATGTTAATTTTCTGCCATGAGCATAGCTCTGTATACTTATGGTGGGTCCATGGTTTCTCCTATTGATGTCAGTGTATAATTAGGACGCATGAGAGCTCCAGCTTGCAGTTCTGAACTAAGAACTATGCAGTGCCCAGAGATAGTGATGAGGTACTGAACCCTATAGAGAGAAAATAAAAATGAATAGCAGTTTAAAATAGAGCACAAAAAATCAATTCCATGACAAAAATAATTAACAAAAAAAAATATATTGCATGTTATCCATTTTAACTGCTTTCATTTGCGTTTGTTCCAGAAAGCAGAATAAAATACTTAAAGGGGTTTGCCCATGAAAGACAATTCTCAACTTCAATCCCCAGTGATATTACACAATAAAGATCATTTTGAACCCATTACTTTACAATTTGTGTGCAGACAATCTCTAAGCAGACACTTCATGATCCCTCTAGTTTCGTTTTATACAGTGTGAAAATGTGGGTTAGATTATCAGAGTACAGGTTCATCATTTTAATTTAGCCTCTGAACATTCACTAGTATCTGAAACATAGAAAGAGAGCAGTGGATAAGACCTTATCTGTCTGTAGCTTGTAATTTCTCTCCTCAAGCTGCTTGCTGGTAGGAAGTCTGTGTGTGAGCTCGTCTTGGAATGCAGGGGAAAGGGGGCACTAAAGAGAGGAGCTCATGCAGAGTCAGACGGGAGAATATATGTCTTCCTGACCCGAAGTCAGAAGATTCACGGTTGGAACCAAGGGGCAACCAGACTGATAGAGACAGGTTGGAATTGTACCTGTGAAATGCTGTATTTTTGTTAATAACTAAATTAGAGAATGTGTTATTTTGTTATACTGAGTATATTTAGAATTCTTGTCTTTGTGGGAATACCACAGGAGAGCGATAGCTTCAGTAATGAGTTCGTGGGGACCGAATGCTTAAAGAACAGGAAGTCTGTGAAGCAACTTTCACACCAGCTCATCACATGGAGTCATAGCACAATTGAGATTGCATCTTAAGGAATAAATTAACTTCATATTCAATCCAGCGCTAAATGTGTCAAAAATGTGAGTGAATAAAACTACACTTTGCATTAGCTTTTATTATTTGTCATAGGGGGTTATGGATGTATAATTTAGGAAATTTAATTAAAGAATAAAACTCATCTACCTGTCCCAATCCTGAAAACTCAGTTTCATGTTACCAAAACCTATGAATACAGCATTAACCACTTCGCGACGGGTTGCGCTGCATGAGAGGGCTCACGAGCTGAGCCCTCTCCATCCGGTAGGTCTTTACTGATATTGCAGCAAAGCTTACCGCAAACACCCGCAAATCGGTGCGCTTTGCCGGCAGCCTCAAGAAGATAGCGCGCATGGGCACCGCCATCTTTACTGGGATCGCGCTCCCGTGACGTCATCGGGGGGCGGCGATCTTCTCCATGGTAGCCGTCTTTCACGAAGACCCGAGGCTATTTTCGTTTAACCCTTCATTACAATGTCTGATAGCACATTGTAATGAATGAAGAGGAAAATCCCCATATTCTGCCATACTGTATTGGCAGTATATGATAGGATCGATCAGACAATCTAGGGTTAAAGTACCCTAGGGAGTCTGAAAATAGTAAAAGAAAAATAAAAAAAAAAGTTTTAAAAAAAATTATAATAAAAAACCCTAAAATTTCAAATCACCCCCTTTCCCTAGAACTGACATAAAAAACAGTAAAAGTCATAAACACATTAGGTATCGACGCGTCCGAAAATGCACGATCTATAAAATATGATAACGGTTTTTCAATGTGTTTAACCCCCGTAACGGAAATAGCGCCCAAAGTCGAAAATGCACTTTTTGCCATTTTGAAAAATATAAAAAATCTATAAAAGTGATGAAAAGGTCGTCGTCCTAAAATGATATCATTGAAAATATTATCAATTTCGCAAAAATGACACCACCCACAGCTCCGTACACCAAAGTTAAAAATGTTATTAGCGCCAGAAGATGGCAAAATCAAAAAAATAATTTTTTACAGTAGGTTTAAATTTTTGTAAATGTATGAAAAACATTATAAAACCTTTACAATTTGGTTCCCCTTAATCGTACCGACCCAAAGAATAAAGTAGACATGTCATTTGGGGCGCTCAGTGAAGACGTAATATCCAAGCCTACAAAAATGGCGCAAATGCTTTTTTTCACCATTTTCATGCTCTGGAATTTTTTTCCCGCTTCCGAGTACATGGCATGGAATATTTAATACCATCACTATGCAGTGCAATTTGTTACGCAGAAAACAAGCTATCACACAGCTCTTTTCGTGTAAAAAATAAAAAAGTTATACATTTTTGAAGGTGGGAGGGAAAAATGGACATGAAAAAAAAAGGAAAGGGCCCGGTCCTTAACTGGTTAAGTTTGAAATGGAGAACTTCTTATCCCACATTTGGGCACTACTAAGCTACTTGGGATGAATTGAATACAGTAGTGTGTAAAAAGTATTGAACACATCAACAATTTCTAAATGAATATATTTCTACAGGTGCTATAATATGACATTCTCACCAAATGCTGTTAACAACCCAACCAATCCACACCATCAAAGAAATTAAACCAGAATTGTCCATAAATTAAGCTGTAAATAATAAGAAATGATAGGGTAAAAGTATGAACATGATAAGAATTGGTAAAAAAACAAAGCCATGGAAAAGTCACAAAAATAATTCACCAACCTCCATGGCCTGAATGCATACTCACCACCAAGACCCCTTTGCTTTAAAAAAGCTTACTCAACAACATTTAGACAGCATGTGAAATACTGGAGAATGTATTGGTCAGATAACCAACATTTTACTCTTTGGATACTAATGCATGCCATGTATGGAGGCCAAAAGGAACTGCATATCAACCCAACAACACCATGCAAACAGTGAATTTGGTGAGATGGTGGGATGGGTGTGTGGCTGCTTTTCAGCATACAGTGATGCCAAACTTCGTATCATTTATAAAAGGATTTATAGACAAATGTACCAGACATTCTTGAAATATGCTGCCATCTACCAGGATGTTGCACATGAAACGAAGGTGGGAACATCAGCAAAACAGTGATCCAGAAAATCTCAATAGACAGTGTAAATTTAGACTAGACAGTCTGAGGAGTAACATCGACAGCAGATAGAGATTGGCTACTGCTGATGTTCAGGATGTTTCCCCAGTGATGGCACTGTCCTTATATGGACAATGTGATCACTGGAGATTTTCCCTCAGTGTCCGCTCAGCGGAGGCCAATACTTTTATCCATCTTCCATTGCATCCATGGGCCTCTGCTGAATGACATATACGTAGAATAGAAAGATGCAGCAGAAGAAATATGGAGCTGAAAGAAAGTTGTAGCTGCTGCATCTTTCAATCCTTGTTTTTTTACACAGTTTACAATGTGCAGGAGTACACGATAGATTCTTATAGGTTTGCTCCTGAGTTGAATTTGTATGCAAGTCAGAACTGTATATTTTATTTTTGTAACCCAGACAGAATATTTTTGTTCTTTGTGACAATTGCATTTAAAAATTTGGTTGTCATAACAACCAAGATTAACAATAAAGCTTAATTGGCAGACACCTTTTATTACTGTTACAGCTGATTATTGAAGTGTCCCTTGTAACTAGGGGTCGTCTGAGAGTCGGTATGTTCTTAAGTAGGGGCGCCGCCTGTATACAGATGGAGCAAAAAGGATGCCTCGTTCAGCCAGTATATTTCTAAGTATACATTCAACACATATGTTGGGAGCTTTCTGGTAATACCGCTGAGCATATAAACAAGAAGTGATGTGAATGTAGCCTAAAACTCTGTTATGTGGTTACGGTTTTGGTGCACTTGAAGCAAAATTCTGGCGCGATTGGCTTGGTAAATATCCCCCAATGTGGTGTTTCTCTGCCTCAGTATACACATCATGATAACAATGATCTTTGTTTCTATGTTACACATTGTAAAAACATTTACATTACGAAGAGAGGCAATAAGCATTTATGTGAATACAGGCTTGGAGTGAGGAAGAAACTTCCATTAGCTGCCTGTGTCTCTCCGTGTCTTTCACTCAACTCCTGATGATATTCCACATAGACTTCTATGGACACAAGTAGTCTGATACCTCTGATCAGCAGCTTTTTTCTCCATTTTTACTCTATTATCCACTTACAGTATGCAAAGTTGCAGAATGTATAACATTTTGCTTTGGGAAATAAGGGGCACAGAACCCTGGTTATAGAAGGGTTAAATACTTTTCACGCTCACAAATAAACTTGTCAAAATTAAAACAAAAATAATATATTGATGCTGTGAACTAGTTAGTTTCCCTCATATCTGTCATTAGCATCTATACTCATCCATCAAAATGGTCACCAGTTTAAGCTTCTCAGTGAGTAAACATGAGAAAAAGGTTTTTCTATCCATGAGGATGTTGACTCTCATCACGGTCATTACTCTTTAACATATTGAAGGGGGGTATTATTACAAGTCCTTTGACTTTTCATATGCCACTTTGCAAATAGCAAAGAAATGGGAAACATTCCAACATTGCTGTTGAGATAGTTAAAAGGCCATAAAACAGTTCTTATATTCAACATGTCTCCAAAGGAAATGCTTAGGTCAATATACTGGCATTTTACAGTGATGTAGGGACCACCTAAGGTAGATAAAGTAATAGACAGCAATAAGCATATGCAGACATTTATACTAGTGAATATTTTTCAATTACCTGTATTTATAGGTTACAATCCAACTGCATTTTGTTCTTCATCACTGTACACAATGATGCTTGAGTTTCCAAAATATAGTTAGGTGTCTGGTGACAGAGAAGGCACTTAGAGCCCTCTCTGTGGGCCTGCAGGGCAGTCACTCCATCATGGACTGACTGCATCCTCCTGCAGTCCAAGCACCACAGTATGTTGACTCGGAATTTAAAATTGACTCGGACGCAGGGGGGTTGGGGAGGTGAAGACTATCTTGGTGCTTCTTCTTAAAGGGGACTTGTCACCAGATTTGACCATGCCTGCTGATAAAGTCCTCCCCATATCACCTAAAATTAGCTACCAGCGAGGCACTGTACCATAATGTACCTAATATAGAAATAGTTTTGTGACTCATGTCAGGCTGGCAGTGAACCACGACCCATTATTAGATTGACAGCTCTGTTGTCTTTTCAAATTACTGCCTTGTACTTAGGGACTGTCTGATAATATTCAACTACAGACATATAAGCTATGTACACATGGAAAATATGGTATAAATTTTTTTACACAGTGCCTTGTGTTACATTCATGTTATGTGACAGAGTGACATTGCGGTCGTTTAGCCATCTAATAATAGCAACTGTACACCTGTAAGTGATTACATGAAACACAGCACCTCCATGGAGGATGGAGAGGAGTAGAAGTCCATGGAGGCAGTTGTGACTTCATGTAGTCAGATACTGCATGGGGTACAGTTTGCTATTGCTAAAGGACCTGAATGATGTCACTCTGGTCACATGACATGACGCGTAAGAAGGCATAGGCATGGGCAGTATTAGATGGGAGGGGCGGGCTGAGCAGGACACACCCCCTCTGATGCCATATAAAATAAGATAAAGGTTATTTATGTGGATGTAAGCGAAACTATTTTTAGCTAAAAGAAGGATGTCAGTTAGTTAATAGAGCTCTATAGGAACCTGTCACTGCTGTATATGTCAAATGTTCACTTTAAGGTCTTTTAATGGTACCAACATCCAGGAGGAGGGGCAATAAAACTATTGATGGGGGAAAACTATACAACATATATTGGGGGGTCGTAAATATGTGGGGGGGCACAGAATAAAGGATTAGAGGGGCACTTATCCAATTGAGGGCATGTAGAGGGCACACAATTTGAGAGGAAACATCCACATGATAGGACAAAAATGAATTAATTAGTATTTGACCAGTATTTTTTCAGTGTTTCTTCAGTATTTGCATTCAGTGATATTATTTCTATAGGACAAAAAATTGATCAGTTTTTGCATTGTATAAACAAAAAACATTAAATGTAAATACAGGTGATGATAATGATGCATTCTGTATTTGTATATAGTGTTTAAAATCTCAAAACATTTACCTTGGGTGAGGTTAGACTGTTGAGATGCAGAATCAGCGCTTAAACAACCTTCCCCCCTTGGCCAGTCTATCACACAATAAGGTGATGTGTTTCTCTCAGCTTGGATGTATCTTTGGAATGGTCAGCTGGCTGGTGAGGTTTATGCTTGCTCTCTTTAGAACTCTTAGATAAACATGTCCTCAAAAGGTGAGACAAGGCAGCATCCACTGATTCTTCCCAGCCCTGATTAAAAGGAGTAGTACAACAATTAAATATCTGCAGTGTAGACATTCCATGGCCCAGCATTCCACGCAATAGAAAGAAAACCATATAGCATTTCATAGTTTACACTACTTGTGAGTTTATAAGTGTTCAAATATCAAATATAATATTAATTAGTAGTTGTGTCATCTATAAATACATCTTTGAGACTTTATAGTGTAATAGACAAAAAATCTTGTTTTAATATAATTGTAATGTTTTTACCAGCAACATCAAATCCCCAATCCCCCCCCCCAACACTTTGCTTTGAAAGGGAATTCAGCTAACAGGTACTTTCTTTTTTCACTGAGCTTAAGCATACAGCTCTATCTTAAAGAGTTTCAATACCGGAGCACACTTAAACCTTGAGAGGCAGCCACGCAATGATTTTCTCCTGTCAAACTAAAAAACACAAAAAAACTAAATTCCTTATTTTATTCAATATGTCTTATGGTGTTATTTGATGCTACCAGATATTCTGCACAACCATATCCAGATAAGTTAGGAGCAAAAACCTCCCTGAAACAAGGAAGAGGCACAAAGAATAAATCAGGCTAGGCTTCTTAATAATTTTTGACTATATCTATGTGACAACTATGAACAGATAATAGAACTAAAACTAGAAAAAAATGAAGGTAAAAAAAAAAAGAAATGCAGCTCAAGATGAACAATGATTTTGTACAGAAGTGTAGATTTACGGAGTAACATGGTGATGTATCACTTGTACTGCATTCTTGTTCTATGCGGATCATGGTTTTAATGATATAAATATCTCTTACAATTCAGTGTATCGTAATGCTTCAACCATAGGGTGTTGCACACAGACAAGAGACACGAAGGAAGGAAGGTAAGTATTAAAGTATTTACTGGAATGGAAGCAGTAATTTGCTGGTTATCTAAAGATCAAGAATGACACAAATGTACTCAAAACATTTAGAAGTAATTCCCTGGTGACTATATATCGTATAATGATACAACCTACAATGCAAGCAGAAAGGACCACCCACTATAAAATGATTGTAGGGTTCAGTCTAGAAACATAAAGACTCATACTATAATGTAAGAACAATATAAATGCCGCAAAATATATTTTATTACAAGCGGGCATGGTCGCACACAGGCTACTCTATAAAAGCCTGTTATTCAATATGATTCAGATCACCCAAGGAAAATGCTACATTACTATTATATCATATGCTCAAAGAATCACTCATGAATAAAATAGATTCATGCGAAATTAAGTGATGTACACTATACGAAGTCTGTTAATTGGTTATTCTGCTGGAAAATACACCTACCACCAGGATGAAGGATGTAAACGAGCACACGAGACAGGCAGTTGTGGTCCCCCCCCCCCCTTTGACAGGATCTGCTCTTCTTTATTTTCTTATGCCCTGTTTTTGCAAAAAAAAAAAAAAAGGCTTTTAAATTATGCAAATATCCCTGAAGGGCTCTGTGCTCGATAGGTGTTAATAAAGTGGAGCCCCTCGGGTTCTAATTTTTAAAGCCTTTTTTTGGGGGGGGTTGAACATTCCAAGCTGTGTGTATGATGTGAGTTGGGCGGATTACACACTCAAGTATAGAGGGCCTTAAAGGTTGACACAAGACAACCGATTCTGAAGGTTACTATGGATTGATGTAGAACTGGTTCCTAGAGTTATTTTATCTGGGGTCAAGGTCTCATTCTGACAGTATGACAGGAATCTTATCTGAATTACTACTTATCACTCTAATCAATTACAGGACTGAAAGCCCTTCCTCTTACCGCTTTATACAGTGTAACCTGTCACTAAAAAAATCTCACCCCTGCCAGCCTATATTTACTTCTCATGATACTTAACAAATTTTGATTTAAAAAAATATTTTTTTTTTCTGTTCTTGTTAGTCTCAGCATTTCCTTTTGGTTTTTAACATAAATGCCAGTAACATCATCAAGAAAGATGACTCCTGACTGTAATGTGTTTGTAAACATTCTGCTTGTAGACAATGAGTAGTTTTGGTTTTGTCATCTTTTAGCCATCACATATTAAACACAATGATGAGAATTTCTGTATGATGTGCATGGTTTTTAATCTTAGACAAAGTTTTAAGTTCCACTTAACTGAATGTTCACAATATTATCACATCAGTGTAGGTTGGCTAAACTGCAGATGCCAATGTGCTACCACGGAATGACATATATTACGAGCAAGGATTCAATAACCACAATGGTGTTATGGAATAAATTATGATGCGCCAAGTTTTTTTTACCTGAAATTTTCTTGTCATGTATTCATCAACAATCATTTCCATATTGGAGGCTCTTTATATTGTTCAGTTTGTGGCTGGAGGCTTTCCCTAACCCTTGTCATATTTCTCTGATGTCCTCTATACAGCGGGGGGGGGGGGGGGAGTATTTAGTCAGCCACCAATTGTGCAAGTTCTCTCACTAAAAAGATGAGTGAGGTATTGACATCATGTAGACCTCAACTATGAGTCACAAAATGTGGAAACAAACCAGAAAATCACATTGTCGATTTATAAGAATTTATGTGCAAATTAGGGTGGAAAATAAAGTCACACTCCAAACTCCACTATGGTGAGACCAAATAACTGTTAAATGGCACCAGAAACAAAAATTGTAGACCTGCACCAGCTGGCAGAATCTGCAATAGGCAAATCAACATGGTACCAAATAATTAGAAAATGGCAGAACAAGACCATGAACTCCCTCAATCAGGGGCTCCATGCCGGGTCTCATCCGGTGGGGTCAAATGATCACAAAAATCATTAAAAAAATCTCAGAACCACATTGGGGACCTAGTGAAAGACCTTCAGAAAGCTGGACTAACACACTATGCCACCAGTCACTCCTGCAGCTTCAGATGTGTCTCTGCTTAAACTTGTTACATATTCGAGCCTGTACGAAATTTCCTAGAGAACATTTTGTGATTGGAAGAATGTCATATGTCAGATGAAACAAAAGTAGAACTGTTTGGTAAAACACAACTCGTTTGTGTTGGAAAAGAGCGAGTGCTGAGTTGCTTCAAAGAACACCCCACGCATACATACTGTGAAACATGGAAGTGGCAACATCATGCTTGGAAACGTTTCTCTGCAAAGGGACCGGAGGACTGATCCGTGTATGAAGAATTAATGGGGCGTCTGAGTCCAAACCTCCTTCCATATGGCAAGTGCACTGAAGATGAAATGTTACTGGATCTTTCAGCATGGCAATGATCCCAAGCACACCGCCGGCAACAAAGGATTGGCTTCATAACAGGCATTTCAAGGTCTGGAGTGGCCAGCCAGTCTGCAGATCTCAACCCCATTGAAAACCTTTGGAGGAAGTTGTAAAGTCTATGTTGGCCAGCAACAGCACCAAAATATCTCTGCTCTAGTAGGAGACCTGCATGGGAGAATGGGCCAACATAGCAGAAACAATATTTGCCAACCTGTAAAGTTCAGAGAAATGTTTCCTTGCCATTGCCAATAAAGGAGTATAACAAATACTTGAGATGACCTTTGTTATTGACCAAATACTTATTTTCTACCATAATTCTTTAAAATCAGACAGCTCCCATCATACTATAACACAAAAATTAGGTTACTTTATAGCGTTCCAAAGTTATGTTATTGTACCACTGGTGCCAGAGGTGGCACTCAGAGTCCTTTCTGTGGGCACTCAGGCCATTGCCCTAATTTCACCAAACAAGACCAAATCCACCAAATCTTCTTGCAGTCCCAAGCAACTTAAGGGAGCGCTCTCCAGCGCTATTTTAAGCGACACTTCATTGGCTTTTGAAACTGTGGAAAATGTAGAAGGTGTCGACAGAACTGCTATTGTCTTTAGAGTCATGCTGCGACCCCCCATTCTTCCTGAGAGAATCTACAATGATTGTCTGAAGTTTATTTGCCCACCTTTTATTAACTGTATTGGTGGCCTTAGGAGAGCCAATACAATTGATTATGTAGAAGAACTGGTAGCAATAAGTTACGCTGAAATGCCGTGTTGGCATTCCTGGTAATAAGTGGATTTTGGTTGTAGTTTGGGCACTCAGTCTCTAAAAGGTTTGCTAATCCATGCACTAGGGGATTGCCTAGGGGAGGGTAACATTACAGTTTCAGACTTTGCAGACCTTTGTTTTTTCTAGAGGAATTAAAACATTTGGTGACTGGTAATTTATTTACTTTTTAATTTGATTAAGGGATAGAGCATTAGAGTTAAGATAAATAATTATACAAAGTAAAAATCATATTATTAACTATCACATGTATTTTGGCCAAGCTATAAGGGATGTTCGATGAATCCAATATATCTTATAAAAATATTAACCTTATGCAAAACTCTGCTTGTCTCTATGTCCAAATGCCTGCAATGTTAATTCAGATTAATGCTGTAAAACACATAAATCTAGCAGCAACATTAAACCCGTCAAAGTATTTTGCTAGGCTTCCTTTATTTCTGAATGAAAATGAAAATCCTGATGGCGTTACTTTGTTAGAATGAAGATAAAATCAAAGAACAGAAATATGGGTAGAAGCAAAAAAAAAAAAAAGAATGTTCAGTATTACAAGTGCCAAGGAAACAAAGAAAGAAGCATGGGGTCTATAAAACAAACCCTGCATCAGTGTCACAAAACCAGGCGTTAACTATAAAGTTCAACTTAAAACTATGCCAATGGATTAATTTAACAACCTCGATTTTACAAGTTACAACAAAAGGATATGGCTTCACTTCAGTCCTAGAGGGGCCTGCAGTGCAATTCCAGAAATGCATTGTAGGCCCCATTGGCACTAACAGGGTAAATCGCACCTTTTTTGTGGGTGACCTGCTAAAATTCATTTAGTAGAGGCCATAAAATTGAAAGAAAATGAAAGAAAGGTTATCTGGTTTCACGCTGGCTAATAAAACTCTGTGTGCACTGTCATAAACATAATAGGTGAGATTGTATATGCCAAACCGCTAGTAAGGAACCAGTAATTCCTTTGGAGGTGTTCTGGGTGACATCATAAGCCTGAGAAGAAGCTCGGAGTGGTCACAGCAGTATAAGAAAACTATATGCAACCATTTTGGACTTTTCTTATTGATGTAGGGTATACTGGTTGTATTTTTTACCATTGTAATTATTTCATTAGCATAATATTGTATAAGCCAATAGCATGAGACAGGCATGGCATTTATCAAAGTCTATTTATTTCTATGAAACGAACAAGATACAGTATTCTTAAAAGGAAATGACACACACTGAACCAACAATGACTAGTTAGTTCTTCAAAAATCTGCAACGAAACGTATCCCTGCAGTTTTATAGTGATTTGTAATATGTAATATTTACTTATAACGCAGTAAATATTACAGTAAGATATCAAGTGTTGCTACTGCATATCGAAGTTATAAAAACAAAGGTTTTGGGGTCAGAGCCTCTAAGTGAAACCCACATATCTCATCAGCAGTGACTATGCACATAAGTTTTCACGATTTCCCCTTCATAGGCTCACCTAACATCTCAGGCGTATATTGTATTGATAGTGCTACTGATTATTTGGTCTCAGAATGTCTCTAATTGTGTATTGCCTTTTACAATCTACTGGCATATTGATTTGTGCCCTACTTTTGCCAAATATGAAGAATATTTTTTTTCTATATGTGGCAGGGGTTTGCTTGGGATACCATTACAATATTCCCTTACCAAAGTGCACCACATGTATGCAGTTGTCTTATATCTATATTGTGTTTTCATATGTATTTTTTGATCACACTTCTCGGCTGAGTGTGTTCTTTTTGGGGATCGCACGGCTTGGACAGGTATTCAGCAGGGATCTGTGCTGGGATTGTGTCCCACATGTTTGATTTTGGCGCAGCTGCACTGGCTTTCATGTGACACAAATTGGGGGCGCGCCTCAGACAATCCGACTGATTCAACTGAGCGCTGGATTTAAACTTTCAAATTGTGTTGCAAGACAATGCACTTAAGGCAACACTTAAAAGATAGTGACTCTGTCGGACCGAGTAGGGATGACACTGTATGATATCAGGGCAGCACAACCTAGGTGAATCACGGCATGTGCATTATCATCGGACAATGCACTTTCAGTGAACTAGAGGGGGAAGTAGTAATGTCCACATTGTTTTTTTCTTCTTGTTCTTATTATCTATATATGCAAGCGTTATGTGGGAATTTATCAGGATCTGGCGCATTCTGTGCCAGTCCTGAGCTTTCCCTGCCAGCAAATGTCCCTGTATCTTACTAATAGGCTCTGGCTTCTTAGTAGATTGTGTTCCCGATCAATTATATGCCATGTCCTGGCATAGCTGGAAAGAGTCTAAATTCTAAAAAAGAAAGAGCAAATATGCACCGGCAGGATAATTGCCAAGCCAACCATTTTTCAAGTATTGTGAAAAGATTCTGTTGGTTGCACAAGTGTCCTCTGTGGCTCACTGTCAGCACAAGAAGGAGACACTACTGGAAATGAGAGATAGTGGTTAACCCAAAGTCATTTATGTCAATTTATGCTTGGCAAAAACAGGGGTAGCAATTGTATTGACCCTGTGACCTGAGCTTTGGGCCCTTGAAACCGGTGGCAGATTTAAGTATACCATTGTATCTGGTGGGAAAAAAGCCCAGTTCAATACAGCCTCCTGCCATAGCAGTAATGTCTAGAACTGACTCAGTTTAGTTTATTAGGCATATCATTACTAGGAGATTAATTATCATCAGAAATGGAGGTAATGATGGCGAGTTCTATAAGGGTTTGTCTTCTATAGTACCTTTCTGTAAAAAATGTTGCGACTGTTGCCTTGAAAATCCATACATAATCTGTCAAACTATCATTAAGCCTCGAGTGAGAATTTTAATGATAAATGATTTTATTAAATAGAAAATATGGAATACAGAACATTTTATTGTATTTATTTTTTAAAAGCTTAAAAACCTGTATAAAATAGTCATTTTCTAATGACACATTCCCTTTTGGTGACTATATTTCTAGGGTTCTTCTGCATGGTTTATTTTTTATGAATATGCTTTGTTGCCAATGTATATCACAGTCAAAACTGATATTAAATGTACGCAATGAACCATTATGCTACTGATACTCCTGACAGGCTCTCAAGATGTTTTATTTAATGTAGGTTGAGGTCATACACTTAGAGTTAATCATGTTTCTAACATTGCTGTTGAGTCTCCAGCCAAGCTACACTCTGACCCAGCGTGTTCAATTTGCTGAAAATAGGAAATTTTATTGATAACTATGTAATGGAATACTTTGAAGAAGTGCACACAAAAGCATAGAAAAATGTATTCCTGTATAAAAGCTCTAAAGATAGTTCATGATGAATTCTAGAAATTAATAGTGTTTATTTCTTATTATTTCAGGCCCCCTTGTTTTAACTCTAGGTGATCTGATGGCTCATACAACATACTGCTCTTCTATGAAGCCTTTCGCATCACGGATAAGAAGCTTCCAACTACCATTTCCAATTGCCAGCCCCTCCAATATGGCAGCGCCCCAGACAAGTCTCCATAAAGATGCCTGCCTGCATGGAGAGTGCTCAGCCACGAGCCTCTTCATACACCTTCACAGGATAGGATGTTTAAGTGTGAAGGAGTAAATAAGTTGCTGCCAGACACCTGAAGTGAAACTTATAGAGTGAAGGATCAAATATGTTGGTCAACATCATTGGTTTTGTTTCCTTGCACGAAATAACTGGTCACTCCTACCAACACTTAACGTTTGTTGCATTGTCATAGAAATAATCACCTTCACCAACCCAAACTCTTTGTAAGTCTTTAAGATTGTTCCACTGGTTTATGCCCACTAGCAACATTCTCTCCTGTTAGATAGGTGAAGCCAGGATGTTTTCGCCAGCTTGGTACACATCAGTGACAGTATGAGTTTTCTACTGTCAGGTGGTTAGTCCTGCTTGAGCAGTCCGCAGGACCCGTTTTCAAGGCAGATAGCACACCTCCACAATTTAACCAGCCAATCTAGCAAAGGCATGTGCAATATGGTTATAGGGTTACCAACAAAATAATCAGCATGATCATAGACATCGTCTATTACTTTTCATGGAAATTCAACATCATGCATATTCTAACATTGTACTAAACAATGGCCTGCAAATCACTGTGCAGTTAAATAGGCAAATAAATATGCAGTAAAACACATGTGTAACCTCAAATAGCCATAGAAAATGTACTCCTAAAAGTTTTGTTTCCTTAAAATGGCCTATGTTTTCTTTTGTCTGAGTAATATAGTGTCTATAACATCTTCCCATAGATTACCATTCTGTCCTGTAACCAAAGTACAGTGGTACAAGGATGTTTCCCACATTTATCATATGTTCAACAGGGATGTCTGTCTACCTGTTTTGGAGGGTGAACTGGACTATAACTAACAAGTGTTTTACGTGAAGAAAAGAAGTGCCATGTGGTGGCCCATGTCTGTCGCGCTTTCATTTCCTTGGAATTTCATGTTCTGTAACAAATCATCTTCTCTGACGACGGCCTGAGTTGTAAAGGTAGGTATCTCTACTTCCAAATGTAAGCGCTATGTTTGCTTTTCAACACACCTCAGACGTTCCTAAGAAAAACTGTGAATACTCTAATTTCAATACTGACAAAACAGCTGCTGCCATTATTTATGGATATATACACTACAACAGGTCATGTATGCTTTCATTATAGCGGCAGAAATGGATTGCCTATAATGTTCTATTGCTTGTTTTATGATACAAGCAGTTTTCACACCTACAACCCTGGGCATGCAGATGTAATGCTAGATATTCACTAAACTCAAGATAATGGCAACTGCAATTTTTAAGTTTCTTGTGGTTCTAAGTGTTTTGTATGTAAATGTTTCACTTATCTGCTATTTAGAAAATACTACTTGAACCCTGTAAAATAACTATTAAAAGCATCATATGGGTGCAGTAAAGCATTTTGAATTTGACAAATGGTGTGTGACTTTACTCCTATGGCCAAAGTGAATAATCGAGCCTATTAACCCCGCTCGGCCCGTAAGTAGTTCCAATAATCAGCAGCCCTGTAGATATCAATACGGTGGCTGTACAGCATCCGACGGTGCAGTTGGCATCTGTAAATTCTGTGACACCTGGCTAATTACACCCCTCTCATTGGTGCGAAACCATTAAGAGGATAAGAAAAGGTTTACAATATTTCAACCTTGATGTTTTCTTTTGCTTGATTATATAGTGTCCTTATAACAAGTCTTCCCAGAGATTCCAGTCTGTCCTGTAACCAAAGTACAGTGTACAAGATGTGTTCCCACATTTATTCATATGTTCACAGGATGGCTGTCTACCTTTTTGGAGGGTGAACTGGACTATAACCCTACAATGTTTTAACCTGTGAGAAAGAAGTGCCATGTAGGTGCCCGTGTCTGTCTTTTGACTTTACACTCCTATGCCAAAGTGAATAATCGAGCCTATTACCCCGCTCGGGCCGGAAGGTAGTTTCCATATGCAGCCCTTAGATATAACGGTGCTGAGACAGCATCCTACGGTAGCAGTGGCATCTTTAAATTCTGTGACACCTGGCTAATACACCCACTCTCATTTGTGCGAGAACCATTTAGAGTGATAAGCAAAAGGGTTTTACAATATTTCAAGCATCTGACTTTCCGCTCCATAACTCACTCACTCTTTGAAAACATGAACACCATCATTTCAGAAAATCTTGGATATATCTTACAGAAATCTGGCTAGCACCTGTTTAACATATGCTTAGATATGCAGATTCTTGTCATGTAAAGGCATTGTTACAATTTTTGCTTGTGGTGGTGGAACAATTTTTATTTTCTATGAGTATACTGGAAATCCCAAACTGTTCTCCACAGTTCCTTATTCTAGTGTGTTTATAAGGTTGAATTCCAAAGGAAAGGCCACTGGTTGATTGAAGGAGCAGTTATTGAAGATTTCCCAAGGAGAGAGAAAGGCAACATGAACAACCACTCATCAATACTGGTGTTTGGTCCTAAAAATTCCAATAACAAAAGTGACAGTCAAAAGACTGAAACTGGCTGATTTGGGAAGAATGAGACAAAGTCATAGAACGATCTCTAACGAGTGCAAATGGGATTTAATAATGGTTTATTTTCCAAGTGTCCTGCTGTGTAAGCTTGGAGAATGGCGGACGTTCGTTCAAAAAAAAAGATGGTCATTCTTCTGTTACAGTTAATTTCTACTGGTCTATAGGGTCTTCCTGTACTTGGAAGAAACATTTAAAAAAGTAAAGATGCCCCGCTCTATTCAGTTTGCCTGCTCATCTTCATCAATTTAATACTGGGGAAGGGAAAAAAAGTCATGGTTAACAAGGTCTCCTGTTGGCAAGACTGGTCATCGCACGGAAGTTGGGGGGTGTCGACGGCCCAGGAAGAATTTTTGGAGAGGTGGAGAAAGTGTAAAAAAGTATGAGAAATGGATGGCGTCAAAGGGGAGGCCGCTGCTGGACATGTTATTACAAAATTAGGTTTTTTCTAAAGGTGACACAGCACCCGAGTTATGCTCGTTTTTTTGGCGAATTTTGACACACCAAGCTCAAAAGGTTGCCCATCACTGGTATAATGTATGCTTTAAAGCTGCTTATGAGTAATATGATGCTATGATTTTGTCAAAGTACAGCAATAGTTCACACTTGTAATTAGTTTTTCATATTTACATTTTTATTAACTAGTTATTTTCTTCTAAGTTTAATACACATAAAATAAGTTTTAACTATATTTTGCAAGACTTTATTTATGTAATGTTTACCAGTTTATTTTACAAGAGGGGGCATATTCTTGTAAAGTTTAGAAATAGCCTACCAAGTAGAAATTTCCCATCTCTTTTTTTTTTTGTTTACCATTTTATATACTATATACACTCACCGGCCACTTTATTAGGTACACCTGTCCAACTGCTCGTTAACACTTAATTTCTAATCAGCCAATCACATGGCGGCAACTCAGTGCATGATTTAGACTTTTTTTTAGCGTTATATGTCTCTTTATACACTCACCAGCCACTTTATTAGGTACACCTGTCCAACTGCTCGTTAATTAACTTAATTTCTAATCAGCCAATCACATGGCGGCAACTCAGTGCATTTAGGCATGTAGACATGGTCAAGACAATCTCCTGCAGTTACGGGGCGCAACATTTACAGGATTGTGCATTTATGTGTCTTTTGCGATGCATTTGCATGCATGTGCATTTGGATTATGTGGCATTTATGTTCAATGCAAAATTCACATGGGTGTTTGCATTATTGTAATTTGTGTTGTTTTACATATCAATTGCGTTTACCTCCTGTTTTGTGTGTGGCATTTTCCTTGGCTTTGCACTCACTTTTGCATTTACGTTAGTGTGGTGATTTGCGTTTACATGGTGATTGCTTGTGTTTATGCTTATAAGCCGTTGCGTGGCAGCTGCATTTACATGCATTAACATGGGCTTTGCACTTACACATGTTTGCAGAGTGGTTACGTCTCCCTGGTGTTTGTGTTACATGCATTTACATTCCATATCATTACATTTAAGCATGTTTTACATTGCATTGTAATTTACAAACACTGCAATTTGCGTTTACACTGTATGTTCTTCATGCCTTGGCATTCCGTTCCTCAATCACACTTTTGTAGCATTCTGTTTTGAACACTGTGTTAATTGAAATTTAACTAAATCTTAGCATACTTTAACACAATACCCAGCATCTAGATGAGCAATAAGAGATAGTTCATACACCTTTTCCAGTGATTGACGCATAAGAGACGATTAGCATACCACACCCTCCCTCTCCCAGCCACAGTCCCTCCTCTCGACATACAACATTATAATTGGTCAACAATTCCCAATTGTGGAGCAGCACAGCGATTATAAGGATCAAGTCCAATTGTGGGTGTCCCTCCTCCAACAACCGCGATCCACCGTTTGTAAGGTTCATATCTCCAAAAAGATGCAATGTGGCAGCACCCGGTAGTTACGTGTATCTTTGTTCACCGATGCAAATAAGGTGGCACTTCAGCTTCACCATAGTAGCGCATTATAAAGCGCATAATCAGCATATAATGTCAATAATGGGGACAACAACTAAATCTAAGTACCTTTGATTCTGTGCTACACCCCTACAGTATGTACTTGTAATGTGGGTTGAAAGGTCCTCTTAAAGGATAAGACAAAGATGTCAAAAGAGACTTCAATGCGCACTGCCTGACTTTGATACTGGCCAGTAGTGTGGAGGCCAGTGGATATATAAAATAATAATATTCTTTAGCTTTAATAGGTCGCACACAGATTACAGCGCTGCACATGCTGTCAAATTGGTCCGCTGTCCCATGGGCTCAATCTAAACAACCTCACAGTGTTTTTGAAGTGTGGGAGATAACCGGAGTACCCGGAGGAAAACCGCCCAAGTCACGAGAACATACAACTCTTTGCAGATGTTGACCTTTGGTATTCGAACCCAGGACTCCAGTGCTGCAAGTGCAATGTTCTCTACTTCACTCAGCCACCAAGCACGCCCCCCTACCTGTTAGGCTGCTTGGGATGGGTATGTGTTAGTGGAGGAAAGATTATTGGGCACATTTACTTTACAGTGTCACCAGAGTTCATAGAGCAGATGCATTTCAACGCACTGTGCCGATTCACTAAGATGGTGCCCGATATCATGCATGTGTCGCTTTTTCTCCCTTAGTCTCACAGAGTTCCACCACCTTTTAGTGGAGGCATCTAAGTGCTATGGGTTGGCTAACCACATTCACAGTTAAATCCTCTCGCTCAGTCCGAATCATCTTGGACTTTCCAACGTGCACCCCACCTAATTTGTGGCATGAAAGCGCAGTGTGCACCTGCGCCACAAAAAGGGTGACGCGCAACCCCCCACATCCCAGCACACACACTCTTATAATACCTTGCAACAAAAAACAACCCTTTGAAGAGCCTGAAAACGGGCATCAGTCCGTGCGCGACCCTTGTAAATGACTCCTATTCTTCTGTTTTGTCCTATTGAATTTTAAGACGGAAGAGAGAGAGGGTTATGGCTGATAGACACTCTGATCTAGAAGTAGAGGAACATCTGGCACGAAAATATAGATCGTGGGTGATCTGTATCGTAGTGGTGTTTGAACACGTGAGTTTTGAGGTACTATGACTCTTGGAGTGATACACTACTTCACGTCTAAGCACTCCATTCTTACGTTTTATTACCTCGGATTTAGTGTTCTAAGTATTTGCATAGGCTAGCCATGCTATTTGTATTTCTTGATGTAACTCTAGTGATGTCATCCACCCCCAGCCGGGATAGTGGGGTCTGTTTACACTCAGTTGTGCTTTTTAAAATCTTTTAATAATATGTTGTGCTTAATAATAAATTTCAATTATATACTTTTGAAAACCGTAGTGATCTTCCCTCTTTTCTTGCTATTTGATAAATGTTTTTGAGATTGTGGATTGTCATTTAAAGTTACGACGCCTAGTTTTGGTTATGTGACTAGTTTCACTACATCAGTATCTTCACAAGTATTTTTGTTCCCTGTCCTGGTTATTAGTGACCCTTGCATATCTAATATGATTGTAATAATTATTTGATTTATTCCCAGTCATTTTATTGATTACATTTGTAAAGTAAATCAGTATTGAGAGTAACTATTTGTCACAGTTTTACATACAACCGGCATTCTGTGTGGTTACAGCAAGAAGAGCCGCTAGCTTGTCATTAACCGAAGTGAGACAACCTTCATTGTCATCATATTTGTTGCAGCATGTCCTTACCTGAAGACACAGAGCTACTAAACAAGCCACTGAAAATGATTCAGTGGGGGTCATTTACTAGGCCGCGATTCGGCGTTTTCCCGACGGTTTTACCCAAATATTCCAAAAAAAGAAATATTGCGCGATTTCATGTATTGCTGGCCCGGGATATTGTGGCGCCGTGATTCGTATTGTGGTGCATCGCGCTGGCATGCAATGACGGAATCGGGGGCGTGGCCAATGAAAACCCGACGGATTCGGAAAAAACGCTGTATTTTTTAAAAAAGTGTCTCGGAACTTGCACTTACCTGCTCACTAGGAATAGGCCGGTGAACTTGAGTGCATTCCGGGAATTTCAGCGCAGTTGAGGAACTCCTTAATAATCCCGCTGCACCGAATCCACCGCAGAGAACGCGGCCGCTGGATTGTGAATGGACCGGTGTAACTCTGCCCAGTATGTCAACTAGAATATGGTTGACTTTATTTGAAATTGCACTGATGTTTTTAGTGGCAGTCGTATCTCTAGATAAATCCTTTGAGTATTTTTTTTTAGTCTTTCACTTATCGCTAATGTGGAATGTTAGGTAATGTTATGTCTTCGGTTTGTAGACATCCAATGCACTACTTTAGCATTGCACAAATATTTTCAGTGTATTAGCTTATTTTTAAAAATATATTGAGCAAAGAAATTACCAATAAATGTCTTATTTAAAATAATAATTAAAGCAGGAAATAACTACATGATAGGCGGATCACTGCAGGACATTTCCTCTTCTTAAAAATGCCGTAAAGTTATATAAACTAGTATAAGCTTGAGCATGCCATAGAGAGTGAAACTCAAGATTTTGGAGTGCAATATAAAACTGCTGTTGTTGGCAAGGTGCCAGGTTGTTTTTATAGCTTCAGTCAGCATGAAACACAAACTGTCCATTTAGAATAACGCAGGAATAAATGGCAGCACTAGGAAACGTCATTGAACAATAAAATTTTCTGTTTTGCTTTCATGGTTTTATTTTCTACTCCTGTAACAAAGTTTAATGCTGCAGTTTCATCTTAAAGTCAATATCCGGCAGTTTTTTATTGTCACCTTTTTATTTCTAATTCATATATTTTCACCTTCATTGAACATCTAGATGTATCAGGTCAGAGTATATCATTGTTGTGTTATATGTACTGTACATTACCAAAACAATGGGGGTCATTTACTAGGGCCAGATTCGCGTTTCCCGACGTGTTACCCCAATATTTCCGATTTGCGCCGATTTTCCCTGAATTGCCCGGATTTTGCCGCACGCGATCGGATTGTGCGCATCGGCGCCGGCATGCCACGCGACGTAAATCGGGGGGGTCGTGGTCGAACGAAACCCAACATTCGGTAAACCGCCACATTTTCTTAAAAAAAATGTGTTGCGAAACTTTGCACTTACCTTCACTCAGCCCGGCTCGGTGTATTCCAGTGCGTCGATGCTCTTCAGCCGCAGCGCCACCTGGTGGACTTCGGAGGAACTACCTTAATAAATCCTTGGCCGTACCCGAACCCAGCGCAGATAGAACGCGCCGCTGGATCGCAAATGCGCCGGGTAAGTGGCTCCAATGGGTCAAATTATATCAAACAGTGCAAACTGCAATGTGCAGTTGCCTGTGTCTGTGCAGGGCTCCGATTCAGGAATTGTGGTGGCACGTTTCTTCATGAATCTGGCGCCCCCTGATTGCTCTCCGAAGTGCACCAACTTTTTTGGTGCACCTTTACCAAGAGACTTGAGACACACATTCATTCAGTGCGAAATTGTGTGTTGTTCGGGTACAGTGCATTTGCGACATAAATGAATGGCAGTTATCTGCCTGAAGACTATATACAAAGTCTTAAAATAATGTTATTGCTGTGTACTATGATACTTTATCAAGCAAATCCAGTAAATCCTTCAAAAATTTCTTCGTTTTGGGGGAATACTGTGTATGTATTAAAGTTTAAAATATCATAAATATGCAAAGGGAGTTTGTGTACTATTTGACAAGAATCCAGATATCTGGACCAAAAGAAAAATATACCATCCATTGATATCATTTCTGGACTGTTACCTGGACTGTTTCCCAGATTTCCCGGCGATAAATGGCATGGGACATGCATTATTAATATATCGTGGTAGGAGTATCCAGCCTGCAGAACATTATTTTACTTTGTACAGCACCCACTGCTTCACCCACCTGGGTCTGACTGGAGTCTATCGGCTTGAGGCGTATCTTATACGGAGGGCACATGACCCATCCAAATAGAAGGAGGCTCGACCAAGTGCATGGACGCACGCGTTCAGTGTGCTAACAGTATTGACACAGACAGGCCCAGGGTAGAGGAAATAAGACTCAATGCATAGAGTAATCATCACAACATAGAGAGGAGATCTTTGCTCAGAAAGTATTCACCAACACAGGTGATGATCCGGGCACATTTACTAAGAACAGTGCAAGCTGCACTATGTGGCGTTTGTTATGTGTATATGTGCAGAGTATGCCAGATTCAGGATTTCTGGACACATTTTTGTTTGTGTGGTGCACCTTTAACATAGGGTGTGCAACACATCTGTCCATCTTTGCATGTTAAATCTGTCGCATGGTTTCTACTGAGCACCGGAACGCCCCCAATTTGTGTTTGCATGATGCATACTGCAGCTGCCGCCACAAAGAAGTCGCAGGCAACACAAATGCACTTCTTAAATACCGTGCAAGCAGTTGCACTAAAAAGAAGTAAAAAGTCCGACCAAAAACTGCCCCTCCATGTCCACTTCCTATATAGATTAAGGTGCACCCCTGAGGAAGCCACAGAAGAGTCGCGATACAAGTGGGAAGCCACCACCACTTCCCTACAGACACTGGTGATTCATAACTATTGTTTGTTATACTGGCATTTTAATTAATGTATTATTGTGACACTTTCTGCCATTAAAAGCCTCTTACTATTTTATGTATCAGAGTGATATTTGGTACTCCTCAAGCATATTTATATATTGTTTTGTACTCAGTTGGTTTGCTTTTGAATCACATTATTATTGCCACACTGCCGTGACAACCCCCCAATCTCGAGTTATGTCATGGGGTACACCAATGCTAGAGAGCCTCAAATTAGCACATAAAACCTTCCCACCAGGGGTGTACGATTGTGTCACAGTGGGTGCAAGCCGCGGACCGTGTCCACTGGAAAAGAAGGGCCCAGACCACAGATGTCTATCTTCCTAGCCTGCGGCCAGGTCCCTCCTGTAATACATATTCTGCCAATCTGTATTGGGGTGGGGGCTGCGCTGTTACGATTAAAATCGTGCGCTGCCAGTTCGTTACAGCTTTCAGGAGGAGATGAGGTGAGTATTATTTTATTCTCCATCCCGCTGCTTGTAAGTAATATGGGAGGGGAGAGCTGCTCCAAGTATGCAATAGGGGTGGGGGTGGTTAATATGTCTCTTAATATGTTAAGGGGGTGAGGGTTATAATGTCTCTGATTATGGTAATAAAGCGTGGGGGAGGTTAACAATGGCTCTTAATATGTAATAAGGTGCGGAGGATGGGGAGGCAAAGGGGGGTGGCGTAAGGGAATCGGGGAAATGAGAAGAAAAAAGTAAGGACAAGGTGGGATGCAATAATAATGGAGGGTGGAGGGAAAATTAGAAATGGAAAAGAGAAGGGGAGTCAGGGAGGGAGGCAAGGGGATCTAGTAAAGGCGGTTATAATGGGGCGTAACGGGGAGATTTTGGCTTCCTATGTTGTAATGGCTTAAATGTAGTGGGGTGGGAGGTTTAATCTGGCTCTTCATTTCATAATGGGGTGGGAGGGTTTTAATAATGGCTCTCGGTCTGTAAAAATGGGGTGGGAGGTTAAATGCTCTATAGTTAGTGGGTAATTGCGTAATGGCTCTATAGTAATAGGGATGTGAAAGGTTAATAATGGGCTCTGATTAGCTATTGGGGGGGGTCAAATCCGGTTTAATAAGGAGCGGGGGATGAGTTTAACTATGGCCCCGTATGTAAGGGGGTTGACATTGTCTGCTTAATAAGGGGCCGGTGGGATAAAAATGGCTCCTAGTATTATTAATGGGGTGGGGCGGTAGTATTGGCTCCTAGTATGTAATAAGGGGTGGGCGTAGTAATGACTCCTAGTATAAATAAGGGGTAGGATGAATAATGCTTTCTGGTAGTATAGGTGCGGGGGTTTAATATGGTTCCTGTATTTATAAGAGAGTGAGGTAGGAAAAGGGGACTGTTTATTAATAAGTGGGAGATGGGGAATATATATACTACGGTAGGGGATAATGGCTCCTGTATATTATAGAAACAGGGAATAATAACTCTGACATATAGTAGAGGGAGGATGGCAACTCTTTGCTGCATATTACTGGGCTCCTGGTCACATATTATAACGGTGGGGCCATTGTATAATTATTGGATGGGCCTCCCAATCCCAATATACAATCTGCTGCAATTTGGAGCTGACTGAAATTTATAACGGGGCTGCTGAACAAACTACTTATTAAATTCTTAGTCTGCACCTGTACTCCTCTTCTTCCTTGTCTGCCATCATTATATCCTCCATCATGGACTCAATAGCTTTTTCTAACAGGCGAAAGGTGATATGGTAAAGTGACAATCAGCATCAGCGTGACCAAATTGGTGCATATTGGAAGCAGTGAAGTACCAAATAGGCCCAGTCATATGGTGGTGAAGTGCTGCTGGACACTACTTTGATTCACCTGCATTTGATTCACTTTCGCGCACATTTCAAAGTGGAATTCCACCTAGTTGGTACCCTCACATGAGCGGGGGTGTGCAGACAGAGCAAAGTTCCTCTAGGTGTCGGCAAGCGAATCAGGGTGGAATGGTGAAAATGCGGATAGATGGCATGAGCAGAGCTCTGTATAGTTTTCCAACATGGCTCATTCCCAAAGTACTACAAGCCTAAGGCCATTGTCGCACACCACCTTTGCTGGGCAAATGATGGTTCATGCAGCAGCAACCACTCATTTGTGTGCTCCTGTATTGTCTGCTCCTGCTCTTTTTGCCTAGACACAATGCGTTTTACATGGCCTGCTGCTGTTCCCGAAGGCTTGATCAAAGTGGGTGTTGGCACTGTGCTGACTGGATGAGGTACTAGAGAGGAGAATCAGGGAAGATGAGGAGGTGGCGACTTAGGCAAGGAGTGATGGGTGGTGGTCAGAATGCTAGACAGAGTGTCTCGCCTCGGGACCAGTCCGTCACTACATTAACCAAGTGGGAAGTTACAGAGATGTAATGTTTTTTCTGCCATGTTTACTGTTTCACATGTCATTTATGAAATGCAATCTCAGGAATTGCTGTAGGACAGCCGCTGCCACCAGATCTTTAAAGTTGTCTGTCTCCACCAGCCTAAAATGGGAACATATCTAGACCAGCAATTTTGGAAATACTTCTATTCAGACCGAGCTTGTCCGTGTTATGGGTAAAACTTATGCTTCTCTCCGTGATTTGGAGATGAGAATTAACAGATGATGTGGACAGGCTTGTACTGTGGATTAATAACCGGCAGTGGATATGTACAAAGGTAGAATTTTCCTTTCATTTTAATTTTTTTATTTTTATTACCTTTGTACATATAGGTTCATGCATGTTATTATCCCCAATTGCTAATGTTTCTTGTCCCACTACGACTGAAAATACATATTAGTGTATAAAGTATTCAGCACCAGCTGGTCCGGCTCTAGGATTTTGTACCCCCGGGGGACAGAGACAAGGGTGGGCCCCTTTTCAGTGAACCATTAAAAATTCAGAAACTAAACAGTCTCCTGTTTCCTAATATTCCCTAGTTTATCATACCAAACAGCCCCCTCATGGTCATTTTATATAAGGGCCCCCCCTGTGGATTCATTAGATACAGCCCCCTTTGCCCCCCATGGATTCCTTGTGTAGAGCCTTATGTGGGCCCCCCAGAAGCTCTGGTCCCTGGCACATATGCGGGAATATGCCCACAGCTGGCGCTGGCACCTAGACATTTATTTGTATGTGTTTACTAAATGCAATGATATTATAGACTTCACAAATTTATTTATAAAGCAATGCAAAATTACTATAAAAGCACAATAAAAGCAATAATTGCTGAAAGATGAGATTACATTGCTCAAAAAACATAACAAATAAACGCTATGATCCATAATATCAGAATACTTTCACAGTAGTAAAATACTGAAGCAAAGTAGGAATAAATCATTCATAAATTGAAAAAGAAATTTGTATCATATTTATGTGTACAGTATATCACTGCAGGTATATACTTAGTCTTAAAGTTGTTTTGTTAATAAGGGGTTAGAATAGGGCCATTGTCACATTTGATTTCATTGTTGAGTGAGCTTTGTGAAGCTACAGAGTGTGTCAGATTCATCAAAGTGGTGCGTCACAGTCTGTCTAGTCGCAGTAATAATGGTGGCGCACAAGTCCTACTCTGAACCGGAACGCCCCTTTAATGCAGACAATTTGTGGTCAAGTTGGTCCATAGTGTAGTCTAGAACACAATACGGCACAGCACTTAATTAAATTGCAGTTTGCATACGTTCTTTTTCAGTGCAGTCAACAGAAAACTGGCGCAAGCACTTCAATAAATGTAGCCCAATATTTTTTCTAAGTGACACATATGGGTAGATTTATCAAGTTGTCTAAAAGTAAGATGTTCTTAGTTTGCCCATGGCAACAATTACAGCTTCGGCTTTCATTTTAACCAGTGTCTCATGAATATTTAAAGGGGAGCTGTAGTTGTTTTGCCATGGGCAACTAAGACACAGCTGTATAATCTCCCCCATAATGCCTAGTCTTGGCCCAGATGGCAAAACTTGAACAGCATTGAATCATGGCTACCATTCCCATGCTCTAATCCACCTACCTACTGTAAAGGATGAATGAGCAGGATAGGTTGTAGCATAAATTAAATAACATAAAATAAAGAAAAATAGACATTTGCTCAGCTTCATAAACCTGGGATCTTTCTTATGAACTCAACAAAGAAATTAAGATTTGTGGTTAGCTGTGCTTTGTTTCTAGTTAGTATATTGTCAGCTTGTGTTATAAAGTCTTCTTGTTTGAACAACCATTGAGTTATTCCAAAGATTGACGAAAGTAAGTATGACAGATGATACCCAGCTTAGAATTACGTAACAGACACATTTCGCTATCCCGTTGTGATTTACCTTTGTTACATACACAAACTTATCAGCTCTAAAAATGTAATTATAGATAAGATAAATTATATATGGTAGATAAATTATTTTAGTCTTCTGACTGAATCTTTGAACTTATCTGTTCCAATCCTCATATTTCTTTGTCACTTTCAGCTATACATTATTAGGAAATGAATGTACATTGAGAAATTTGAATAGTTCTCATCCCATGGTAGTGATCTCGGCTCTAACTGAATACAGGAGAATAGACCACTTGACATGTACAAATTATATTTCCTGAGCTAATTTGTTGAGACAAACATTATACTATCAAAACAGAACCTCATATTACATATTGCACTCCCCTTCCTCCTTTTGGGTCTTGAATTGACATGCTACACATACATTTTTACAGACTCCTCAAATAAAACCACATAGGAAACTGAATCCATAGCATAACAAGATCATTTAAGAATGTACCTATATGTTTAAGGTTACCCCTGTCTCCATTTCATGTAAGAAGAAAATATTTAGTTGCCACACAACAGTAAATAACAATAAGCATATTTTTGCACCATGTAGATCAAGGGGATTGTGGGCAAGCCTGGATTAGATTGGTTGTAATATTATTGTTACATGTTTGTAAGTCTCTCAGCCATGCCATAGTATTTGTAGCTAAGGAAAGCAGCTGGTGCTAGCGAGGCATTGAATATGGGATTGGTCAATCAAAACATCTTAGCTTGAGCTTTATTAATCTCATATATTAGTGAGTAATTACATAAGACATATGGAATCACAGGAATGATTATTCCTCCAACAAGCACACAAATTAGCCCCAAGTAATACATTAGTAAATAGGTTTATGTATTGTTTAGTGGCACATGGGAATAATTATCAATTATACTAGAATGATTAGAAATGGAAAAAGTAAATTAATAACGACACACCTCATTATATGCAGATTATTAGTTCTGCCCATGTCCTTTCTTTCCTATTGGTCCTTCAGGAATATATGCCCTCTAAAAAAACCTTTAAACTTGGGGGCCATCTGTATAGTAGATAGTGTACCCAGTGCGATGGTGTACCCGACTGTGGTACGGTGTCCACACACGTGGACGGTACTTCTTTATTAGGGCATTCTCTATCTTTCCCCATGTTTGCATTGCTGTTTCCCTATGGAGAGTGAGCAGTGCTCACCCCCTCCCCCTCTCAAGTGCACTGCCATTGCCTTTCCCGGCTAGAAAATCGGAGCTCGAATGCATAAAATCTTAATTTGGAAAGTATACCTCAAATGAGCATTTTGGCACCGTGTGAGTCTAATGCCCCTTGCTTGTTTGGTTACACATGGGGAGAATGAGAGTGTTAAGCAAGGTAGAGTGAGAGACATTAGGTGATGCAAGTGGGCAAAAAAGAAAAACCGGACCTCAAGACTTTTCTGCTTACGCCCACATATTTCTCAAGAAAAATGATTATGGGTTTCAAACACTCCACCTGCAAGGCTATATCAGAAACAATTCTAATATGTTCATTTTGGGTACCATTTTGAACCCTGGGTTCATGGCTTGGGGGGGGAGTCATATCTGCTAGGTAGCAAAATTCAATCCAACCGGCAAATTGTATACATATATGATTTAGTTTTTTGCATATGAACACAATAGTATAATGCAGTGATGGCGAACCTATGACACGCGTTCAGCACTGACCACACGTAGTCATTTTTGGTGACACGCGGCCGCCCAGCGCCCTCTGTCCGCCCCCTCTCTGTGTAATGTGCTGCCCCTGTGTAATTGCTACCCCCATGTTAATGTCCCGCCCCGTCCCTGTTTTTTCTGCCCCTCTTACCTGTTCCGCGCCGCGATGGTCCGCCCACCGTCTGCCAACTCCTCCGGCCTCCTCCCCCTGCATTCGCGCACTGCTCGTCACGTGACTGAGCGACCTGACGTCAGGTCACGTCAGTCACGTACCCGAGGCGCGCGGTGCAACCTGGAGGAGCCGAGCTGCCATGATCATCAGACCTGCAGTAAAGCTACAGGAAAGACTCACTGGGTAGTATATAAGTTTATTATTATTTTTATATTTAAGGAGGCCGCTAGGATTTTAGAGTAAGGAGGCCGCTGGGGGTATTTATAGTAAAGGAGAGGCCGCTGGGGGTATTTTAGTAGTAAAGGGAGGCCGCTGGGGTATTTAAGTAGTAAAGGGAGGCCGCTGGGGTATTTTAGTAGTAAAGGGAGGCCGCTGGGGTATTTTTAGTATAAGGGAGGCTGGGGGTAATTTAGTAGTAAAGGAAGCCCGCTGGGGGTATTTTAGGTAGTAAAGGAGGCCGCTGGGGGTATTTTTAGTAGTAAAGGGAGGCCCGCTGGGGGTATTTTAGTAGTAAGGAGGCCGCTGGGGTATTTTAGTAGTAAAGGGAGGCCGCTGGGGGTAATTTTAGTAGTAAAGGGAGGCCGCTGGGTATGTTATAGTAAAGGGAGGCCGCTAGGGGGTATTTTAATACGTAAAGGGAGGCATTAGGGGTAATTTTAATGTAAGGGGGAGGCCGCTGCTGACATGTTTATAATAAGGGAGGCCGCTGCTGGACATGTTATTAATAGGGGAGGCCGCTGCTGACATGTTTTAATAAGGGGAGGCCGCTGATGGACATGTTTATAATAAGGTGGAGGCCGCTGCTGGACATGTTTTTACAAAATTAGTTTTTTCTAAAGGTGACACACACCCGAGTTATGCTCGTTTTTTTGGCGAATTTTTGACCACCAAGACTCAGAAAGGTTGCCCTCACTGTATAAATGTATGCTTAAAGAAAGCTGCTTATGAGTAATATGATGCTAATGATTTTTGTCAAGTACGGCAATATTCACACTTGTAATTAGTTTTTTCATATTTACATTTTATTAACGTTAATTTTCTTCTAAGTTTAATACACAAAAATAAGTTTTAACTATATTTTGCAACTTTATTTATGTAATGTTTACCAGTTTATTTTACAAGAGGGGCATATTCTTAAAGTTTAGAACTAGCCTACCAAGATTAATTCCCATCTCTTTTTTTTTTGTTTACCATTTTATATACTATCACTCACCGGCCACTTTATTAGGTACACCTGTCCAACTGCTCGTTAACTTCTTTCTAATCAGCCAATCACATGGCGGCAACTCATGCTTTAGGCATGTAGACTGGTCAAGACTCTCCTGCATCTGTTCAAACCGACCATCAGTATGGGGAAGAAGGGTGTTTGTGTGCCCTTTGAACATGGCATGTTGTTTTGGTGCCAGAAGGGCTGGTCTGAGTTTTCGAAACTGCTGATCTACTGGGATTTTCACGCACAACTATCTCTATGGTTTACAGAGATGGTCCAAAAAGAAAAAAAACATCCAGTGAGCGGCATTCTTGGGTGGAAATGCCTTGTTGATGCCAGAGTCAGAGGAGAATGGCGACTGGTTCGAGCTTATAGAAAAGCACCGTGACTCAAAATCGCCACCCGTTACAACCAGTAGGCAGAAGAGCCATCTCTGAACGCACAGTATGTCGAGCTTTGAGGCAGATGGGCTACAGAGCAGAAGACCACCCGGGTGCCGCTCCTTTCAGCTAAGAACAGGAACTGAGGCTACAATTGCACAAGCTCATCGAAATTGGACAGTAAGATTGGAAAACATTGCCTGGTCTGATGAGTCCGATTTCTGCTGCGACATTCGAATTATTTGGCGTCAACAACATGAAAGCATGGATCCATCGTGCCGTATCACGGTTCAGGCTGGTGGTGGTGGTGTCATGGTGTGGGGAATATTTTCTTGGCACTCTTTTGGCCCCTTGGTACCAATTGAGCATCGTTGCAATGCCACAGCCTACCTGAGTATTGTTGCTGACCATGTCCATCCCTTTATGATCACAATGTACCCAACATCTGATGGCTAACGGGGCGCAACATTTACAGGATTGTGCATTTATGTGTCTTTTGCGATGCATTTGCATGCATGTGCATTTGGATTATGTGGCATTTATGTTCAATGCAAAATTCACATGGGTGTTTGCATTATTGTAATTTGTGTTGTTTTACATATCAATTGCGTTTACCTCCTGTTTTGTGTGTGGCATTTTCCTTGGCTTTGCACTCACTTTTGCATTTACGTTAGTGTGGTGATTTGCGTTTACATGGTGATTGCTTGTGTTTATGCTTATAAGCCGTTGCGTGGCAGCTGCATTTACATGCATTAACATGGGCTTTGCACTTACACATGTTTGCAGAGTGGTTACGTCTCCCTGGTGTTTGTGTTACATGCATTTACATTCCATATCATTACATTTAAGCATGTTTTACATTGCATTGTAATTTACAAACACTGCAATTTGCGTTTACACTGTATGTTCTTCATGCCTTGGCATTCCGTTCCTCAATCACACTTTTGTAGCATTCTGTTTTGAACACTGTGTTAATTGAAATTTAACTAAATCTTAGCATACTTTAACACAATACCCAGCATCTAGATGAGCAATAAGAGATAGTTCATACACCTTTTCCAGTGATTGACGCATAAGAGACGATTAGCATACCACACCCTCCCTCTCCCAGCCACAGTCCCTCCTCTCGACATACAACATTATAATTGGTCAACAATTCCCAATTGTGGAGCAGCACAGCGATTATAAGGATCAAGTCCAATTGTGGGTGTCCCTCCTCCAACAACCCGATCCACCGTTTGTAAGGTCATGATTCCAAAAAGATGCAATGTGGCAGCCCCGGTAGTACGTGTTCTTTGTTCACCGATGGCAAATAAGGTTGCACCTTCAGCTTCATGCCATAGTAGCCATTATGAAAGCATAATCAGCTCATTATATGTCAGATAATGGGGACAACACACTAAAATTCTAATACCTTTGATTCTTTAGTGCTACACCCCTACATATGGTACTTTAAGTGGTGAAAGGTCCTCTTAAAGGATAAGACAAAGATGTCAAAAGATGACTTCAAGCTCACTGCCTGACTTTGATACTGGCATAGTGTGGAGCCTATGGATAATATATAGAATAATAATTTCTTTGCTTATAATAGGCGCACACAGATTACGCAGCGCTGCACAGCATGTCAAATTGGTCCGCTGTCCCAGGCTCCAATCTAAACAACCTACTATGTTTTTGAAGTGTGGGAGTATAACCGGAGTACCCGGAGGAAACCGCCTACAAGTCACGTAGAACATACAACTCTTTGCAGATGTTGACCTGTGGTCTTCGAACCCAGGACTCCATGCTGCAAGGCATATGTTCTCTCTCACTCAGGCCACCAACACGGCCTCCCCTACTGTTAGGGCCCATGCTGGAGGGATGTGTTAGTGGAGGAAAATTATTGGGCACATTTCTTTACAGTGTCACGCAGAGTTCATAGAAGAATGCATTGTCCAACGCACTGTGCCGTGATTCACTAGATGGTCCCGATATCATGCATGTGTCGCTTATCTACCCCGCTTAGTCTCACAGAGTTCCACCCCCTTTTAGTGAGCATCTAAGTGCTAGGTTGGCAACCACATTCACAGTTAAATCCTCTCGCTCAGGTCCGAATCAGTGGACGTTCCAACGGCACCCCACCTAATTGTGTGGCTGAAAGCGCAGTGGCACGCTGCGCCACAAAAAGGGTGACGACGCAACCCCCCAATCCCAGCACACACACTGTCTTAATACCTTTGCAACAAAAAACACTTTAAGAGCTGAAAAAACGGGGCATCAGTCCGTGCGCGACCTCTTCTAAATGATCTCCTATTCTTCTGTTTTGGTCCATATGAATTTTAAACGGAGAGAAGGAGGGTTATGGCTTGATAACACTCTGGATCATAGAAGTAGAGAGCATCTGGACGAGAAATATAATCTGTGGTGATCGTATCGTCGTGGTGTTTTGAACACGGTGATTTTGAAGGTACTATGACCTATGGAGGTGAATACACTACTTCACGTCTTAAGCACTCTCCAATTCCTTACGTTGATTATACCTTCTGATTTAGTGTCTAGTATTTCATGGCTAGCCATGCTCTTTGTATTTCTTGATGTCACTCTAGTGATTCATCCACCACCAGCCGGGATAATGGGTCTGTTACACTCAGTTGTGCTTTTTAAATCTTTAATAATATGTTGTGACTTAATAAAAATTTCAATTTATATACTTTTGAAAACCGTAGTGGATTCCCTCTTTTCTTCTATTTGACTAAATGTTTTGAGAGTTGTGGATTTAATTTAAAGTTAGACGCTAGTTTTGGTTATTGACTAGTGTTCACTACATGCAAGTATCCTTCACAAGTATTTTTGTTCCCTGGTCCTGTTATTTAGTTGACCCTTGCATATCTAATAATGGATTTGTAATAATTTATTTGAATTTATTCCACAGCTCATTTTATTGATTACATTTGTAAATAAACAAGTTTGAGAGTAATAATTTGTCAACAGTTTTACTACATCCGCTTCTGTGTGGTTATCAGAAAACGAGCCTAGCTTGTCATTAACCAGAAGTGAGACACGCTTCATTGTCATCATATTTGTTGCGCAATGTCTTACCCTGAAGACACAGAGCTACTACAACACAGCCAGCTGAAAATGATTCTATGGGGGCATTTACTAGGGCCCGATTCGGCGTTTTCCCGACGTTTACCCAAATATTACCAAAGAAATAAGGTTTGCCCGATTTTCCATGTATTGTCGCCCGGGATTTGTGGCGCACGGATTTCGTTATTGTGGTGCATCGCGCTGGCATGCAATGACGGAATCGGGGGCGTGGCCAATGAAAACCCGACGGATTCGGAAAAAAGCTGTATTTTTTAAAAAAGTGTCTCGGAACTTGCACTTACCTGCTCACTAGGAATAGGCCGGTGAACTTGAGTGCATTCCGGGAATTTCAGCGCAGTTGAGGAACTCCTTAATAATCCCGCTGCACCGAATCCACCGCAGAGAACGCGGCCGCTGGATTGTGAATGGACCGGTGTAACTCTGCCCAGTATGTCAACTAGAATATGGTTGAATTTATTTGAAATTGCACTGATGTTTTTAGTGGCAGTCGTATCTCTAGATAAATCCTTTGAGTATTTTTTTTTAGTCTTTCACTTATCGCTAATGTGGAATGTTAGGTAATGTTATGTCTTCGGTTTGTAGACATCCAATGCACTACTTTAGCATTGCACAAATATTTTCAAGTGTATTAGCTTATTTTTAAAAATATATTAGCAAGAAATTACCAAAAATGTCTTATTTAAAATAATAATTAAAGCAGGAAAATAACTACATGATAGCGGATCACTGCAGGAATTTCCTCTTCTTAAAAATGCCGTAAAGTTTATAAACTAGTATAAGCTTGAGCATGCCATAGAGAGTGAAACTCAAAGATTTTGGAGTGCAATATAAAACTGCTGTTGTTTGGCAAGGTGCCAGGTTGTTTTATATAGACTTCAGTGCAGCATGAAACACAAACTGCCATTTAGATAACGCAGAATAAATGGCAGCACTAGGAAACGTCATTGAACAATAAAATTTCTGTTTGCTTTCATGGTTTTATTTTCTACTCCTGTAACAAGTTTAATAGCTGCAGTTTCATCTTAAAGTCAATACCGGCAGTTTTTTATTGTCACCTTTTTATTTCTAATTCAATATATTTTCACCTTCATTGAACATCTAGATGTATCAGGTCAGAGTATATCATGGTTGTGTTTATGTACTGTACATTACCAAAACAATGGGGGTCATTTCACTAGGGCCAGATTCGCGTTTCCCGACGTGTTACCCCGAATATTTCCGATTTGCGCCGATTTTCCCTTGAATTGCCCGGATTTTGCCGCACGCGATCGGATGTGTGCGCATCGGCGCCGGCATGCACGCGACGTAAATCGGTGGGGGTCGTGGTCGAACGAAACCCAACATTCGGTAAACCGCCACATTTTCTTAAAAAAAATGTGTTGCGAAACTTTGCACTTACCTTCACTCAGCCCGGCTCGGTGTATTCCAGTGCGTCGATGCTCTTCAGCCAGCAGCGCCACCTGGTGGACTTCGGAGGAACTACCTTAATAAATCCTGGCCGTACCCAACCCAGCGCAGAAGAACGCGCCGCTGGATCGGCAAATCGCCGGGTAAGTGGCTCCAATGGGTCAAATTTATCCAACAGTGCAAACTGCAATGTGCAGTTTGCCTGTGTACTGTGCAGGGCTCCGATTCAGGAATTGTGGTGCACGTTTCTTCATGAATCTGCGCCCCCTGAATTGCTTCCGAAGTGCACCAACTTTTTTGGTGCACCTTTACCAGAGACTTGAGAACCAATTCATGTTCAGTGCGAAATTGTGTGTTGTTCGGGTACAGTGCATTTGCGACATAAATGAATGGCAGTTATCTGCCTGAAGACTATATACAAAGTCTTAAAATAATGTTATTGCTGTGTACTATGATACTTTATCAAGCAAATCCAGTAAATCCTTCAAAAATTTTTCGTTTTGGGGGAATACTGTGTATGTATTAAAGTTTAAAATATCATAAATATGCAAAGGGAGTTTGGTTACTATTTGACAAGAATCCAGATATCTGACCAAAAGAAAAATATACATCCATTGATATCATTTGCTGGACTGTTACCTGGACTGTTTCCCAGATTTCCCTGGCGATAATGGCATGGGAACATGCTTATTAATATATCGTGGTAGGAGTATCCAGCCTGCAGAACATTATTTTAACTTTGTACAGCACCCACTGCTTCACCCACCTGGGTCTGACTGGAGTCTATCGGCTTGAGGCGTATCTTATACGGAGGGCACATGACCCATCCAAATAGAAGGAGGCTCGACCAAGTGCATGGACGCACGGCGTTTCAGTGTGCTAACATATTGACACAGACAGGCCCAGGGTAGAGGAAAATAAGACTCAATGCATAGAGTAATCATCAAACATAGGAGGAGATCTTTGCTCAGAAAGTATTCACCAACAACAGGTGAATACCGGCACATTTACTAAGAACAGTGCAAGCTGCACTATGTGGCGGTTTGTATGTGTATATGTGCAGAGTATGCCAGCATTCAGGATTTCTGGACACATTTTTGTTTGGTGGTGCACCTTTAACATAGGGTGTGCAACACATCTGTCCATCTTTGCATGTTAAATCTGTCGCATGGTTTCTACTGAGCACCGGAACGCCCCCAATTTGTGTTGCATGATGCATACTGCAGCTGCCGCCACAAAGAAGTCGCAGGCAACACAAATGCACTTCTTAATACCTGTGCAAGCAGTTTGCACTAAAAAGAAGTAAAAAGTCCGACCAAAAACTGCCCCTCCATGTCCACTTCCCTATATAGGATTAAGGTGCACCCCTGAGGAAGCCACAGAACGAGTCGCGATACAAGTTGGGAAGCCACCACCACTTCCCTACAGACACTGGTGATTCATAACTATTGTTTGTTATACTGTGCATTTTTATTAATGTATTATTGTGACACTTTCTGCCATTAAAAGCCTCTTTACTATTTTAGTGTATCAGAGTGATATATTGGTACTCCCAAGCATATTTATATATTTTTTGTACTCAGTTGGTTTGCTTTTTGAATCACATTATTATTGCCACACTGCCTGTGACAACCCCCCAATCTCGAGTTATGTCATGGGGTACACCAATGCTAGAGAGCCTCAAATTAGCACATAAAACCTTCCCACCAGGGGTGTACGATTGTGGTCACAGTGGGTGCAAGCCGCGGACCGTGCCACTGGAAAAGAAGGGCCCAGACCACAGATGTCATATCTTCCTAGCCTGCGGCCAGGTCCCTCCTGTAATACATATTCTGCCAATCTGTATTGGGGTGGGGGCTGCGCTGTTACCGATTAAAATCGTGCGCTGCCAGTTCGTTACAGCTTTCAGGAGGATGATGAGGTGAGTATATATTTATTCTCCATCCCGCTGCTTGTAAGTAATATGGGAGGGGAGAGCTGCTCCAAGTAGCAATAGGGGTGGGGGTGGTTAATATGTCTCTTAATATGTTAAGGGGGTGAGGGTTAATAATGTCTCTGATTATGTAATAAGCGTGGGGGAGGTTAACAATGGCTCTTAATATGTAATAAGGTGCGAGGATGGGGAGGCAAAGGGGGGTGGCGTAAGGGAATCGGGGAAATGAGAAGAAAAAAGTAAGGACAAGGTGGGATGCAATAATAATGGAGGGTGGAGGGAAAATAGAAAGGAAAAGAGAAGGGGAGTCAGGGAGGGAGGCTAAGGGGATTAGTAAAGGCGGTTGTAATGGGGCGTAACGGGGAGATTTTGGCTTCCTATGTTGTAATGGCTTAAATGTAGTGGGGTGGGAGGTTTAATCTGGCTCTTCATTTCATAATGGGGTGGGAGGGTTTTAATAATGGCTCTCGGTCTGTAAAAATGGGGTGGGAGGTTAAATGCTCTATAGTTAGTGGGTAATTGCGTAATGGCTCTATAGTAATAGGGATGTGAAAGGTTAATAATGGGCTCTGATTAGCTATTGGGGGGGGTCAAATCCGGTTTAATAAGGAGCGGGGGATGAGTTTAACTATGGCCCCGTATGTAAGGGGGTTGACATTGTCTGCTTAATAAGGGGCCGGTGGGATAAAACTGGCTCCTAGTATTATTAATGGGGTGGGGCGGTAGTATTGGCTCCTAGTATGTAATAAGGGGTGGGGCGTAGTAATGACTCCTAGTATAAATAAGGGGTAGGATGAATAATGCTTTCTGGTAGTATAGGTGCGGGGGTTTAATATGGTTCCTGTATTTATAAGAGAGTGAGGTAGGAAAAGGGGACTGTTTATTAATAAGTGGGAGATGGGCAATATATATACTACGGTAGGGGATAATGGCTCCTGTATATTATAGAAACAGGGAATAATAACTCTGACATATAGTAGAGGGAGGATGGCAACTCTTTGCTGCATATTACTGGGCTCCTGGTCACATATTATAACGGTGGGGCCATTGTATAATTATTGGATGGGCCTCCCAATCCCAATATACAATCTGCTGCAATTTGGAGCTGACTGAAATTTATAACGGGGCTGCTGAACAAACTACTTATTAAATTCTTAGTCTGGCACCTGTACTCCTCTTCTTCCTTGTCTGCCATCATTATATCCTCCATCATGGACTCAATAGCTTTTTCTAACAGGCGAAAGGTGATATGGTAAAGTGACAATCAGCATCAGCGTGACCAAATTGGTGCATATTGGAAGCAGTGAAGTACCAAATAGGCCCAGTCATATGGTGGTGAAGTGCTGCTGGACACTACTTTGATTCACCTGCATTTGATTCACTTTCGCGCACATTTCAAAGTGGAATTCCACCTAGTTGGTACCCTCACATGAGCGGGGGTGTGCAGACAGAGCAAAGTTCCTCTAGGTGTCGGCAAGCGAATCAGGGTGGAATGGTGAAAATGCGGATAGATGGCATGAGCAGAGCTCTGTATAGTTTTCCAACATGGCTCATTCCCAAAGTACTACAAGCCTAAGGCCATTGTCGCACACCACCTTTGCTGGGCAAATGATGTTCATGCAGCAGCAACCACTCATTTGTGTGCTCCTGTATTGTCTGCTCCTGCTCTTTTTGCCTAGACACAATGCGTTTTACATGGCCTGCTGCTGTTCCCGAAGGCTTGATCAAAGTGGGTGTTGGCACTGTGCTGACTGGATGAGGTACTAGAGAGGAGAATCAGGGAAGATGAGGAGGTGGCGACTTAGGCAAGGAGTGATGGGTGGTGGCAGAATGCTAGACAGAGTGTCTCGCCTCGGGACCAGTCCGTCACTACATTAACCAAGTGGGAAGTTACAGAGATGTAATGTTTTTTCTGCCATGTTTACTGTTTCACATGTCATTTATGAAATGCAATCTCAGGAATTGCTGTAGGACAGCCGCTGCCACCAGATCTTTAAAGTTGTCTGTCTCCACCAGCCTAAAATGGGAACATATCTAGACCAGCAATTTTGGAAATACTTCTATTCAGACCGAGCTTGTCCGTGTTATGGGTAAAAACTTATGCTTCTCTCCGTGATTTGGAGATGAGAATTAACAGATGATGTGGACAGGCTTGGTACTGTGGATTAATAACCGGCAGTGGATATGTACAAAGGTAGAATTTTCCTTTCATTTTAATTTTTTTATTTTTATTACCTTTGTACATATAGGTTCATGCATGTTATTATCCCCAATTGCTAATGTTTCTTGTCCCACTACGACTGAAAATACATATTAGTGTATAAAGTATTCAGCACCAGCTGGTCCGGCTCTAGGATTTTGTACCCCCGGGGGACAGAGACAAGGGTGGGCCCCTTTTCAGTGAACCATTAAAAATTCAGAAACTAAACAGTCTCCTGTTTCCTAATATTCCCTAGTTTATCATACCAAACAGCCCCCTCATGGTCATTTTATATAAGGGCCCCCCCTGTGGATTCATTAGATACAGCCCCCTTTGCCCCCCATGGATTCCTTGTGTAGAGCCTTATGTGGGCCCCCCAGAAGCTCTGGTCCCTGGCACATATGCGGGAATATGCCCACAGCTGGCGCTGGCCCTAGACATTTATTTGTATGTGTTTACTAAATGCAATGATATATAGACTTCACAAATTTATTTATAAACAATGCAAAATTCTATAAAAGCACAATAAAAGCAATAATTGCTGAAAGATGAGATTACATTGCTCAAAAAACATAACAAATAAACGCTATGATCCATAATATCAGAATACTTTCACAGTAGTAAAATACTGAAGCAAAGTAGGAATAATCATTCATAAATTGAAAAAGAAATTTGTATCATATTTATGTGTACAGTATATCACTGCAGGTATATACTTAGTCTTAAAGTTGTTTTGTTAATAAGGGGTTAGAATAGGTCCATTGTCACATTTGATTTCATTGTTGAGTGTAGCTTTGTGAGGGCTACAGAGTGTGTCAGATTCATCAAAGTGGTGCGTCACAGTCTGTCTAGTCGCAGTAATAATGGTGGCGCACAAGTCCTACTCTGAACCGAACGCCCCTTTAATGCAGATAATTTGTGGTCAAGTTGGTCCATAGTGTAGTCTAGAACACAATACGGCACAGCACTTAATTAAATTGCAGTTTGCATACGTTCTTTTTCAGTGCAGTCAACAGAAAACTGGCGCAAGCACTTCAATAAATGTAGCCCAATATTTTTTCTAAGTGACACATATGGGTAGATTTATCACGTTGTCTAAAAGTAAGATGTTCTTAGTTTGCCCATGGCAACAATTACAGCTTCGGCTTTCATTTTACTAGTGTCTCATGAATATTTAAAGGGGAGCTGTAGTTGTTTTGCCATGGGCAACTAAGACACAGCTGTATAATCTCCCCCATAATGCCTAGTCTTGGCCCAGATGGCAAAACTTGAACAGCATTGAATCATGGCTACCATTCCCATGCTCTAATCCACCTACCTACTGTAAAGGATGAATGAGCAGGATAGGTTGTAGCATAAATTAAATAACATAAAATAAAGAAAAATAGACATTTGCTCAGCTTCATAAACCTGGGATCTTTCTTATGAACTCAACAAAGAAATTAAGATTTGTGGTTAGCTGTGCTTTGTTTCTAGTTAGTATATTGTCAGCTTGTGTTATAAAGTCTTCTTGTTTGAACAACCATTGAGTTATTCCAAAGATTGACGAAAGTAAGTATGACAGATGATACCCAGCTTAGAATTACGTAACAGACACATTTCGCTATCCCGTTGTAGATTTACCTGTTGTTACATACACAAACTTATCAGCTCTAAAAATGTAATTATAGATAAGATAAATTATATATGGTAGATAAATTATTTTAGTCTTCTGACTGAATCTTTGAACTTATCTGTTCCAATCCTCATATTTCTTTGTCACTTTCAGCTATACATTATTAGGAAATGAATGTACATTGAGAAATTTGAATAGTTCGCATCCCATGGTAGTGATCTCGGCTCTAACTGAATACAGGAGAATAGACCACTTGACATGTACAAATTATATTTCCTGAGCTAATTTGTTGAGACAAACATTATACTATCAAAATCAGAACCTCATATTACATATTGCACTCCCCTTCCTCCTTTTGGGTCTTGAATTGACATGCTACACATACATTTTTACAGACTCCTCAAATAAAACCACATAGGAAACTGAATCCATAGCATAACAAGATCATTTAAGAATGTACCTATATGTTTAAGGTTACCCCTGTCTCCATTTCATGTAGAAGAAAATATTTAGTTGCCACACAACAGTAAATAACAATAAGCATATTTTTGCACCATGTAGATCAAGGGGATTGTGGGCAAGCCTGGATTAGATTGGTTGTAATATTATTGTTACATGTTTGTAAGTCTCCAGCCATGCCATAGTATTTGTAGCTAAGGAAAGCAGCTGGTGCTAGCGAGGCATTGAATATGGGATTGGTCAATCAAAACATCTTAGCTTGAGTCTTTATTAATCTCATATATTAGTGAGTAATTACATAAGACATATGGAATCACAGGAATGATTATTCCTCCAACAAGCACACAAATTAGCCCCAAGTAATACATTAGTAAATAGGTTTATTATTGTTTAGTGGCACATGGGAATAATTATCAATTATACTAGAATGATTAGAAATGGAAAAAGTAAATTAATAACGACACACCTCATTATATGTAGATTATTAGTTCTGCCCATGTCCTTTCTTTCCTATTGGTCCTTCAGGAATGATATGCCCTCTAAAAAAACCTTTAAACTTGGGGGCCATCTGTATAGTAGATAGTGTACCCAGTGCGCTGGTGTACCCGACTGTGGTACGGTGCCACACACGTGGACGGTACTTCTTTATTAGGGCATTCTCTATCTTTCCCCATGTTTGCATTGCTGTTTCCCTATGGAGAGTGAGCAGTGCTCACCCCCTCCCCCTCTCAAGTGCACTGCCATTGCCTTTCCCGGCTAGAAAATCGGAGCTCGAATGCATAAAATCTTAATTTGGAAAGTATACCTCAAATGAGCATTTTGGCACCGTGTGAGTCTAATGCCCCTTGCTTGTTTGGTTACACATGGGGAGAATGAGAGTGTTAAGCAAGGTAGAGTGAGAGACATTAGGTGATGCAAGTGGGCAAAAAAGAAAAACCGGACCTCAAGACTTTTCTGCTTACGCCCACATATTTCTCAAGAAAAATGATTATGGGTTTCAAACACTCCACCTGCAAGGCTATATCAGAAACAATTCTAATATGTTCATTTTGGGTACCATTTTGAACCCTGGGTTCATGGCTTGGGGGGGGAGTCATATCTGCTAGGTAGCAAAATTCAATCCAAACCGGCAAATTGTATACATATATGATTTAGTTTTTTGCATATGAACACAATAGTATAATGCAGTGATGGCGAACCTATGACACGCGTTCAGCACTGACCACACGTAGTCATTTTTGGTGACACGCGGCCGCCCAGCGCCCTCTGTCCGCCCCCTCTCTGTGTAATGTGCTGCCCCTGTGTAATTGCTACCCCTATGTTAATGTCCCGCCCCGTCCCTGTTTTTTCTGCCCCTCTTACCTGTTCCGCGCCGCGATGGTCCGCCCACCGTCTGCCAACTCCTCCGGCCTCCTCCCCCTGCATTCGCGCACTGCTCGTCACGTGACTGAGCGACCTGACGTCAGGTCACGTCAGTCACGTACCCGAGGCGCGCGGTGCAACCTGGAGGAGCCGAGCTGCCATTATCATCAGACCTGCAGTAAAGCTACAGGAAAGACTCACTGGGTAGTATATAAGTTTATTATTATTTTTATATTTAAGGAGGCCGCTAGGATTTTAGAGTAAGGAGGCCGCTGGGGGTATTTATAGTAAAGGAGAGGCCGCTGGGGGTATTTTAGTAGTAAGGGAGGCCGCTGGGGTATTTAAGTAGTAAAGGGAGGCCGCTGGGGTATTTTAGTAGTAAAGGGAGGCCGCTGGGGTATTTTTAGTATAAGGGAGGCTGGGGGTAGTTTAGTAGTAAAGGAAGCCCGCTGGGGGTATTTTAGGTAGTAAAGGAGGCCGCTGGGGGTATTTTTAGTAGTAAAGGGAGGCCCGCTGGGGGTATTTTAGTAGTAAGGAGGCCGCTGGGGTATTTTAGTAGTAAAGGGAGGCCGCTGGGGGTAATTTTAGTAGTAAAGGGAGGCCGCTGGGTATGTTATAGTAAAGGGAGGCCGCTAGGGGGTATTTTAATACGTAAAGGGAGGCATTAGGGGTAATTTTAATGTAAGGGGGAGGCCGCTGCTGACATGTTTATAATAAGGGAGGCCGCTGCTGGACATGTTATTAATAGGGGAGGCCGCTGCTGACATGTTTTAATAAGGGGAGGCCGCTGATGGACATGTTTATAATAAGGTGGAGGCCGCTGCTGGACATGTTTTTACAAAATTAGTTTTTTCTAAAGGTGACACACACCCGAGTTATGCTCGTTTTTTTGGCGAATTGTTTGACCACCAAGCTCAGAAAGGTTGCCCTCACTGTATAAATGTATGCTTAAAGAAAGCTGCTTATGAGTAATATGATGCTAATGATTTTTGTCAAGTACGGCAATATTCACACTTGTAATTAGTTTTTTCATATTTACATTTTATTAACGTTAATTTTCTTCTAAGTTTAATACACAAAAATAAGTTTTAACTATATTTTGCAACTTTATTTATGTAATGTTTACCAGTTTATTTTACAAGAGGGGCATATTCTTAAAGTTTAGAACTAGCCTACCAAGATTATTCCCATCTCTTTTTTTTTTGTTTACCATTTTATATACTATCACTCACCGGCCACTTTATTAGGTACACCTGTCCAACTGCTCGTTAACTTCTTTCTAATCAGCCAATCACATGGCGGCAACTCATGCTTTAGGCATGTAGACTGGTCACAGACTCTCCTGCATCTGTTCAAACCGACCATCAGTATGGGGAAGAAGGGTGTTTGTGTGCCCTTTGAACATGGCATGTTGTTTTGGTGCCAGAAGGGCTGGTCTGAGTTTTCGAAACTGCTGATCTACTGGGATTTTCACGCACAACATCTCTATGGTTTACAGAGATGGTCCAAAAAGAAAAAAAACATCCAGTGAGCGGCATTCTTGGGTGGAAATGCCTTGTTGATGCCAGAGTCAGAGGAGAATGGCGACTGGTTCGAGCTTATAGAAAAGCACCGTGACTCAAAATCGCCACCCGTTACAACCAGTAGGCAGAAGAGCCATCTCTGAACGCACAGTATGTCGAGCTTTGAGGCAGATGGGCTACAGAGCAGAAGACCACCCGGGTGCCGCTCCTTTCAGCTAAGAACAGGAACTGAGGCTACAATTGCACAAGCTCATCGAAATTGGACAGTAAGATTGGAAAACATTGCCTGGTCTGATGAGTCCGATTTCTGCTGCGACATTCGAATTATTTGGCGTCAACAACATGAAAGCATGGATCCATCGTGCCGTATCACGGTTCAGGCTGGTGGTGGTGGTGTCATGGTGTGGGAATATTTTCTTGGCACTCTTTGGGCCCCTTGGTACCAATTGAGCATCGTTGCAATGCCACGCCACCTGAGTAGTGTGTTGCTGACCATGTCCATCCCTTTATGATCACAATGTACCCAACATCTGATGGCTACTTTCAGCAGGATAATGCCATGTCATAAAGCTGGAATCATCTCAGACTGGTTTCTTGAACATGATAATGAGTTTTTATACATACTCTCATTGATTTAAGAAGTTATGGGGCTTTGAACGTCAGATGCAATTTTTCACATTTTCATAAACAACGCAAAATCACACTATTGAGGGACCTGCTCAGGTTTGAAGTCACTCTGAGAGGCCTAAATAATGGTAAAAACCCCATAAATTACCCCATTATAGAAACTATACCCCTCAACTTACGTAAAACAACTTTTATGAAGTTTGTTAACCCTTTAATAGTTTTACAGAGGTTAAAACAAAATGGAATGCAATTTCAAAATTAGAGGAGGCCAAGACTCAAATTAAAATTTTTTGGCTAAATGAATGTGTTTTTCAAAATGTACAAATTCTCAGTGGTAAAAACCACAAACGCTCCACAAAGTTTGATACCCAATCTCTCTCCGTATACAATACCCCATATTTGTGGAACCTGCTGTATGGGCACACGCTGGGGCATGAAGGGAAGCACCATTTCAGAGCAGTATTCATGTCCTTTAAGGCTATCAATGTATTTTGTTTTGCAATTGGACAATATACTAATGTGTATCGCATGTTCGAGAATATCTTAGGTACCGGCACATGGAGCTTTGTAGATGTCAATTTTGCAGACAAACTCAATTTTCATCAATCTTTTGATCAGTTATAGAATTTTTAGAAGTACTCTAATGGGAATCAAGTGTTGATTTTAACCCTTTTTCTGTTCGAATAGTTAATCCATTAAATTTTGAAGAGAGCATTTTGGGATTTTATATTTCTAATTCATACAAATAAATACTATGCAATGCAGAAGTATTGTGATATACAGCATCCACTGACCCACTACCTCTTGCAGGACACTTAGAATCACAACCACAGGCTTGGAACTTGTGAAGACCTCCCCAATGGATCAGCAACTGATCAGCATCCCCGTGATAACATAATGCTTCAACTATGGCACCTAACACTATCTGCTGTTACAGCTGGGTCTGCTATATAATACAGCAGACATATGGCCTGAATGGAAGGGCTCTGCCCATAGCCCTTACAAACATCCATATTGGCACCATGACATATTATTTACATCATGACATTAAAAAAAAAAACAGGAATCCTCTCCCCCCCACACACACACATACCACACACAGTATATGTCTTTTATAGATGTCTTTATACAGTTACCACGATGCTCTTCCATGTGATTAGAGCCACTACTTCTTGTAAAAAGGACTATTGAATGTCCCCTCCCTTCCCATGAAGTAATATCAACCTACCCCAGGCACTCAGTGGCTCTGCTTACCCCAGCTCCCTTCTTGACCATTGAGGAGGAAAGTTGATTTTTCTTTACCACAGCCACCTTCCCTATTGACCCCACCTTCCTGAGGGAGTGGTAAATTATATAGCAGTTAGCCTCTAGTTCACGCCCCTCCCCTCCACCCCATCCTCAGGAATTTACAGCCAGGTTAGAAGTTTCAGTGGCAGTAAGAGATGTGGGTAGCTTGACTGTATACTGCAGCTCTCCATCTCCATGACAGAAGAGTACATCAATAAAAGTATTTTTCCATGAATGGGCTGTATTCCCATGGATAGAGTCATCAGTGGAACATGTATAAAGACATCTAAAAGGTAATGTGTGTTGTGATGAACCCCAACTCTCAATTTCAGTCACGGGGTGCAGCTGCACTAGGGAACCTAGTGCAGGTGCACCCCGGACTGAACTTAGAGTTGGGTTCATCCAACAACATTACCTTTTGAATGTCTTTATACATGTTCCACTGATTTCCACTGATGACTAGGGAACCTAGTGCAGGTGCAGCACCCGTGACTGAACTTGAGAGTTTGGGGTTCATCACAACACATTACCTTTAGAGATGTCTTTATACATGTTCCACTGATGTTCCACTGATGACTAGGGAACCTAGTGCAGTGCACACCCGTGACTGAACTTGAGATTGGGGTTCATCACACACACACATCCCTTTTAGATGTCTTTATACATGTTCCACTGATGAACTCTATCCATGGGAATCAGCCATGGATTTGCTGCATATATAACGATCACTTCTAAGGCAAAGAATTGGCTGGCAAATTACCCCTGTCCTGATATTCGAGTCTTTATCATCTTGTATTCAATGTTATAATTTCCCACAATTCACTTTCTTTCTTTCTTTCTTTTTTTTTTTTACTATGTATTTTTATTTTGGAATTATTTAATGCACTTTTGCTTCCTTTTTGTTTGCAGTCTTCAGGTCCTTGTGCCTTCAACTGATTTTTATACAAAGAAGAAGTATTGATGTTGTAAATATTGGGAAAGTTATTTTATTAGCAGTCTTAGTCCGCATATTTTCTAAAATTGTTTTGATGAAGTATAAATTTGATATCACCGTGCAAGTTTATGTAAACTGGTTCACCATTACCACCATCAATTATCTACTTCCATGTTGATTTAAAGAAGGCAACGTGTTGGCTTTCAAGATGTCATATTTCTTCTGATGAAAATCTGATTTATGAGACTAAATGAACCTACACCTGGGAATTTTCCTAATTTTTGACTCTCTTGATTGAGGAGTTTGTTTATAGGTTTGTTTTTAAAGCTATTTCATAATGTCGAGCAGTGTGTGGTTCATTAAAGTAGAATATGAAAACGTCTTAGTTCTAAAATAACCTTGTTTTTAACATCATCTTTCCTTCTAAAATACAAATGAAGCAAAACCCACACCATCAATACAGTTTTCAAGTGTGACTATTTAATGAAATCAGCCTGTAGTGATTAACTCAAAGCTTGCAAACAGGGTTAATTACACAGTGTTTAACGACTTAGATTTACCATCCTTAAAAAACAGATATATTAGAGTCTCCTCCATATATTCCAGCATGCATTTTCAGTGAATTATACAGAATGCCATCTTACATGGAACATGTTATATACAATTGGGCAGACTGTAAAGACTAACAATTCATGCACAAGTCAAAAACTGAAGTTTGTGGTTAAAAAGTGCCAAATGTAACTCACAGGCTCCCCTTCTTTGAGAGGGTTTTAGTATTATCACCCCTAATGGTCTCTCAGTAAATTCATGCCTCGGATGCATCCTCTACCCATCCTTCCTCCACACACTACATTTACAGCAATCTGTGATAAAAATGTTGTTTTCTTCTCGCTTTCCCCCCCCCTGTGTGCCCCTACTCCACCAACTTCCCACTTTTACTTTATTGCTCATTCATACAATAGCTCAATGTATCCACATAGACTGTTGTTATTTGTTCCTCCTGTGAGCGGCAATATGTTTCCCTGTCCTATTTTAAGGCATCTTTTCACTTATTGATCAATAAAGTTTTGTTGAAACTAAATGTGCCAAATCTACAAGAAGAGGAGCCTTGCTTTAATAACTTTCCTTTTGGACTGTATAAAGTATTTACCGCTTGTAAAAGTAGGGGTTTCACTTCATGGAGATTGGTGAAACGAGAGAATGCGCAATGCATAAGACTGATAAGAATTGTTCATTGCAGTCATGATAAACTTCCTTGCGAACTACTTTCAGACATTTTTACAATGCTTTAGAACATCACCCACACCACTGGAACATCCCAGCAAACTAAAACGGAGGTCATCGGACAGAAGAACTATATTTTCCTAAAGCCAGATCCACAGCTACTTTAAGCAGGGAGTAACTTTAGAGGTGCAAGGGTTGCGATCGCACCATGGCCCAAGGGTTTAGGGGGCCCTTAGTGTCACTTTCACATATGAGAAGACTATACCTATAAACCATACATTATAGTCGGGTTCTGGCACAGACTTTGCACTGGGGCCCATATGCTTCTAGTACGCCACTGACTTTAAGATTTATATAACTGAAGGGTAACTACCTGTTTATCATTTATGGAGAAATCTAGTACCAACAGATTATCATGTTAAATCCCTTTGAAAAACTATATAGAGATGTAACATTTTTTTAAAAATTCAAAAAAAAATATGTGCTAAATATTAGACATAAGGAGAATTCTCAAGGTTCATTCTAGCTTTTTCATGCTACTCTTCTAAATAACATGAAAAAAACAGAACTCAAAAATGAAAGAGGCCTGACCTCTAAGAGGTTAATATATTCATATGTAAAACGTGTTTACGATATAATACAAGAGAATATTATGATGTATTTTAAATAATGTGTTATATTTTTTTTGATGATTTATTATATACACAATACTGTACATGAGCAGTTCCTTTACCAGTTTACTTCAAATGACTATATAGGGCAATAGATAAGAACACCAGAAAGCTTTTCTTGAATAGCCCTTGTGACATAAACATTTGTAAATTTTTGTGTATTCTATTTTTATTATTCTCTGCCAGAAGAAAAAAATCCCTAGCACCATCCTTACCCACTCAATCAGGAAGGTAAACATAGGCCGTTTTTCTCAGACTTACCAGACTGTCACTGCTGTCACTAAATGAACCCTCCATATAACATGGTTTACAACCACATAAGTCTCTTTTCTTTTCCTGATTATTAATGTATAAGAAAAGCAGAGCCAATGTAAACAAATGCAGGATCTCTAAGTCAGGAGTCTAGGCCTTGCTTTACGTACACGGCATCTGCATTATAAAACACTTGTGTGTTTTTTCAGTAATGACTGCTATGTTACAAGCAGGCTTTCCATTTACTTCTGGCACTCCATCAGCTATAATACTGTACCTTAAAAGTTATAACCCGAAATCTTATATAGTTTAGTATGGTGGAAAAATACATAATGTCTAATAAAGGGTTCTTTCTCCCAAACAATACTTATTCCCTCATCCATAGATTGATGAAGATAAATCTCCAACTGTTAGGGACTGCTGATTAAAAGGAGTACAGTGGTTGCCTGTTTTTAGCAGACCCATAGAGTAGAAAAGAGCTTCCAGAGTGAAGTTTGGAGTACATGGGGCCCTATTTAATGATTGGTGGGGCCCAATGATCACCATTCTCCTTGTGAAGAGGGGGTAATGTTTTAAGTGAGGCAACCACCTAAATGCACTTATGGGCAGGGTGAGAGAATGCAATAAAATATGTGACAAACTAAATTAAGCCCATCCTCAAAAAACACCCATTCCCACCTTAAATTGGTGATATACTAGTGTTATACTTGGGAATGTTTGGGAAAGATGGGTAATCAGGCATAGACAGACAATATAGAAAGCATAATATAACCGTAGTACTGTTTTGCAATAGGGTTAAATCCTTGCAAAACCAAGTCTACTGACCTTCACAGTATTGATTAAGTCCAGTGGGTCATTAACACACATATACATAACAGTCCAGTGCAATGAGGAAGGGTCAAGAGAACATAGCAACCCAATGATATCTTTTATATATCATGTTTATTAAATTTATCCAGATATCTATACAAAATAATAGACTTTTTAGTACACCCTTTCCTGTTGTCAGAAATGTGTGAAAAATTTGCCTATTTCTTGACACATATATGCAACTTCAATAGCGGGACCAAGGGTCTGATTGTTGTGTGATTTGCAAAAGGCAAATTCAAAAATTGCTTCAGCTGTTGTTTGATAGAGTAGATAGAATTGGTCCAGAACAGATATATTCCATTAATTTTGGACCAGTCTTTTAAAAGTACTTTAAGAACAAGATTCACATTATGATACCCATAAAAAGGAACAACTTCTTGAAAAATAAACACCTTTTTTATATAGAAAAGTGACACAAAAGACAGAAAAATTTACTACATATGAAAAATATGGTTGATGGAGTTGACTGTTTCTCATTGCTCCATCCACAAGACTAAAAGTGTTCATAATTCCAATATTTGGGTCCAATATGGCAAACTACTCCAGCGGAAGCCAAGGATTTCATTGATCCTTTTGCTTAGAAGAATTGGAGTCGTCAGAGACAAAAATACATTGAACTTAATGAAAGACATTGAACATTTGCGATTCAATAGTTTAGCATGACCGACAGTCCTATAGGGTTCAGTATAAATAGGTTTTGTGGATTTGTTCTCAACTTGAATTCGTATTTAAGTCAGAATTGGCAATATTTTGTAAGTATAACTCCAGACTAAGTATTTTTTCATTCCTCTGACTATAGGATTTTCATAATTTTGGGCTGTTATGGGAGCAAGGATTAACAAAAGCTTCATTGGAGAACATTGTTAATAACTCTTTTTATCAGTTGTAGTCTTGGGGGCAGAGTTCAATAAATTACCAAAGGAGTCACGAGAGGGCATTTGTAACTAGGAGTCCGTCTGTAAGTTGAGTCCTTAAATGGGGTTGGCCACTTTCAATAAATCTCCTCATTAGACATGTCTCTGGCATGTATATTGTACTCTGTACCTTTGCCTCCTTGTGAGAGCTTCAGACGTTCCCTGTTCCCCCATACTGCTTATATGCACAAATACACAACTTCCAGTCATAATCTCCTTCTAGAGGTCCTTCCTAGTTATCAGTGTAGAGTCTTCACAGAGACTAAATGAAATATCAGGGATGATGAAACAACAAGTGAACATTAAGAAAATAATTTTAAGACCCATAGGAAATTTATGTTAAGAGTGGCCAAACCCTTTAAGTCAAGGACTGCCTGTACACTCAAAGTCGATATAATATCTCTACCTTGTGAGATCTTGCAGCACTAAAAGTAATTCATTCATTACACGACCAGTACATATAAGCAGCAGGATCAAGCCATTTGAGCTTTGTTCTAGTTATTTAACTGGGCTCACACACATATTATTTCCTTACTATGACTGCTTCCAATCCCTCAAAGTAGACAGTTTCTATTTGATACTTTACAGTACATGCAGCAACTCCAAACATATACATTGAACCAGGATGGCTTTCATTGGAGTAGTCAAGAGAAGGGTGGATGACTACTCTTACATATCCAGGCCAGTAGATAAAGCCTGAACCTCAGGTGAGCTGTGTGGGTGTTTTGCAGACTGGGAGTCTGCTAGTCTCATGAAGACTTGGTGGTGTTACACACCAAAGATCATTGAGTCTAGAGAATAAACACTTACCTGACTATTTACTGGTTGTGATTTGTGTGATCCTCACAACAGTAGTGGATTATAATACCGACAGTTTGGTCAGTAGCCTGGGTCTTCTCCAGTGGGCCTATGGCCACCCAAACCACTCACCCAAGTTATTTACTTATGGGCTTTCACCCCTAATCCTCTCATCTGTTCTGCTTCTAATATATCTGTACACCAGAGCCATTTCAAGATCTTCTGAAAGTGCTCCAAAAGTCCTAAAATCACAAAAGAAAGCTTGATTCCTGTACCATTAGGAAGATGATGTCCAGTACGTGTAAGGGCCTTTAATATTCATACAGCCCAGACCACAGGAGTCTTAATCCACCCTCTGCTACAACATGAGTTCCTCCAAGGATATACATAAAGTCCCCCAAATCATGACCTGCAGCACCTCCAAATTAGTCCTTCAAATTAATATATACATGCACAATGCAGCCCCCAATAAATACATCTCCACTGCTCTGCCAATAGAACACACATACAGTACCGCACCCAGAGGTATAGATTCATGCAAGTGCATCCAAGTAGAGCATATTTCTGTGCTGCCATCTAAGATAATACATATATGCGAGTCCATAGGAACCATAGCAATATTTCAGTCTGCCAGAACTGTTCAGTGGTTAAGACTCCATTTCAGGCTATATACTTGTCTATACCTTGTAGAGACATTTATTACTTCTTAACTATGCAATTCATAAATGCCAAGCATCACCAGAATGCCAACATCACCAGTTTTATAGGATTAAAGCATTATATAAACTTATAGATACATGTCATTTGTATAAGCTGTTCCGTCGACCTCATATCTTTTTGCTTCATTAGGGCTACCTACTGACAGGTGCCGTCTCTTGGTCCTTATTAAATAAACTTAAGGTGATTTGTGATATGCCAGTGGTCAGAGCAGATACCTCTAACTACTAGGTAGATGTTTAACAAGAATCAGAAACAAAACATGACTGAGGATTTAATATGGGCAAGAAAAATGAGGTGATGGCTGAAACTGATTGATCGTCATACAGAGCTCATGAGAGGCAACACATATTATCTTCAGTCCTGACCACGCCTATTATCACCTATGTTTAACTTACAAAGTCTGCGCATGATCCAAGATAGAAACACAATGACATGTTGGACTTCATAGCATGAAAACTAAATAATGTCAACAGTAAGTCAACTATGCTATTCAACCGATATAAAATAAAAAGGTTGAAGGGAAAAACTATAATGCCATATAAATAGGTGCAGTTTCAGGCCTCCTCTGCACTCCCTCCTAAAGGCATCACCTTTACTGTAGAATCCTTTTTCAGATAACAATACATTGATTGTTTCCAATTTCATGGCATCAAGATAAGTCCTTTGTGGATGCCGGTAACTCCTCATTCCTTCTGACTTAGAAATATTTTTGGGTCCATTACTGACGCTAAAAAATAAATTAAAAATGTGTTTCAAATGTTAGAGAGTAATATAAATAAAATTTCCTCTTAATTGTGTAAAAAAAGTTCAACTCCCCTTGGTAACTTACACTACCAAATTAAAAATACCAATGTTATAGCCCCTACATGTTAACACTGTGGAAAGAACTATCAAAACTAATTTTTTGCTTGTCCCACAAAGCTCAGAAGTGTGTTTTGAAGAAACCCGTCAATGTACCTTTACTCTGTCCCCTCCACTAAAGCCTTTCTTGGAAAGTGCAGTGAAGGCACCCCTAGCTTTAATTTTTGCAATCCTCCCGACCATAAATAGCTTGCTATAACTTTTTCGGCCTTTTTCTATGTTGTCGTGGTGCTCTACCATCGCGACTCGTCTCTGCCCATTACTGGGTTCACCGAAATGGTGAGAAGATTCCTTCACAGCGCTTTACTGCTAAATTTCACCATTCAGTGAGGGGGGCAACATTATGGTAGGGACAGGAAGTGACCAGGGAGAGGACTTCCTGTCTGCTCAGGATGAGTCTGCAGAGACACGAGCTGTCAATCCAAAAGAAGGATGTTTACTGTAACCAGGAGAAACCTTGACTCTCAAATTGACTCTGTCCTACCCGTTTGTATATTAAAAAAAATCAGCTTATTAGGGTCCGTGGCCCTCCGATGACAGACAGTATTTAATGTGATATGAGGAGGACTTGTAACCATTTCCCATCGGAATCCTTGGTGTAAAATTCTGGTGACAGATCTTACAACAGCATAAAATAAAATAGAATGCATGCCAAAATTATACCCATGAACACTTTTTAAAACTGAGAAAGAGTGGAATAAAAGTTAATCAATAGTTTAAATCACCTAACATGGGTCCTGAAAATCTAATTCATACAGAAAAAAAAAAGCTATAAAATTGCATCTCTTGGAATATACTTTGACAAATTATCACACTATAGCCTGGCCACTTATGGTTAATAAAAATATTTCTAGACTTTTGAGGTCTACGATAAAGCAATTCCTCGTACTTTGTAAGCTTTTACCTAAGTACAAACATGCTGCTTCCTAGAGAATTTTTACATTTGGCAATTATACTTTTTGGCTTTTTAATGGATTACAGTTTAGATGAATCACATAGTCAAGTAAGATTCTTCCAAAAGGAATATTTCCAACTGATCATACAATCAACTCTGCTTCAGACCCTGACCAGCCAGTGATAATCTGAGAGGGAATGGTTCTTCATAGAGTAAATGATTGTCTGGAAATGTGCAGAATCCGTAAGAGTTGTGTGTAATCACAGAACAGTCTTTTATGATGAATTGCCAGATTCCTTTAATTTCATTGTTTTTTTCAACTACCATGTGGTTCTGGTTTATGATAAGTTAAAGTTACATTTGTTACAAAGGAAATTGCTTATAGATGAGGGTCATGTATAAGGCTTCTTTGGCAGGATGGGGCAAGTTACAGTAAGGCCTACATTTCCTTTTCAATACCCATTATAAAGGGTTTAAACATTTTGTGCCAAACATCTTGTTAGTCTGTGTTTTAAATGATTCCTGTTTCTCCTTGTGTTGAAAAAAAACCCACCAATGGGCAGATTTATCAAGCTGGCGTGAAATTCGAATATTCTTGTTGCCCCATGGCTAACCAATCACCAGCTCAGCTTTCATTGTCAACGGCTACAATGAATTTTTTAAGGGGAGCTGTGATTGGTTTTGCCATGGGCAACTCATAATATCCTGCTTTCAGACCCGCTTATAATCGCCCATAGTTACTTTACCATATGTAATCTGAGAGAAAACATTTTTTTAAGCATAACATAAAATCCACCAACTAAATCAATTAATAACTGTTTATTTAAATCTCTAGACTGAGTGCGTACTGAACAGTAAGTTTTTTAGCCAACCACTAGAAGATATTCTAGAGAGAGGTGGTAGTTTCTAGAATATGATAAACTACTGGATAGGCCATATTAATTGGTTCCCAATTCCCAAGAGCTCTGGGCAGATATTTTCTTTCTCTTCAATTCATTATGAAAAACTATTTAGGCTTTGCATTGTTTTTCCACTCCCTTCCGGAGGCCAATAGGAATCTATTTTTGTGTGTACAACCTGTGCAGTTTGTTTTCCACTAAAGCCAATACATGCATTTTTGTTTATTTTGCTTATTCATTTTCCCTACAAACCCTTTCCAGTTCTTTACTCCCCTCTTTTCACAAACCATGCCTTTTTTTTTTTATTTTCCAGTTACAGAACACATTGGGGCTTATTATCAGTTGTACAATTGTACTTTCTGTGGCACCGCATTTTTATTTTGTCGATGTACCAGAATGCTGCAGAAAATTCCAATGTGGTAGAATTGACAAAAAAACACAGCTGCACATTTTCCTACAGGCTTTGTTTTTACATTTTTTCCTATTGGATCCCTGGTTTACCTTCCCTTTATTCATTAGGTTGGTGTGATCACTAGATGCCAAATTTTATAGGCTTTATTTACATTTTTAAAAATATTTTTATTTGTCCTAATTAGTTTTTGCCATATTCTGACACCAATACTATTCATATTTTAGTGTACAGAGTCTTTTTGAGGTGTCATTTTTTGCGGAAACCACTGACATTTTTATTGCTACCATTTTGGGGATTGTATAGTTGTGTCCTAAGACAGACTGTAATCCGCATTCCGGGTATGTACAGATGGGGTTCCAAGTTTTTTCTTAGTTGATTTGGATGAGTCGAACTGTATATTTTATGATTGTAGTTTTAGACAATTTTTTGCACCATTGAGAATTGGAGCGTTTCAATTTTTTTTCTGTAAATGGGACCAAGGATTATCAATAAAGCTCATTACAGACACTTTACAGCTGATGCTTGCAATATAGGACTATTGTAAAGCATACAGAGGCTCACAGAGGCATAGGGGGCATAGAGTCTTGTCTTTAACTAGGGTCATCTGTAAGTCTGGTGGAGCTTTAATAGGGACCGCCTGTAGAGTATACTACTAGAACAGCTATAGAATAGACGCTTTTACAGGCTCCAGCTATCAATTGCATCATTCGTTTAGTTAGGTTTTTGCTTCGACTGTAGCACCTCACAGATTACCTGCTGCAATTGGTTGCCAACACCAACCATGGGAGTGAATGGCAGTGGTGTATAGGAGAGTTTTAGCCCATGAGACCTCTCCTAAAGGCATATTTTTTGTTTTAGAGTCACCCTAAAAGTTTGAATGCTGATAAAATATTTTGCTATTTTCTCTGTTGGGTGTATAGGCTATCTACAGTTTGAATAAATAGCTGTCCACATCTAGGTGAATTAGTTAAAAAAGGGGTTTCTCTGGATCCACTTTTTGTTTAAGCGCCCCAGCTGGTGTTTACAGTAATAAAAAATCATATACCTACCTGGTCCTTTCCTATGGTCCATGTGGCTCCTTCCATCTCTAAAGGCCACGTTAGTACCAGAGTTACACCGTAACTCCCAACAACATCCAACTTTCAGATGTAGTAGTGTGGAAAAAGTTGAAGCAGTGATGTCAATGACTAGCAAGTAATGGAAGACCACAAGCCTTTTTTTGTTATAGTTACACTAACCTGGGCCAATATTGGAAACTTGAAAGGCCTTTTATCACTCTAATTGAGTGATGCCTCCCCTCTTGTAGGCATGTTAGACCATGTAAAGAAAATAGGCAAAAGATGATAAGGTTGTTTTTGGATGTTAATATAGCTGAATGGAGTACCGGTCGTACAAAATGTCGTGGGGGAATGCTACTGGTGTAATGTGAACAAGGTTGAAACTGTGCAGATATATTGTAGCACCTCTGAGGTGCATCAGAATGCAGAAACTGTTTCGGGTGTTACGTTACTCACAAACAAAAAGAGGCATAACTGATTACCATCAGTGCCTCTAGTCAAATCAATGTGTGTCCCACTGACTGACTTTTGTGTTAAGGACTTGAAGCCAGACAGTGTGCATAACCACAAAATTATCTGTCTCATCTAAGGACCACTACACTTCTCTTCTACTGGTCAATGCATGACAAAAAATTTTGGTCATACAATTTTTTGTGATAAGTTCCCAAATATTTTTATGAAATATAAGTGTAATTCAGTTTTTAAAATTTAACAAACATTATAGTCAAAAAGATACTAAGTAATATAGATGAAATGAGGTATGACTATGCCTGAGTGGTTATAAGGTGGACTGAAGATCTCCCTCACAAAATTTCATCATCTTTTCTTACAGCTTATCACACCACCGCCTGTCTGTTGAATATAGATACTTTCTTGTTGGCTATGGGGGAAGCTTCCCAAGACATGAACCTCAAATTCTCATTATGAGGGTCTAGCCAGTGGTGGCAACCTATGGCACGGGTGCCAAATGTGCCCTCAGAGCCCTTTCCGCTGCACTCAGGTCATCTCCCTCTGACAGAGTTCCCAAATGCTAAATCTCTTGCCTGCCGTCCCAGGCAACTTATGATATGCCTGCTCCTCAGCGCTATTTTAAAGCAACACTTCTTTCTTCGGCTGTTTTGAACTGCGGGAAAGTTAGATGCTTTTGATAGAACTGGCATCCAGCTGGACCACCATACTTCTGTACAAGAGCCTGTAGAGAAGCTATTTGCCCTCTTTCTTTCAAACTTTCTTGGTTGGCCTCTAAGGGGCCAGTACGACTTGACAGATGTTGGAAGACTGGTAAGCAAAAAGTTCTACTTACTAAAATTCCATGTTGCACTAAAGCCAATATGGTCTCTTTGAATTTTCGCACATTTTCTGTAATCCTAGTTCTCATGGGCTAAATCATAGATTTGACCATAACATATTTTTGCTTTGGACTAATTTGTAGTTGTTTCCCTTTTATATGTATTTATTTCCTAAATTGCCTAATTTTGCAGTTTCCCTCAACTCAAAGGAAGTCTACAATCTACTTACCAAGTGCATGATCGAAAAATTTGTATGTTCTAGTCCCTATTGGCGACTTGGGGGGCAATCGTCATAGTCCTCTGCCGCCACAGGGACTAATGGCTATAACTCCCCCCAGTACATTGCAAACAATCCATGGCAGTAGCACTTTGTGTCAGGGATCCCTGCAGCCGTCCTGGCAACAAGGTCTCTGCACAGATGTGGCTGTGCCCCCCGACTCACACACTGCCTTCAACTGGGCAAATCACGAACACACAAGGGGCACCTCTGCTGTGGCTACTGGGGGGGTTTAATAGCCAGAGGCTACCCCTGTAGTTAATATGCAAGTTCCTTAATCATGCTGCCCTAATAATCTCCCCACTGGATCGACCTTCAGTAAGTATTTCCACCAGGTGATTTCCATTAAATCTAAACAATAAAAATAATTTGGCTCATTGGAAAATGACAAAATCCATGTCTGTCACCATAGAATGATGAAATATCTATATAACAGTTGGATGTAATACTTATGGCAACTGTTCACCACTGTGTTTTTTGGAGTCATGCTCTTATAGATAGTGATGCACTTGGAGGTTAAAAGGCTCATGACTCGTGCTTGACATTAATGAGCTATAATATGGCCTATAGTCTGATATCCCACAGCAGTTTATAAGCATAAAGAGAATAAAAAATGGAGTTACAACCAGCACCTGCATTCTGTGAGCTGGAACGTCCTCGCACTACATCCTCTTCCTTCTGGCCCAGCTCACAAAGAATTACGATGTTGTCGAAGCTATTGATTCTGAGCACCAGACTCTTCTTCTTTATGCTCCTGAAAGCTGTAATGATTCACCTCCAGTGCTCATAAAAACCACCATGCAACTAGGGACTCAACCAAATAGTTTTTCCCTTTTTCTGTGTATGTCTCCCTTTTCTGTTTGACATAGGTTTGGTCTTTTAATTCTTAATGGTGGTCGTATCCCATATTGCAAATTCTGAAACATGCCAATAAAACAGCAACGACAGCACTAAGTGCAACATAAAACAAATATAATAACATTTAATTTCAATTTTTTTTAATTTTATCTATTTTCGCCATCTGAGCCTCATTTATATAGCCAGGGCTGTTGTAGCCAGGAATATGATGACCAATCTTTTCCTTGTATCTTCTATTGCATCCTCTTAGTCCTTTTCCTAGGCCTTTAGGTACCACTCGCTTATAGATACACCATGGACCTTATTTATAGTTTTTTTGCTTTTATCAACCCTTGTAGTTACTACTGTAGAAATTCTCCTCCTGTGTGACTGTATACAGCATTAGCTCATATACATTTTCACTCTCAAGATAATCTGCTAGCTCATAACAATCATTGGAATATACATTAAACCAAACTCACAGATCACAGCACAGACATTTTCATTTCAGTAATCTATTTAATCTTGATGTAGCACAGAGGTTCCTCAAACATTTCTTTCTGGGTCCCTCAACTTTCTAAATCCCAGTCTATGTACATCATTACATTATGTCCATTTGTCTGGGACAAAGACTATCTGCAAATGACTGTGGCCTGATAGATATGTGTTATTATAACAGATCTGCTTATCCGGTATATAATTTTATCACTAAATAAAGTGAATGCACCTTAAATCAGAGCACTAACTGGTAAAAATACATGTGGCAAATTTTATTAATCTTATAAGAAAATAAAAATAAGAAGCAATGAGTTAATACAACCAGTAATCTCCATAACAGGAGTTATTTTCAGTAGCACTAGATAAGAAATTGACAGACGGATCAAGTATTCTACATGAAACATCTAATCTAACCATCAGCTCCCAAGTCACCAGAATGGTAGAATAAGAGTTACAAGTGTAAGGTTGATCAGAGAATCTAACCATTGCTTATGCATGTGAACGCAAATATACCTTAGAATGCCTGTCGTGGATACGATGCAAATGTATCTTGTTTAATAACCCTGAACTGAGTGGTTTTACTCATCAAACAATTATAAATTCAGTACCTTGGGAAGCTGGGTGCAGATTGGCTGCCATACATAACACATTCACCGAACTTCCCAACTGTCGCATGACAGTTGAGGACGTATAACAGCACGGCTGATGTTGGCAAAACGCAATTGATTACAACACACGACAACACATTGCATATAGCATCTCTCTGAAGCTTGCATAATAGGGTACGAGGAGAAGCAACCCAGCCAGCCACATGAGAGACCGAGCCTCATTACAAATTTTATATTATTTTTTCAAGCAAAAACCACTCGCACAGGAATTAACAAGATATGTGCCTGCACATAAATCAATGGTAGATATGTTACTAGCCCTTCTGCTTGTTTACAATTAGCAGGGCAGGTTCCCCGCTACAACACTGCCCATCTAATTCTGCTAGATTACACAGGCCGAGGAAGAGGGAATAGCAGGGGGTTATGTGGGAGACATGTTCTGCTTATGTACGCCTGTAAATGCCACTGAGGTCTATGGTATTTACCATCTATAGCTTGCAACAATCATTCCCAATTATGTCTTTTCAAGAAAGGCCGGGCTAAAGACACGTTGTAAATGGAGCTCGGATAAAAAATCCAATCCTGGATCCGTGGTTCTGTATGCTCAAAAAGCACAACCTGAAGCACTTTGATGATTGAGTTACTTTCTTTAAGTATGTTCCAAACTGTTACAGAGACCAGATAGGGCAGTCCGCCAGTTTGTCAAACATTTTTTGCAAACTGGAAGAACCCATATTAATAATTATTGGTGTAAAAATCTGTTATTTAACACATATTCTCACTTGGAAATTATATTTGCGTTTTAACATCTAAAACCAACAACATGTGTCAAACATGCTAGTGAGAGGGTACCTGGAGGTGGGCAGGTCTTGCCAGAACTGGTATTAATTATAGCCACATTACAAGATAATAGGGACCATGGTGGGCCAATCTATGGCACGGGTCCGGAGGTGGCCACTCGCTGGAGCCCTTTCTATGGGCACCCAAACCTTCACCCCAGCACAGTTTGTTTTGCCAGAGAGGACTCGAGGCTTTCGAACTGTGGTCTCATACAGTGGGTACACCGCCATGCTCGTGTTAGTTTTAAAGCGACACATCCCTTGGCTTGCCTGAAAGAAAGGTACATTCTAATTTCCTTTCTCTCCATCTTCTTCCTATGTATTGTGTCTTCAGACATCAATATGATTGAAACCTATGAACAGCAGTTATTCCAAGTTCGTGCTTAATAGTCATGTTGCACTTTGCGACGGGGCAGGCTAGTGGATTTTGGTTTGTGTTTGGGCACCGGCTTTAAAAAAAGGTTCACCATCACTGCACTAGACTATTATCAAGCCCATTGCAAATGCAAGTTTCTTCACTGTAATCATTAATCTGTCATCACAATTTTCCATTACTTCCTGAGCTGTAATACTTCTTTGCTCACTTTCAAGTGTTCTTATGTAGTATGATTCTGCGGGCATATCAAATATTTAACACACATTTATTTCAAATAAAAGTCACGCGAATGTAAAAGCATTGTTGGAGTTTTGTATGTTCCAGGCTGGAATGAAACCTTCACACATTCCACGGCTCAAATTCTCTTTAATGTAAAATACAGATCTAATAGTGTTTTTTCCATCAGACTGTGACGACACTTGGTAGATTCCATCTACCCCACATTTACTCTTGAATAATAATATATTAACGGTATCCGGTGTTAGTTTGCTTTAAACGCTTTGTTTATGTAACTGTAATATTAATTACTTACAGAGAACTGTATAAGAAAGATTCCCCCCACCCACACCGCATCAAGTAGGAATATTTCCTATACAACCTTTCTGACTGCTATGAACCTCAGAAAGATCCATCAGGAGCAGAACCAGTGGATCCCTTCCTCAAACAGATTCCTAACCTTTTCGTTTGGCTGACAACGGCCAGATATACTGGTAATTTCTATTTTTCTTCCTACAAGCCTAATACAGTTTCTCAATACCAGCCCCTGGTTACATACAAGATAGGTCTGGAGGTTGGTCTTAAGTTGAATTTTAGGTCGAACTTCTATTTTATAATGGAAGTTCTAACAATTTTTTTTTCTTTTGCCCCAGTGACAATTGGAGTTTCAAATTTTGGTGTAATTGGCCAAGACTTATCAATAAAGCTTTCATTAGACACACCGTACAGCCTGATCAATGGCAGTCGGGGACAATAGTACAGCATCCAAGAGCTTCAACCAGAAGTCACATTGGGCAGAGGGGTCCGTCCTGTTAACTATGGGGTCTTAATCGGGGGGTGTCACTTAAGTAGGGGACCGCCGTATATTTCAAGGTCTCATGTTATATAATGTTGTATTAAGTTTTACCCGCATCAAAGTGAGAGCATGGTAAAACCAGGACACTGTTACTGATTGTCACAGGGGGGGGCTTGAGAAAGCTAATATAGATGCCAAGCAGCTTGTGCGCTGTGGTGTGTCCCGTCCACCTCTCTTAACTCCTGCTGGCCTGAATAAACGTCATTGATTTCCCTTGTGGTGATCATGACCGCTTTATCCTCATTTCATTTCACCTCTGATACTTATTGTACACTTGCTGTATTGCTATGGCCAGCATTTCATTGTGTTACCTGCCTTCGATTCCCGAATCTCTTGCCGCACTTATACTGAATAAGTCATTCTGCAGTGAAGGTCTTACTTGCCTGTAATTTCTTTTCAGTGGTTGTCTATAAACACTTACTCCTAGATCCAGGCGCTGTACTGTGGTAATCTCTTATATTTGTTATCCATGGCCTCCATCCTTCTAGTCCAATTTCTAAAATGATTCTAATTAGACTGAAGGCTATGTGCATGTTACAGCTTCACAGCTGTTTTGTTACACTGCCACTTAATAAGGATATAATAATTCCTTTATTTCTAAAGCCCACACAGATACCACAGAGCTTGCCAATCATCCCTATCCCATAGCGGCTCACAACCTAATCCACCTAACCATATGTTTGTGGAGTGTGGGAGGAAACAAGAGAAACACGAGATAACATGCAAACTCTTTGCAGATGTTTGACCCTGGCACTTGAACCAGGTTCCCCACGCTGCAAGTGCTGTAATGCTAACCACTTAACCCCGGCTGCCCCTACATTTATCTCAGCAGCAGTGACACAGTTGGGATGGTGAATAAGCTTGTTTCAGATATAACCCTTGTGATCTGCACGTCCTTTCTGGCTCATTAGCATAATTTTAAAAGCTGCAAGACAAACATCGAACTGTCTAATATAAATCTCACCTTTATGTTTTTATGCTAATCTAGATTACATTTTTCACTGAACCCGTAAATTTTTAAAATGTCTTTTTTCATAATGCTATCTAATTATGGGGACTGCCAATCTGGCTCTCGTTAATATAATTTAATCATATAATTTACAAAATCTTTCTTTGGTAGGTAGAGAGTGTCTAGACGGTAGCAAGAATGAGAGCAAAGGCAGAGTTTTGTAGAATTTGATCATGAGTATTTTGATTAATCTGTTGATATTTTCTATATTGTCACCAAAAAATTTGTTTTGGGCGTAAAAAACTAGGGTAATAGGTTTTGTTTTTTGGTAGCATATTTCCATTTAATGTCAGACTATTCATGTTAGTCCAAAGCCTAAAGGCTCACACCACCACGCTGCCAGGTCCTATTTTACTAGAAGTTCAGAGAATGTACTAGGAGAAAAATAATTTAAGAATGGCGAAAGTATTCCTCCCCCCGGGGTGAAGAGCAGAACTTGACAATAATGTAAAAGTTCAAGAAATCAATTTTCAAATAATACAATTATGACTAAAGTCTGCCACAAGTCAGAAGTACATATGCAAGCAGGATAACAGGTTTTAAACTACCATATCAGTGGCTACAGGATTAATTCAAGTTATAGCCCTGACCATTACAGTATTTGACCCTGAAGGTGTTCCCTGTTGCTTGATCAGTAGTATTTCCTTATGAATTGTTTTTAAGGCATGCCTGTTTGGAAATTATAATTTCCCTTCCCATCTAATCTGTTTTGTCATATTTTCTAATTTACATTCCATTCTGATGTCAAATTGGCCCCATGGACTTGGTCCAATCTTTTTTGGTAGGCAGTTGCCAGGTACCTTGCCTATCAATGTAGTGGCTAGGTATAGATCATAATCATTTTTGCTAAAATTGCATTACCCTTTTAACAACATCTATGGAACTGTTGATTTTAATTGAAATTTTATCCCATAAAGCAAAAGAACGCTTTTAAAGAGTTTCCTGGATATCCTAACTTTTACAAAGCCCTTGCATAACACATAACCAGTAGTAGAAACATTTCATTTACACATTTCTACAACTTCCCATTCTGTTCTGGCATCCTATAACATGCTCAGAGCCTGATGGTGGCTTTCTTCCATGCAGGAATGCTAGGACCTGCAAGAAACAATGGTTGTGGACCCACTACGAGACTGTATCATAGTTTCTTTTAACTTTCTTGTGTCCTAATTGAGCAGCTGAGATAGATGCAATGTGCCTATTCATTACTGGTTAACATTCAGCAGTGAACAAACACATTGTAATAATGTGAATAACAGTAGTAATTGGCAATCACCTCTCTCAGCTGTCTGTAATGCTTCCAAAACGTCAACCAAACGTCCATTGTTGACTACCCTTAGAAATAACAATATTGAAAAACAAAAATGTAAATGCAAAAAAGTATAATGTTTTAAAAAATGTGCTAAACTTTCAACATTAAACATAATAATACCTATTAAATAAAAAATAAGCAAAAAGTGAAATAATGATAAGGTCACATGGAAATTCCTCTGGAATTTATCTGGAAATAATGATATACTGCACAAAGTGTAGACAATGGTGTACGACCACAAAAGTCACCAAAAAGACAAACGTTGCAAAATAAGACAATGGACTAGCAGAAATAAAGATACTGTCCCCATTGTGTCACATGACCCTGGCTATGTGCCAATACAGGCCCTGCCCAAATATTCCCATTGGTATTCACTCTAAAAATTCTGTACAGGGAGCTCTGAACTTTGCTGTGACAAGGACACAAAGGTTTCTTAATCTACCATCTCTAGGTACTCCAGTTTGTTGGTTGGTGGGATATCCAAGGCTGTCACTTGATGGGAGAAGGATGGTGTCATACAGAAACACGTGGGCACTTTTAATTCCCCTCCCGTTACGCCACGGAATACGGAATGTCCTATGAGGATTCTGAAAGCTGCCGCGATTCACTAAGATCGTGCATCCATTTCTTGCAGTTTCGCTTCCTCCTCCCCGTCAGGTCCGCCGGTGGCATGTAGTGCTGACGTTGCGACAAAATTTTGAAAGTTAAAATCTGTGGTTTGTCAATCAGTCTGGGGTTGTCTGACAGCCACTCCACGATTTGTTTCGCTGCAAAGCCGGCCTGGTATTGCTCAAATCGATGGCGTGGCCACTGCCTAAAAACCGGGTAATTCAGGGTACCGGAAAAATTAGCAAAACCCGACGGAAAAATGCCCTTCTGACTGATCCCTTAGTAAATTGCCCCATTGTTATGTCTCATGTAGGCAAGACATAATAACTCGCACAGAACTGCAGGTCAGGGGCAAGATGAAACAAAACTCCTAGATCAAAATATCAGATATTACCCTCTACAAACGAAGCAGTAGGAAGATCAGCAGCCTGGCTATGCTTTTAGAGAGTCAACATATAAATCTACAAATTTTTTCACATGGACTGGATTTGAAAAAGTTCATTCAACCGTTGGAGGGCCGGCAATATGAAAGGAAATTAATAAACAGGGAAAGTACTCTAGTGGATTTTTTATAAATGGAGAGCAGAACCCCCACAGGGTATGAATAATGAGACGGACAATACTTCTGACTTACTAGATACTTCATGCACAATTCCCTGTCATACTCCCGATTTGGCCCCTCTAAAAAACCTTCAGCACACTTTTTATGGAGTTCAGAAGACCCTGACCTTAATGGGTTATATATCACAGGCTTTTGGAGCACATAGTATGTAAGATATGCATAAAGCAAACACACAACACTAGTGCTCAATGAACACATGATTACTATATTGGGGTTCATATGCATTCTATTGTACTGTAAATCACGTTCTAACGCCAATTCCTTTTAATCCTTTAAGTCCCTCTTTGACTGTCTTAAAGAGCAATCATTAGCACATTATTATTTTTATATTCTCGATACCCCAAATGAATATAGCGTAGGGTTTTTTTTCTGTGATATATTATATATGTGTAACATGAGATCCAATTAAAGAATTATTTATATCTATAGTTTATTCGCTATTCATAGGTTGTTCCTCTGTTAACAAGTATATGATCCCATTTGGTAAACATTGTAAACCACTTATACCAATGGATTCGCCAAAATTGTTTTTATGTAATCCTAGTTTTTTAATTAGTATTTACCGTCTGACTGTGCAGTCCGAGCCGCGTCCCCGGCAGTGATACGTTTTTGGGAGAGTTTCTGTCCATGTGACTCGGGGCGGGGGCGACTCGAATCCCGTGACAACCGCCAGATTTTCAAAGGAACAAGCTCAGATTAGCTTTGGCAGGTTATGATGAAGTACGGTCTCCGTCGAAACGCGTCACCTATCATCCCGGTCATGGCGTTTTAAACAATAAAAATCAAAACAACATCTTACCGCACCCTGTGATGTTCTTCCTGAATGCCGGCATTCTTTCCTTCTCTCTGCGTTTTCCCCCTGGATTTTCTACTTGACTAGGAATAGTTATCCGAGCACCAGAGGACCCCCACGAGATGTGGACAACTATGAGCGGTCTATGGTGTGGCGGCGTGAGGCCGGCTTACTTTTTTCTACTTTCTTTTGAAAGTGTATGTTTCTCTGTGAACCCACTAGCCAAAAGCCCGCAGTCTCTCCCTTAATTCCCCAGACCACATGCCGTTTCAATTGTTTTTTTATAAACATATAATAAGACAAAGATGTCCACAACACGAGGAAGTGGACAGAAGTGCGGAGCCATAATACCTCTACGAATACACAGAAGAAATAGCGGCAGCTATTTTCACAATACAGGCTCCCCAAATCAAGATCTGTCCCACAGATTTTGTAGCATGGGCGACTGTTAGAATTGAGTAAAAGGAGGCTCGAGTTTGGTGGGATGCCGAGACACTAGCTCATATATTGAAAAATATATACCCAGAGGTTTGAAATCAAAAAATTCCCCCACGAGTACTTAACTCCAAATCATTCCTGACAGTTGGCCATGATGTTCTGACGAATGCTCATAAAACTGATGCGCCTTATATGGTAACCGGAACGAACAATCCTGCAGGAAGTAAACTGAAATCATGAAGTGCGTTGATTCACTTTCAAAAAAACTTACCAGAATCACTATTTATACAACAACATCACCATAGAGGAGAAAGTGAAAGAATTGGAAGTATACATCACTACGAACAAAAGAAGGAAATTCGAAAGCGATAATCATAGACTATCGCAACAATGAAGTCTATGTCTGGAAACGAATGAGGCAGGTACTCACACCATATGAACACCCAAGATCAATCTTAAAAAAACGTACATAGAGGAAGAGGAGAATTATAATCCTCGAGGTGAGTTTTTCAGATACGGATTAATTCCTAATGGATAGCTTTGTCCTCTACAGATGTCGACTCAAAAGAAGGAATTTAAGCGGAGGCCAGACCAAAAAACTCAAATAAAAATATTATGAATAAATCCAAATCAATAGATGACCTGATACCTCACAACAAACCGCCGTCAAAAAACCGGGTTAGAAAGATCGGACGGAAACACAGGAGACATGGGAGTGAAAACTCGGCGCAAGAAGCCCAAATGACAAGAGTCTGTTGTGAACCTATCCGGCAGGATCCTATCTGAAGACCAACTAAGAGTGCTTGCCAAAGGCCCTAAATTCTCTCCTCCAGTGGCTTTAATTTGTTCAACAACCTCTGGACACAACAAAACTAGCACGAAACATCACGTTAAAGAAACAGTTTTAAGCAATTTAATAGTGTGACATTGATGAGTCGGGTCAAATTATTCCCCGAACAAGCGAACAATAACATAATGACTATATAGCAGCTCGATGAGGTCTGATGTGAAATGTGGGTTTCCTTCAACACAAGAAACACTGTTAACACCGGTGCTTAATACTTATGGAAGCCTGAATCACCCCGTCTACAGCAGAGAATTAACTACTAAAGAATAGCTGGAGAGACGTAGGCTGTTTGCATAGGCATGATCACGCCTGGCTTATAATTGGGTTTTTTTCTTGCGCGATATCCTATCCTCTTTATTTCCCTCCCGCCGTGTGAAGATCTCCTACAATAAAGGTAACAAAGTGAAACGTCCCCCCGGTTCCCCTCATCCAGAGACCGTCTCTGTGTACCGGCTTTGCCTCTCTCCCAGGCTTACTCCTGTCGGCCTTTTCTCCATCCCTTTATCTCCTTTTCATCTCCCGATAACGCCCGTATGTCCCTGTCCTGGACACATTTCCCGGACATCGTCGAAAGAGCAACTGTCATTCCTTACTATAAGAAATTAACAAGAGGTATTCACCCCCTCGCACACCTCAGAATTTGCGTAAAGGCGAGAAGGAAGCTTTCAAAACAACTCAAAGAGGATCCTGATTTTGTCTTTAGGTTTCGTCAGATAAGGGTGGGCCCATAGTATTTTATGGTGCCGCCCTATATAAACTTCTCATGAAATATGCTTAGGGTGGAACACCTATCGCATCCTCGAGTCTAATAACCCCACTAACCTATCCAGAAACGTCTATTTAACATCTTGATAAGGGGTTAAAACAAGCGGGCATCATTTCACACGAGGGTAAGAGACTTCCTATATTAGAGGACCCGGTCACTTCAGTCTTTCCACTCACTCCCAAGGCCATCAAAATGTACTTTCCACCACCTATAAACCTATGTAGTGGCCGGGATCGGGGATGGGCTGAAAGCTTGGGCGATGTCTTGACCATTTCCTTCAAAAACCGATACCATATTCCCCCACTCCCTACTTACTCCGTCTTTTTTACTGTACACCAAACATTTATTCAATCAGGAAAATATTGAATGGCATGAAAGTTTGAGCTGGGCCACGTGCGATGTCCCCGCCCTGTATTCACCTATCCGCATGAGTGGGGACTGATCTTCCTACGAGCCTTGGGAGGGTACAAAGCACGTATAGTTCAGCTTTAAGGAATATAATCATTTTGGCAACTACTTTTCTACTTTTTCCTACTGGCAGAACAACTTTTTTTTTTTAATCAAATTTCGAACACTTTCGCTGGAAATTAATTTGCCTCACAGCCAGTATCTCGCTCCTCCCGTTCCCCTCTCCTCACCAACTATCCAAGGATGTATGGACAGTAAAAGTAAGTCTTTCCTCTTCCGCGAGTACTTTCAACTATTATTTCCTCATCAAATAAAAAAAAGTTGTCTTCTGAATATAAAATTAGTTGCCACAGATTATAAATATTGTCAATTCCTTCCTTTAAAGCTGAACATACGGTCTTACCTAGCCAAGTGTCTCCGTAAGGATATCAGTCCCAACCTCCCATTATTAGGGATATTGAATTACCGTTCGTCTTGGTTTTCGTCTTTTTCAAGTATCATTTCCCCTCTTATCGCTCCCGTTCCCCAGCGCCCATATGCTCACCGCCTTTCCTGCACAACGCACTATTGACGTCCACGCACACCTTATTTTTGTATCTTTTCTTTTCCTCGTGAGTTCATCTTCTCCGTAATTGTCAGTAATCTTATACAACCCCCCCTTTATTCCTAAGCTTTTTAATCTGTTGTTTCTCTATGAAATCACCGACTGTGCTGGGGCCTTCTTCTTTCACGTGGGGGTGTTTCGTTTGGGTAGCTTCGGCGGTTCTTTTCTTCTTGGTTTTCTCTATTCGGCTGGCCGTTATTTTATTGCCCGTCCGTCTCGACTTGAAGACGCCGCCACACATCTTGCCTCGCAGACCGCAACCCCCCCCGCCTCCCTTACCTCTCCGTCCGCCCGACCCCCCTCTGTCCCTTCTTCCTCTCGCCTCCCCCCCCCCCGCCCTCCACCCTCCCCCCCCATCTCCCTCCCCCGCCCCCCTCCCTCCTTCTGACCAGTTGGACCCTTCCTAACCCACCTTAGGAAGACTACAAATAGCTAAACACTTTATGGTCGGTTTCGAAAAATGGTTCCAGAGTGCTCGGCCTCGCCTTCCTTCTCCTCCTCTTCATCTCATGACTCTCACTTACCAAACACCGAAATTGCACAAGACTCCGGGTCTTTTACTGGGTCAGGACTATGAATGCTGGCACTCAACCTCCTCTTTTCGTACCCCGACGCATTTAATCTCCTCTTCATTATCTGCCCACACACACTTGTGTACCACCGGGGAGAATGGAGCGCGCGGAACTCGTCAGGAATGTATTCCCCCAGCCTTAACTTTTCACGCACCCCCTTATCCCCCCCATCCCCGGCCACTATATGTCTCATAGGTGGTGAAATACAATTTTTTATGTTCCTTGGGAGTGAGGTGGAAGACTGGAGTGACCGGTCCTCGACATATAGGAAGTCCGTCTTACCCGCTGTGAAATGATTGCCGAGTTACCCCTTATTGAGATGTTAATAGACGTTTCTGGACCTAGGTTAGTGGGGTTAAGACTCGAGGATGCACTAGGTGTTTCCCATCCCTAAGGCTATTTCATTGAGAAGTTTATATATGGGCGACATCCATACCTACTATGGCCCCCCCCTATCTGCCGACTAGCTTACTACAAGCACTCAGATCCTCCTTTGAGTTGTTGTAAAGCTTCCGTTCTCGCCTTGACGTCTAAATTCTGATGGTTTGGTTGGTGTGAATCCCTCCTTTTTTACTTTCCTTATTCTCGTGTGATCGTTCTCTTTCACTAATATGTCTTGAAATTGCGCTCCCCAGACAGGACATGGGAGTTAGTGTATAAAGTCTACATTAGAAGATTTGACATCTACTGTTTGACTGAACGTTAACTTCACCTTGTTCAAATGTTTAGTGATCTCATTGTCAACATGTTCCTTTTCTGGAAGGACCCCATTCACATCAGACCTCATCAGATCTGCTATATATCATTAATTTTATTGTTCGCTTGTTCTGGGCTATCAATTTGAACGCCGCTACATCAAGTCAGACACTATTACATTGCTAATGTTTTTCTTTAACGTCGATTTCGTGTTATTTGTTGATGTCCCGCAGGTGTTGAACAATTAAAGTCCACGTATGAGAGAATTTTCGGCCTTTGGCACGCACCTTAGTTGGTCTTCAGATAGTATCCTGCCGATAGGTTCACCCAGACTCTGTCATTTGGGCTCTTGCCCGAGGTTTCACTCCCATGTCTCTTGTTTCCGTCCCATGCTTCTAACCCTTTTTTGACGGCGGTTTGGTTGGAGTCTCAGGTCATCTATTGATGTTGGATTTATTCATAATATTTTTATTTTAGAAGTTTTTTTGGTCTTGGCTCCGCTTAAATCTCCGTCTTTTTGAGTCCACTCTGGTTAAGGACAAGCTATCCATCGATCTCCGTATCTACAAACTCACTCGATTATAATTTCGCCTCTATTCCGCTCTTGTTACGTTTTTTTTAAGATGAATCTTGGTGTGTTCTATTGTGTGGCGGACCCTGCATTCAGTCGTTTCTCAGAAATAGACTTCATTGTTTGCGATAGTCATGATATGCTTCGTGATTTCCTTCTTTTTGTCGTAGTGATGTAGCTTCCCATTCGTTTCCTTTCCCCGATGGCTGATGTTTTGTTGTCTAAATTGATTCTGGTAAGTTTTTTTGAAGTGAATGCACGACTTCATTGATTTCATGTGACCTTCCTGCAGGATTGTTCGTTCCTGTTCATTCTTATAATGCGCATCAGTATTTATTGAGCATGTCGCTCAACATCTGCCACTGTCCGGAATGCATTTGGAGTACTCCTTGTGGGGAATTTTTTTGATTCCACCCCGCTGGGTATCATATTTTTCTCAATTAGGAGCTAGTTGTCTCGGCTCCCACCACACTCGAGCCTCCTTTCACTCATTTTAACATCTGTTTTTTCCCAGTGTAACAGAATCTTTTGTATCCTTAATCTGATTCTGGTAGCCGGTAATGAAAATAGCTGCCGCTCTATTTCTCTGGTGTCATTCTAAGTAGTATGCTCCCTCACTTCTTGTCCACTTCCTCGTTGTGTGACATCTTTGTCTTATTATGCTTGTGTTATAAAAACATGTAAACCCTGTGGTCTGGAATTACGGGGAGACTGGCGGCTTTGGACAATGTTGTGTCCAAGAAAACAAAACACTTCAAAGAAGAGAAAAAATAAGCCGGCTCAGCCCACCATTAAGACCGTCCTATTGTCCCCACTCCTGGGGGTCCTCTGAGTGCTCTGATCACTATGTCATAGTCAACGTGAATCCGGAAAACGCTAAATGCCGGCACTTCAGGAGACATCACAGGTGCGGTAAAAGAGTGTTGTCCTTTATGTTTTAAAACCCATGAAAAAACCGCAGTACTGATAGGTGACGCGTTTCGACTGAGACCGTCTTAATCATAACCGGCCAAACGGCTCGATTCTGGTTGTTCCCTGTTAAACTATGCGGTTTGTCACTTGAGATCGAGTCGCGCCCCCGAGTCACAAGGTGGGGGGGGGGTGACAGAACTGCCCTCCCCACCTTAATCACATGACGGGACGCGCTGTAAGTCCCAGCTCAATATGAGGTACATACATACTTACAAACTAGTATTACATAAACATTTTGGCGAATCCATTGGTATCAGTTGTTTACAATGTACCAAATGGGTAGCAATAACTTGTACGAGGGAACCCCTATATAGAGCGCGAATAAATATATACCGTACTATTCAATAACTTTCTTAATTTGGATCTCATGTTTACACATATATAATATATCATCACTTCTTACACACCGACTACCCTTACGCTTATATCATTTGGGTTACTCAGAAAATATCAACAGAATAATTGCTTATGATCTGCTTTTAATAACATTCCTATGGGACTGAAAGGCTAAAAGGAAGGCGTTAGAACGTATACAGTACACAGAGAAGGCATATGAACCCAATAATAATCTCTGTGTTACAATTGGCACTAGGTGGTTGTCCGTTATTTTTTCTTCTATTCATGACATATCTTACACTTCTATGTCCTCAAAAGCCTGTTTTGTTTCTATTATATTCTTTCGCCTCAGCCATAAGGTCATGTCTTTTGAACCTCCTAATTGTGCTGAGTTTTTTAGATGCCCCATCGGGGAGTATGACAGGGCATGTGCATGACGTTATCTAGTAGTCACATTATGTCCTTCTCTTATTCATACCCGGTGGGGTCTGCTCTCCATTATACAAATCAGTAACTTTCCCTGTTTATTAATTCCCTTTTCATATTGCCTCCTCTAATCGCTTGACTGAGCGGTGTCAAAGTCAGTCAATTTGACAAAATTGTAGATTTATTATGTGACTCTCTAAAATGCCTAGAGGCTGCTGATATTCCTACTGCTTCGTTGGTAATATCTGATATCTTGATCTAGGAGTTTTGTTTTCAATCTGCCCTGACCTGCATCTGGCTAGTTATTATTCTGCGTCCCTGGCCAATTTGTGACTACAATCGGGGCATTTACACGGTGTCCCTTCATGACGCCTTTCCCCTCTTCCGTCGGCGTCTTTGCTAATTTTTCCGGTGTAACCCTGAATTACCCCGGTTTTTGCGCCCTCCATCGATGTGACGCATCCGCGCGCTTGCAAGCGACCAATCGGTGCGTGGCTTTGTCAACAACCACTGATTCGCGACAACTCACAGAGTTTACTTCAAATTTTTATTTCGACTAGAAGTCGCAAGACGCAGACACTTACCCTGCCCGGCTGACCTGAACTGGGAATCGACACATGCAAGAATTGGATTCACATCTAGTAATCGCCGCAGCTCCGAATCCGTCCACGGACACTTCACGTATCATGGCGTCCGCAACGGGAAGGGTAATTAAAATGCCCAATGTTTTATTCGGTTATGACACCATCCTCCCATTCTCCATCCTTGACCTACTCCTTGGACCCACCAACCAACAAACTGAGTACCTCAGATGGTAGAACTTGTGTCCGTGTCACACAAAGTTCAGATCCCTTACAAGAATTTTTGACTCCATAGTATCCATGGGAAGATTTGGGCACGGCCTTGTATTTGGCACATAGCCAGGTCATGTGACACAATGGGGACACGTTTCTGTATCCCTTTTATTTCTGCTAAGTCTTGTCTTATTTTTTGCAACTTTTGCTTTTTTGTGACTTGGTTTGTCGATCACCCATTGTCTACCTGGGCGTATATCGTTCACGTTTCCAGATAACTTCGCATAGGATTTCCATGTGCCTTTCACTTATATCGCACTTTTGCTTATTTTACTTATTTATTAGTATCTATTATTTGTAATGTTGTAGGTGAGCACATTTTTTTAATTCATAGCTTTTTTGCGTCGACCGCATTTTTTGTTTTTAATTTATTTCGTTAGTTCGAAGGTCTAAGGCACACATGCGTTTTGTGTGTACGTTTTGGAAGGCATTACAGCCGAGAGCCAGGTGATTGGCCCTAATTACATTCGGTTATCACATGTAAATGTGGTTTTGTAAAGGCTGATGTGAAACAGTAATGTATTAAGGCAAATTCATCTCTCCTCACTTGCTCAATTTACACAAAAGTAAAAAGAACTATGATACCGTCCCCGGTGGGTCCACAACCCTTGTTTCTTGACGGGCTTAGCCCTGCATGGAAGAAAGCCACCACCAGGCTCTTGAGCATGTTGATGCCGAATGGGAATGAAATGTGTAATGATGAATGTTTCTACTACTGTGTTACTGTGTTGGCAAGGGCTTTGTAAAAGTTAGATATCCAGGAGAACCCTTAAAAGAGTTTCCTTTGGCTTTGATGTAAAATTTTCATTAAATCAACGGTTCCATAGGAATGTTGTATAAATGGTAATTCAAATTTTTTTAGCAAAAAATGTATATTATAACGACCAGAAATTTATGCAGTTTACTGGCAACTGCGACCAAAAAGTGGACCAAGGTCCATGTGCCAATGACATCATAAGGGAATTGTAAAAGACCCAAAATATTGACAACACAGATTAGATGGAAATATAATTTTCAAACTGCATTCTTTTTCTTCAAACAATTCATAGGAATCACTCTGATCAAGCAACAGGAACACCTTCCATGTCGAATACTGTACATGTCATGCTATAACTTGTAATTCCTGTAGCAACGATTATCCTTTTATTTAAAACCTGTTTCGCTGCTTCATAGTGTCTTTAGACTTGTGGCAGACTTTAGTCTAAATTTTATTATTGCAATGAATTTCCTTGACTTTTACATATTGTCAATGTTTTCTGCTCTCACCCCGGTAGGAATACGTTGCCTATTAAGCTATATTTTTATCTCCCTAGTACATTTTCTCAACTTCTACTAAGGAATATACCTTTTGCCTGCTGGTGGTGTAGCTTTTCGTCTTTGTGACGACCTGAGTGTGTCGCTGACATTAACTGAATATCTACCAACACAACACCTATTACCCTAGTTTTTACGCAAAACATAATTTTTGCGTGACAATATAGAAAATTACTCACCAATTCATAAAATAAGCATGGATCAAATCTACAAAAACTCTCCCTTTGCTCTCATCTTGCCCCGTCTATACTCTCTACCACCAAGACGCTGTTTACCTTATATGATTAATTCTATCTAAACGAAGCCAGTGGCAGTTCCCCATAAGTATGATACATGATGAAAATACTTTTAAAAATGACAGTTCATTGAATCCTGTAATCTAGATTAGCAGAAACAAAAGGTGAGATTTTTATCATTAGACAGGTTCTATGTTTGGCTTTGCAGCTTTACAATTATTCTAGTGACCAGAAAGACTGTGCAGATTCACAACGGTTATATTCTGCAAGCTTTTTCCCCTCCCCATCTTGTTCACTGCACGGCTGGATTAAAATGTAGGCGCATGGGGCTTAGTGGTTAGCATTACCGCCGTGCAGCGCTGGAGAACGTAAAGTCCAGGGTCCAACATCTGCAAAAGTGTTGCATGTTCTCTCCGTGTTCTCTTCTTCCTCCCACACTCCAAAACATACTGAGGTTTATTAGGTTGTGATCCCTAGTGGATAGGCCTGATTTGCACGCTGTGTAACTGTGTGGGCTAGAGAATAAAGGAAAGACTGTATTAGCATGATTACGTGCAGGTAACCCAGCTTGTGAAGCTGTAACATGCCACATCCGTCAGCTTATTAGCAGCATTTGTGTTTTAAATTGACTTTAGAAAGGATGATGCCATGGATAACAAATATAAGAAGATTACACAGGTCACAGCGCTGGATCTAGGAGTATATTTGTTTATAGAACCCCCCGGAAAGAAATTACGGCAATTAAGACCTTCAACTGCAGCATAATATTCAGTATATAGGTGCGTCAAGAGATCGGATCGAAGCATAACAATAACACGCATAGAATCCAGCAAGTGACAAAAATCTTCAATTGAAGAAAATGAGATAAAGCCGGTCACTCACCACAGTGCAATGCTTTATTCAGGCCAGCAGGAGATACAAAGAGGTGCTCCGGGCACACACTCGACACTGCTGTTTGCGATATATTTAGTCTTGCTCAAGCCTGTGACACTCCTAGTTCCTGGTGTACATTCGGCACGTTGATGCGCTGTAAACTTAATACAATACATTATTAACATGAGACCTTGAAACTAGACAGGCGGTCCCCTACTTAAGACACGACCTACAGAAACCATATTACGACGGCCCCCTCTGCCCACTTGACCTCTGGTGAACTCGCGGATGCTGTTCTATGGTCCCCAGACTGAATGATCGCTTTAAGTGTCCCTGTCAGGAGCTTTATTGATATTCTTGGTCCAATTACAACAAAAATTTGAAACTTCCAATTGCTCACTGGCAAAAGAAAAAAATTGTCCCTAGAACTTCCATTATCAAATATACATTGCGACTACAAATTCAACTAGAACAAACTCAGACCTATCGTGTATTACCCCGGGACTTTCCTGGTATTGAGACACTTTATTAGGCTTGTAGAAGAAATACCATTCATATCTCCGTGTCAAGCCAAAGAAAAGGTAAGGAATCTGTTGAAGGATCCCCATGGTCTCTTGGCTCCTGATGGAATCTTCCCCTGGAGGGTTCATACAGTCAGAATGTGTATAGGAAAATTCCTACTTGATGCTGTGGGGCATATTTTTTTCTTAACATTCTCTGTAAGTAATTAAATTTACAGCTACTAAACAAAGCGTTACCGCATAACTACACCCGCGGATACCGTAATAGATATCAGTATCAGAGATGTCGGGGTAATGGAAGTATAACCAATGTCGTCACAGTCTGATGGAAAAAACATATTATCTCTATTTACATTAAAGAGCATTTGAGCCGTAGACTTGTGAAGGCTTTCATTCCAGGCCTGGAACATAACACTCCAACAATTGCTTTTACATTCGGTACCTTTTATTTGAAATAACTGTTCTGGTGTTAATATTGATATGTCCCTCAGATATTCAATCGACAACGAACACCTTTGAAGTGGATCTAAGGAAGTATTCACAGCTCAGGAAGTAATGCGAAATTGTGATACAGGATTACTGATTACCAGTGAAGAAACTGTGCATTTGCAATGTGCTTGATACTATCTAGTGAGTTGATTGGTGAACCTTTTAAATCAGTGCCCAAACACAACCAAATCCACTCGCCTGGGCGCAAAGTGCCACATGAAATAGTGAGCAATAACTGGTTCATAGCCCCCCTTTTACTGCTGGAACAATAGGTGCAATCAGATTGCTGTTCCTGAAGACATCCTCCATGGAAGAAGAGGGAGAAATTTAAAGTACCTTGCTTTCAGAGCCAAGGATGTGGCGCTTTAAAAATACACCGAGCATGCGTGTCCCCATGTGATTAGACCACATAAACGCCTCGATCCTCTCTGGCAAACAAACTGTGCTGGTGAAGTTTGGGTGCCAAAAAGGCCGCTTTTCCCTGTGATTCCCTCCGTTACCTCTTCTTCTCGTTGCGTTTCCTGCGCTCTCCTTCTCTTCTTCCGCTCTTTACAATCCGGGTCAGGAGGTTGTTGGGACTAGCCGACCTGATCGGCATTCTGTTTAACAGCGCGACAACTATGGAGGCTCTGAGTGCCACCTCCGCACCCGTGCATCGATTTGCCACCACTGATCCTATTATCTTGTAATGTTGCGTATATTAATACAGTGCCTGGGAAGAATCTGGCCCCCGTCCAGGTACCCCTCACTACATGTTTGACACGTTGTTTTTTTGTCTTTCTTCGGGCGTGTTTCTCCTTCTTAATGTTAAAACGCAAATATAATTTCAAAGAGAATATGTGTTAATAACACAGCATTTGACACCAAAATTATTAATATGGTTCTCGTTTGCAAAAATTGTTTGACAATCGGTCGACTGCCCTCATCATGTTGTCTCCTGTAGCATTTTGGTACATCCTTAGCTAAGAATCGCTCATCATTCCACATTGCTTCAGGTTTTGGCTTGCTTTGAGCTACGACCACGGATACAGGATGTTTTTTAGCCTACCCCATTTACACGGTCGTTACGCCTTCTTGAATCACCTCATGGGAATGATGGTGCAGCTATAGATGTACATTTACCATAGACCCTCAGTGGCTTTACGGCTGTTAATAATGAGAACTGTCTCACATACCCCTGCTCCTCCATTCCCTCTCCTCGCCTGTGAATCTCAACAGCATCATTATTGTGCAGTGTAGCGCGACCTGCCCTCGAATTGACAGCACTTAAGGGCTAGTAACACTTCATCTACAATTTGATTTTATGATGCAGGGCACATATCTTGTTTAATTTCCTGTGGTGAGTGTTTTGCTGAAAAAATATTATAAAATTATGATACTGAGGCTCTGTCGTCGCCTGTGCCTGGCTGGTGCTTCTCCTCGTTACCTATTATGCACTGCTCAGAGATGCTATATGCACTGTGTTTTGTCCTCGGTTGTACTCAATTAGCTGCAACATCAGCCGCTGCTGCGTATAAGTCCTCAACTGTCGACAGTGGAGGAAGTGTCTTGTAATGTGTTTTATGTATGCATCCAAGCGCACCCCAGCTTTATCCCAAGTCCTGAATTTTATAGTTTGTGTGGTAGAAACCACTCCGTTTCAGGGTTACCTCAAGAGCAGTCTCATCAGTATCACGACAGCATGCTCCAAGGTATATGCTGGTTCACAATTGCTAAAAGCACATGGAGATTCCGTCACCGTCCCTTGCTAACCTTCGGAGTCTACCATTCGTGACGCTGGGCGCGGAGGTTTCTTTAGATGTGTCAGGTAGAATAGGCGTTTCCTGGCTGGATTTCTATTAGTCTCTGAATACTAACAGCGTTGATGGAATGACTGGAAGTACGCAGGGCGGCGTGTTGGAAGTGTTTATAAGAGTACTAACTTGGCCACAGGGCATGGTGCATGATACGGCTCATGAGGGGGAGGGCACACTGGAATTGTAGTGGTCAAGCATTGCGAGCCCGGATCAAGCGCGCGGGAAGAAGAACACAGAGCGATCAAGCCACAGTGCTTGGTCAGAGAGGCGGTGGCCCAGAACAAAGGACATAAGGTAAGGGCTGATGGACAGAACAGAGATATTAGAAGGTGAACCCTCAGAAGAAATGGTGGAGGACCTCTGTGCGACATCAAAGAGGAAAGGACTGACGGAACAGGGAAAGGGCGGCCCGGTGGAGAGGGTGAGGTGGGGGTGAGGGGAGAGGCAAGGATGTTAGGAGACAGCAGAGGCTTGAAGGGGTAAAAGGGTCTATGGCTAAGGCTGTAGACAGTCACACGGAGAGAATTTCTACAGTATAACGACAAATGGGGTATAAACCAAAAAAATAGGAAATAAAGGCCATGGGGGTGTATCTAGAGCGATGGTACCTAAACGCCTCGAGAAAGGCACGAAAGAGAAGCCCATAGAAAAGACAAGGAAACAGGGAAGTACGCAGAGAAAAAAGGTTATACGTCTCTTAATTCCTGCTACACAGCCCTGGCTTATACTGGGCTCAAGATGGCAAAAAATAGAATAAAATGAAAAAAGTGACGTAATGGTTAAGATTTGTCTTTATGTTGCATTTAGTGTCTGAGTTGCCTGGTGGTATTTGGCAGTTTCAGGCACTTTGCAATATGATACGACACATTAAGAATGAAAGCACAAAACCTAGGTTCAAACAGAAATGAAACATATGTGGTTGAAGCCCGAGTGCAATGTTGTTTTTATGAGCACTGAGGTGAATCATTACAGCTTTCAGCGACAATAAAGAAGAGTCCTGGTGCTCAGATCAATAGCTCAGACAACTCTAATTCCTTCTGTGGAGCTGGTCCAGAAAGGATGTTTGCGAGGACGTTCCAGCTCACAGACGCAGTGTCTTGTTTGTCACTTCCATTTTTTATATCTGATTGTCTTATAAACTGCGGTGGTTATACTCAAGACTCTTACCAATAGTATCGCTCATTAACCGTCAACACGATCATGAGCCTTAACCTCCCAGTTCTCACGATCTAGAAGAAGCAGACGCCAAAAACACAGGGGGTGGAACAGGTGCATAAGTTACCTAGCCACATTAGAGAGTCTTGTTCAGCATTCTATGGGACAGACATGACGTTGGGTCATTTGTCCAATGACCAATTATTTGTATGTTGTTTCAGATTTAATGGAACTCTACCATGGGGAATCTACTACGGAGTCGATCCAGTGCAGATTAGTTAGGGCACGTGGATTAAGACGGGCAGATGAACTACGGGTAGCCTTCGGGCTATTACAACCCCCCCAGTAGCACAGCAGAGGGGGTGCCCCCTTGTGGGTTCGGGTATGCCCCAATGCTCTGAAGGCCAATGTTGGTGAGGTCGGTGGCACAGCCACATGCTGTGCAGAGCCTCTTGTTTGCCCCGCGGCTGCCAGGATCCCACACAACAGGTGCTACTGCATGTGGCTCGGCATGCCGACGGGGGTGCATGATACCTAGTCCCTGGGCTGCAGAGGCCTATGACATGCCCCCCATTCCGCAGATAGTGGACTATCAAACATACATTTGTGCGATCCATGCCTGTTGTAATAGATTGTAACTTCCTTTGATGGCGGAAAACTGCCAACATAGGCATTTTGAAAGAATCCAATTAAATTCTCTGAAACAATCCAATATTCCAAACCCTACTATGTTAATTTTAACAGCATTATTTTACCCATGAGAACTAGGATGTACCGAAAGGTGGCGAATTCAAGAGACCTATGCGTCTTAGTCCAATCATGGAATGTTAAGTAGGACCGGGTGTGCTCCGGGCTCTGCCACAGCGTGCAAGCGTACTGGCCCCTTGAGGCCACCAAGACAGGTGAAGAAGAGGGCAAAGAGCTTGCGCGCAGGGGCCTCTCTTACCGGAGGAGGGGGGGTACACTGGATGCAGTTCTATCAACAGCACTAACTTTTTCCCGCAGGGCCAAACAGCCGAAGAAGGGGGGGCGGTAAATAGCGCGGGACAAGCAGCGCATAAGTGCCGGACGGGCAGAAGAGGGAGCAGTGGTGAACGCTGGCCTAGGAGAGACCGAGGGCCAGCGGACAGGGCGCTGAGGGCCCCGGTGGGGACCCGGCCATAGGGTTCCACCACTGGTCATAGACCCCTTATAACGGCAGATGGAGTGCAAGGTCGGGGGGAAGCCTTGCCCAGAGCCACAAGAAAAGTACGAGATGGCACAGAGGGGGGGGAGAGAGGGAGAAAGGAGGAGGATGAGGACGTCAGGCCACCTGAAAGACCACTCAGGCCTAGGCATCCTCCTCATCGAAAGGATCTGAGTAATCTTTTCTGACGATAAAGTTTAAAACTGAACACACTTTCGATGGCAGAAAAAGGGGGGAACGGACACAAAAAGGAGGACACAGGTTTGGCAGGCATTGACCAGCGAGGAGAGGGTAGTGGGCCGGGAGTCACAGATAAGGGGGGGGGGTGGCAGCATGGCCGGGCGGGCAGGCCTGACACAAGGTCAGTCTATGGGACACCAGTGAGGGGGACAGAGCACGGATGGGAGCGGTATTCCGATTTTGGGTGGTTAGGAACCTACCACGGGGCGGCATCGCTGAGGCACTCAGAGGGGCTACAATATATCTGCCCATTCAACGTGGGTGCACATTACACCAGAGCATTTCCCCCACGACATTGGGACTCTCCCGATACTCCAGCATCTATATGAACATCCAATACACCTGAGCCTCTATTTGCTATTGGGCGGGAGCAGTGTCTAACATGCCGACAAGAGGGAGGCAGCACGCAAGAGAGGAGAAGGCCTTTCAACTGGTCAAAGTGGGCCCAGGTAGGGTACGATAAACAAAAAACAAGGCTTGGGGTCTCCAGTACTGAGATGCATTGCAGCAGGCGGCAACTGTCCCCGACGACAGCGGAATGGGATGTGGTGGGAGGGAGCGGTGGCAACGCGGGAGACTACCGTGGGCCGTGGAAAGAGGGACGGGCCACAATGGACAAGGAGGGACCGGGTAGGGACGATGTTATTACGTTAACACCAGCTGGGGCTAAAAAAATGGGATCCCCGCGAACCCCTTGGAACATATGGCACCTAGGATTGGGTGGAAGGCTAGGTTAGTCAAACGGTAGATATGCTATAACGACGCCAACGAGAAACATAGTCAGAATATTGGAGCACAGCCAAACTGGTCCTAGAGTGCTCAAACAAAAAAATATGGGCCTTGATGGAGAGGCTCATGGGCTAGAACTCTCGTACACCATCCTGCCCTAACTCCATGGTTGGGTGATTGGCACCAATTGCATGCAGTTATCTTGTTCGGTGCTACAGTCGAAGCAAAACCTACTAAACTGGAATGGTGCATGATAGCTGGGAGCCTGTTAAAAGCTTCTACGCTGGCATGAGTGACTATACAGGCGGTCCGATTTAAAAGACACGCAGACGTTACAGATGACCCCTAGTTAAAGAACAGACTTCTCTGCCCCCTATGACCTCGTGTGAATCGCTCGGATGCGGGTACAAGAGTCCGAGAGTGCAATAAGCCAGCGGGAAGGGGCGGTAATGAGCGTTGGGAGAAGCCTTGGTCCCAGGACAGAAAAAAAATTGAAACACCAAGTATCAATGGTGCAAAAAATTGTCGAAAACTACACAGAAAGATACAGTGTCGACGTGACATCCAAATTCACTGAAGAACCACCAGACCCCAGCTTGGACAGACCCGGACGGCCGTATGACATCTGGCTGTGACACACTGACAAGCCCCAAAATGTAGCAAGAAAAAGGGCAGGTGGGCCCGCAAAACATGACACATCAAACACTCGGTACAACTAAAGATCAATAGTTATTGGGTCCAAATTGGCAAACTAATTTGAGACAAATAGAAAAATCTTGGAAAAAGTAAATATACCTTATTAAGTGGGGCAACGCGGGGCACACCAACCTATAAATAAGTGAAAGAAAACCGGAGCCCATAGGAAAAAAAGTAACAAACAAGCCTGTAGGAAAATGGTGCAGCGGTGTCGGTTTGCAAGTCTCCACATTTGGGAATTGGTTCCTGCATCTTCCTGTACATCGTACAAAATTAAAATGTCCATAAAAGTACAAGTTGTACAATGATAATAAGCCCTCAAGGTGCTCTGTAATGGAAAAATAAAAAAGGCCCCCAGGGGGGTGTAAAAGGGGAGAAAACAGGGAAAGGTCTGGGTAGGGACAATGAATAGCAAAAAAAAATGGCATGTATTAGGCTTCTATTGGAAAACAACCTGCACATGTTTCACACACAAAACTAAATGCCATGGCCGCCGAAGGAGTGAAACACCATGCAAAAGCCTAAATATTTTGCATAATTGAATTTGACAAGAATATCCCGTCCCAGACCTCTTGGAATTGGAACCAATAATATTGCCTATCCAGTAGTTTAGTCAGTCAGAACTACCACCTCTCTCTAGAATAGCTCTAGTGGTTGGCTAAAAAACTTCCTGTTCATTTACCCACTCATTCCTAATGAATTTAAATACGGGTAGTAAATGATCTGAGTTCTGCTGGAATTTTCAAGGTTTTCTTTCTTCAAATTGTTTTCTCCAGATACACTATTGGGACAGTAACTTATTGGGGCGATTGATCAAGCTGCCTGAAGTCGGATATTCTTAGTTGCGCCATGGCAACCAATCACAGCTCCGCCCTTTAAAGATGCATTAGCCGTGTGTACGAAACGAGCTGTGATTGTTGCCAGGCAACTAGATATTCTGACTGTCAGAACAGCTTGAAATCGCCCCATGGTGGTGTGGTTGGGCAAACCAAGGAGTAACAGGATCATTAACCACGACTAACAATATGTTTGGGCATCAAAATGTTTAAACCTTTAGGAATGGGTAGGAAAGAAATGTAGGCTTTGACTGTCACGTGCCCCATCTCAAAGAGCTTCAGACATACCCTCAGCGATAAGCAATTTTCTTTGTAACAATAACTTTAACCTTCTGAATAAACCAGAACACATGTGTCAGTGAAAAACGGACAGGAAAGAATCTGCAATTCAGCAGAAAAGAAGTAGCGGGAGTCACACACGCTGACGGAATTGCCCATCGGCCCACATCAGTTACGCGACAATAGCCATTCCCGCTCAGAGTATCACTGACTGTTCAGTATCTAATGCCAGTGAGTGAGGAGCAGGTTGAAAGATTCCGGTTGTGGAAGAATCGGCTTGCATGAGGGATTTCAGCTACGGGAATCCTTAAAAGCCAAAAATATCAGGGCCAAATGTAACATGCTCTAGGAAGAGCATGGTGTACTTAGGGAACAGCTTACAAAGGGACACTGCTTGATCGTGACGCAACGGCTAGAAGAGGGGGGATGACCAAAGGGGCCAGCTTATAGTTAGAACTTTGGTCAAAGTTCATATTCCAAGACGCTGCCAATTTTTAGAGCTTGTTGGGGGTGCGGGAGGAAGGAGATGGTGTCAGTGACCCATGTTGAGGCTGATGTACGGAGGAGGACTTGGATCCACTCTTTCGCAGTAAAGGGGCAGGTGGAGAAATGTGGGCAATGCGTCTTATTTGGGGATGGATGCGGGGGTAAGGATCTGGCACCAGAATTTTACCCCATAACTTTCCTGCGGAAGTGGTTTACAATCCTCCCCATATCACCTCAAAACTCCTGTCACTGAGGCACTGTACCCTAATTAAAGCTATTTTTGTGATATACAAACGGAACGAGAGGCCAGTCGGAAGAGTCAAGTTTTCTCTGACTTCCATTAACCGCCTGCTTTGGAGTACAGCTCGTGTCTCTTCAATCTCAGCTGACAGAAGAAGTCCTATCCCGGGGCCACTTCGTCCCTATCAAAGACCCAAAGGGGGCCCCCTCACGGAAGGGTGAATTGAGCAGGAGGCTCTGTGAAGGAAGCGTGTGTATTAGGAGGATGCAGCATGTCAGCAGATGACATACACACACACACTAGCCATGCTTTACTATACATTACACACAGACATGAGCAGGGGGAGGAGAGGGGAGGGGTAACAGGAGTGACATCACTGCCTCTGACCATGTGACCAGCCTCATTTACATGATAAAGAATAGATGATTTTACAATGAATAATGTATGAAATAACTAGATAAAGGCTGGGGTGGGATCCTTGTGAGCTGCTCCAACAGGTAGCAGTGACAGGACAAGTGACACAGACCTGATGACAGGTGTCCTTTAACCACTTGCTGTAAAATGTAATCACGAGGTTCTCAACAAACAAAGATAGTGATGAGGTACTGAACCCTATAAAAGAGAAATAAAAAAAATGAATAGCAGTTAAAATAGAGCACAAAAAAACAATCAATGTCCATGACAAAAAATAATTAAACAAAAAAAAATATTATTGCATGTTATCCATTTAACTGCTTTTCAATTGCGTTTGTTCCAGAAAGCAGAATAAAATACTTAAAGGGGTTTGCCCCATGAAAGACAATTCTCAACTTTCAATCCCCAGTGAATTACACAAATAAAGATCATTTTGAACCCATTACTTTACAATTTGTGTGCAGACAATCTCTAAGCGACACTTCCTGATCCCTCGAGTTCTGTTTTATATACAGTTGTGGATGAAAAGTGGGAATGTGGTTAGATTATCAGAGTACAGGTTCATATGCATTTTAATTTAGCCTCTGAACATTCACTAGTATCTGAAGCATAGAAAGAGAGGAGTGGATAAAGACCTTATCTGTCTGTAGCTTGTAGCTTTTCTCTCCTCAAGCTGCTTGCTGGTAGGAAGTCTGTGTGTGAGCTTGTCTTGGAATGCAGGGGGAAGGGGGCACTAAAGAGAGGAGCTCAGTGCAGAGTCAGACAGGAGAATAATATGTCTTCCTGACTCGAAGTCAGAAGATTCACGGTTGGAACCAGGGGCAACCAGGACTGATAAGATTCACGGTTGGAACCAGGGGCAACCAGGACTGATAGAGACAGGTTGGAATTGTACCTGTGAAATGCTGTATTTTTGTTAATAACAGTGAATTAGAGAATGTGTTATTTTATTATACTGAGCATATTTAAGAATCTTGTCTTTGTGGGAATACCACAAGGAGAGCAGATAGCTCTCAGTAATGAGTTCTGTGGGGACCGAATGCTTAAAGAACAGGAAGTCTGTGAAGCAACTTTCACACCAGCTCATCACATGGAGTCATGTAGCACAATTGAGACTTGCATCTTAAGGAATAAAGTGAATGACCTTAACTTCATATTCAATCCAGCCTAAAATGTGTCAAAAATGTGAGTGAATAAAAGTGCACTTTGCATTAGCTTTTATTATTTGTCATAAGGGGTTATGGATGTTATAATTTACAAAATTAATAAAGAATAAAACTCATCTACCTGTCCCAATCCTGAAACACTCAGTTTCATGTTACCAAAACCTATGAATACAGCATTAACCACTTACTCAGTTTCATGTTACCAAAACCTATGAATACAGCATTAACCACTTCGCGACGGGTTGCGCTGCATGGAGAGGGCTCACGAGCTGAGCCCTCTCCATAGCCGGTAGGTCTTTACTGCATATTGCAGCAAAGGCTTACCGGCAACACCCGCAATCGGTGCCAACCCAACCAATCCACACCATCAAAGAAATTAAACCAGAATTGTCCATAAATTAAGGCATGTATAATAATAAGAAATGATAGGGTAAAAGTATTGAACATGATAAGAAATTGGTAAAAAAACAAAGCCATGGAAAAGTCACAAAAAGTAATTCACTCAACCTCCATGGCCTGAATGCATACTCACCACCCAAGACCCCTTTGCTTTAAAAAAGCTTACTCAACAACATTTAGACAAGCATGTGAAATACTGGGAGAATGTAGTCTGGTCAGATAAGACCAACATTTTACTCTTTGGATACTATAATGCATGCCATGTATGGAGGCCAAAAGGAACTGCATATCAACCCCAACAACACCATGCAAACAGTGAAGTTGGTGAGATGGTGGGATGGGTGTGTGGCTGCTTTTCAGCATACAGTGATGCCAAACTTCGTATCATTTATAAAAGGATTTATAGACAAATGTACCAAGACATTCTTGAAATATGCTGCCATCTACCAGGATGTTGCACATGAAACGAAGGTGGGAACATCAGCAAAACAGTGATCCAGAAAATCTCAATAGACAGTGTAAATTTAGACTAGACAGCCTGAGGAGTGAACATCAACAGCAGATAGAGATTGGCTACTGCTGATGTTCAGGATGTTTCCCGCTTCCGAGTACATGGCATGGAATATTTAATACCATCACTATGCAGTGCAATTTGTTACGCAGAAAACAAGCCGTCACACAGCTCTTTACGTGTAAAAATAAAAAAGTTATAGATTTTTGAAGGTGGGGAGTGAAAAATGGACATGAAAAAACAGAAAAGGGCCCGGTCCTTAACTGGTTAAGTTGTGAAATGGAGAACTTACTTATCCACATTTGGGCACTACTAAGCCTACTTGGGATTTAATTGAATACAGTAGGTGTAAAAAGTATTGAACACATCAACAATTTTCTACATTTTCTAGTATCTACTCTTTGGATACTATAATGCACACCATGTATGGAGGCCAAAAGGAACTGCATATCAACCCCAACAACACCATGCAAACAGTGAAGTTGGTGAGATGGTGGGGTGGGTGTGTGGCTGATTTTCAGCATACAGCGATGCCAAACTTCATATGATTTATAAAAGGATTTATAGACAAATGTACCAAGACATTCTTGAAATATGCTGCCATCTACCAGGATGTTGCACATGAAACGAAGGTGGGCACATCAGCAAAACAGTGATCCAGAAAATCTCAATAGACAGTGTAAATTTAGACTAGACAGCCTGAGGAGTGAACATCAACAGCAGATAGAGATTGGCTACTGCTGATGTTCAGGATGTTTCCCCCAGTGATGGCACTGTCCTTATATGGACAATGTGATCACTGGAGATTTCCCTCAGTGTCCGTCCTGGGTGTATCTGAACCTAAGACAACAGGACACCCCTTGTGTCGCATTGTTCGTTTTTCTGAGGGATTTACCATCACAATATCAGCAGGAAGAATCGTCAAGTGTGACCTATGTTTTTCCCATTAGTTCTCTGCCAAAGAAACGCAAATTGCTTCCCTATGTAGTCCCCTACAATGTAATCTCTGCATACTGTATCTGTTATATAATATATCTGTTTATAATATCTATATATATAATCTTTTGTGTGTACTGTTTTGTCTAGTGTGGCCCTTACAGGCAATTATATTAAGTAATTAACCTGCGCTTTTTCTCTTTCTCTATCCACGAACGTCCGATGGTTATAAATACGCGACAGTGACTCTAACTCGAACTCACTTCCACTTCCTTTGCCTCCAAGAACCCCCCAATTTTGATGTGCTCCGTGAATTAACCTCAGCACTTTTCTGTGTATAAAAACCACAAATGTCGATGTCAGATCTTAAACTAAAAGTATCACTCCATTAATATAGTACATGTAATAAAGAATGATAAGCAGTGTATAGCAAAGAACTCAGTGCATCTCTTTTTTTACCATTTATCAACACATATTTGATAATAATATATGTATGGAAATAAAGCATTCACTAGTCAGGTCGTCATTCGTTGTTCTCCATCATTTCATTTTGTGGAAACTGATGTCTCATTGGTTCTTGACTGTCTCCTCAGCAAGATTTAAAAGGATAGTAGTGATTAGACACATGGACCTCACAGTTTTTCCGAGCCCCAAGGAAGAGTGAACACAGAAATAAGATATAGAAAGGCAAGACAAGAGTTTAATGGGTTTCCCAGAGATTAAAAATAGACCTCACTGGCCTTAAAAAATACAAGCCCTCATGAAAGTTTAAGTCATTTGTTTTAGGCATCTCTTGCTATAAAAAAAGAAAGCTCAAATTTAAATTTTTTGTGACATCCATCACACTTTGTTTATGTACTGTTCGTGTGTACGATAACAGTATATCAATCTATACATAATACGCTAGCTGTATACCAAATTGGTTTTGCTCTGGCATACATCAGTGGGCGGATTAAGTGTCCCATGGGCCGGGCTGTTCACACAACTATCGCCCCCATTGTCCAACGTAACCTTGGCCGAATTGTTCAGGACCATAGTCAACTCTATATCCTCTATAACCCTTAATCTTTCCTTTCATAAAAGTTATTTAATGAATGAACTAGAAGTGTGGTTCTTATAACCCATCTATATGAAAGTTGAACTTTCCCTAACTGCATGAAAACCGTCCACCATGACTGCCGCGCCGCCAGACCAGATCTACCATACATGCAGCAGACGTGGATGCTGCCCTGCCTCTGTGCTCGCGGCGGAACTCCCCTCATCTTTACATAATTGTGTATAAGACAAGAGATCCTAATTTTACCCCCCAAAACACTGGGAAGTTATTTACTGGAGTACAAGCCCGAGGGAAAAATGCAGCCTCTAACTCTAATAAAATGGCCAGCAGCAGCGCCCTATTAATGAAAGGTCCTTCAGCAGACGTGCTCCCTTTACTGAAAGAGCCTCAGTAAAGCCCCCGTTTATTGGAAATGTCCACAGCAGGATCCCCCCTTTACGGGAATGTCTACTTAGGAGTGTTCCCCCTTATACTAAAAGTCCCGCAGGGCCCCCTTTACTGAATGTCCCCATGAAAATCACATCTTTATTAAAATGTCCCCACACACATGCCCCCTTTCCTGAAATGTCCTCGCACAGCCCCCGTTTACTGAATGTCCACGCACATGCCCCCTTTACTGAAATGTCCTTATCACTGCCTTTCCCCCATTACTGAAATGTCCACAAAAACCCATTCCCCCCTTATTGAAATGTCCACAGCACCTGCCCCCGTTACTGAAATGTCCACACACAATGCCCCCTTTATTGAAATCCACACACATGCCCCTTTACTGAAATGTCCACAGCAGTCCCCCTTTAATAAAATGTCCACAACATGCCCCCTTTATTGAATTCACTCTGGGCCCGCCCGGAAGAACCGGATCTGTGGGGCCGGGGAAAAGAAGGCAGAAGGTGAGTCACCTGGAATTTTTTTTTTCAGAAAACCTGAATGGGGGGGGGGGAATTTGTTTTGGGGGGCGGTTCTTCAAAAAGGCCTTATGAAAGATCCCCATTGCCATACATGGATATGTAAGTTGTGAATAAAGTATAGATGATATGCTACATTGCTTATTAATAGAATTTCCTCTCTCTATATCATGCCAAAAGAAATCTGTGCAATTCATGTTTAACATATGAATTTAGCCTAATATGTGGCAATACAATAATACCCATCGCCCGCCGCATGTTCAGTGCCATCTTTCTTCCGCCTGTAGCTTCCGCATGGTCTGCAGACTCTTTCCCAGGAGATACCTGGAGATGTTTTGCTCCCCAAAGCCATCAAGCCTGCCTGCCCCACCCCTTCCTGGGACTCTCATTACCCCAACCCGCAACATCCAACATAAAGCCCTGATCACAGCACAGCCCATGACTGCATGGAGATTCATTCAGGCCAAAATGAATCAGGTACTCTCAGGAGAACTCGATAAGCTAGGATCAAGCCACCGGACATCCTAACGAATAATACCAGTGGGAGAAAATGTCTTAACTATTGAAGACCAACTCGAGAGCAAACCAGAAAATTGATAAACAGATCATTTCTGATGAGGATCAACCTGGAAAAGACAGGATTACTGGGCCTCTGATGGTAACTCAGTCCGATGGACTACCAAGGACATCATGGTCCAAGCTCAGGTAATCCTTACCATCAAAGAGTAGTCCTACGGAAAAAGTTGACAAAATTCCTAAGCTATTCTTTATGGACTCTTTAATGGATTGTTTGCAGATATTGGTCCCTTCCAGATCACATAAGTGTAGTGCCACTGCATCCTACTTTGTCAAGTTTCTTCAACATTACTTTTTACACACGATGGCCCTTCCATTGAGCCTCTTGTTTCAATATAACAACAGACACTTAGTTTGTATTTGTTTCAGGAGGGGAGAAGCTCCTCATCTCAACTGGAATTTTGTTGCTAGCTTTTGCTAAGTAACTGACCCTTGTAAATCCTGCTAGGTCATCATCGAACAGACTCTCAACATTTGAATTGGATTTAATGGTTTTCTGTCTATGCCTTTGTAAGACGCTACAATTATTCAACTACAACAGCAACTACCAGTTTTTATCCCTGAGACATTAAAGACATCTTCTACCAGCAGGATTAAAGATTGTAAACAAGCACATGTACAGCTGGGGTGCGTGCCCCTCTGGCAGGATCCTCCCTTCCTTAAACTTTCTTGTGCCTTGTTTAAAAAAAAAAAAAAAGGTTTAAAAAATTATGCAAAAGAGCCTGAGGGGCTCCAGTTTTCCATTAACACCCAATTCCCCTACGGGACTGCTAGTACTGCATCATTGACAACTGACTGCTAGGTTCTTGGAGACTGGTATTACCCGTAATTTTCCGGACTATAAGGGACGTTAAAAGGCCTGCATTTCCCTTGAAATCCAAATGCGCCTTCTATCCGTTGCGTTGCGCCCTATGTATGGCACAGGGCAGTGGACCATACTTACATAGGTGCCCTAACCGGCGACCGAGACCGCAATCTCCAGCAGGAAGTTGTTCGTGCGCGTGGTCTGCAGTTGCCCGCTGGAGTCTGCTGTCTCCGTTACGGGGACCTATGTAAGTATGGTCCCTGCCCTCCTCCACCTCCACCTCACCTTCCCCACCTCCCTTCCCTCCCGCGTCGCCGCGTCTCTTCTCGGCGTCGCGTCCCGTCGGGTCTCCAGCTCTCCCACCTGACCTCCGCCCGCCCCCGACCTGCGCCTTATAAGTCCGATGCGCCTATATATTGAATTATTCATATATAAGGCGCATCGGACTAATGCGCATCGCCTTAATATTCCGGTGCGCTCTATTGGCCGGAAAATCGGTATTTGTCTTTATGCCTTAGTCTAATTAAAACTATTTTAGCGATGTTGGCTGTTTACTGTTATTTCTATATGTTTTGTATATATGGTGTGTACCCATGACCCCTTCCCTTCCTCTCTTTCCATACTTCATCTTCCTAATTGAAGAGCTTTTTTGACTTCGTCCTCATGGGCAACTCCCTCGTACTCACTATTATGTAGTGTTCCATAATGCTTAGGGTTTCATTTCTATTACAAGTTGATAAAAGCTGATCTAATTTTTACGAAAGAAACATATTTGTCTCAGCCACATTATATCCATGGCATGTTTCCCACAATGCCAAAGGAATCAATGGATCCTAAAACCACAAAACGACCACTCAGAATATCCATCTAAAGGCCATTTCCCTAATAAATATGAGTTGAAAATTATGACTAAAATTTAAGCAACCCGGATCCATACTTTCCTTGCTGCATATATACATAGCGATTAGATGGGCTTTATTCTTTATCGGCAAGCTAATGCCTGAAGGGATAGATATTGATATAATCTCAGTTATGGAATCTGGTTTTGATTGGGGTAGCAGATCTGGCATGCTTTGAGTTTTAGATTTACAAAAACTTTGATTTGCTATATTTAGTACTGTTTTAAATATGATCTTGATTTCATGGGCTTTGGGTCTTCAATATCTGCTATGATTTGGGTTGAAGGGCTGTTGATTGATGAGATAAAGGATCATAGAAAAACGAGACCGGACCATAGAAGGGAATGATTTTAAACCTTTGAAGAGTTGCCCCGCAAAAACCGGGATGGAGAGCGGGTATTTGGCTACAATATGGCCCACCTCATGAGTGCCTTTGGTGCATCACTAACGATGGTGGATTTTAGGGAGGTACGACACCCCATTCTAAATTACTCAGATCTCAGAAGGCCCTAAAGGTTTGACCTCTAAACTGCTAAAAGTTTAGATATTGAAAAATCAAAGTGTAAGGCCCCATACGTTATGAGAAATGGAAAAAAAGAGACTTAAATTGACCTGTCAGAAGAGGAATGGAAATTGAAAAAATTCAACTATCTATGATCACATGTCTAGACGAAGAACTTATCATACAGGATATCTCAAATTTCTTAATCATAAAGTTGCACTATAATATACCCCAAAAATCTATAATTTGGTCGTCCATGAAAAAGTAAAGTTCCAAAAGGTGAATGGGATAGATTCGACCAATACAACATGATGTGGCGATGCCCTACGTTGGTGCGGTATTGAAAACCCATTCTTGATGCATAAAAATATTCTCTGGATTATATCTACCTGACAACGCTAAAAACTTGTCTTCTTGAAACTAAAATTGGGGTAATTGCCCAACAAAACAAGAATAGATAAGCGATGAAGGGCCTGTTGATGCACGTAATGCGTCCTGTTCAATTGGACAAATAAGATCCCCTAGGCCACAACGCATGGAGGAACATGATAACTACACGAGACCTAATTGATGATTAGGCTAGGTAAGTAGAAATTACTGTTGCCTGAAATAGATCAATGCTAGTTAAGGTATGTGCTTGAATGGAGGATAGCCTAACAAGGCTACTAGGACGTTCACAGTCGTATTGGGGAGGGGGTGGGTCGGGAACCTGAAGGGACAGAAGAAAAAAAAAGATGTAATCTAAGTGGACAATGACCTCAAGTGCAAAGAGGTAACCTAAGAATTGAAGTGTAATGCAGAATAAATGTTATAACTGTTACGGCTGTAATGAAATTCTGAAGATTGCAAATCTTCTTTTTATAATTGTATTTGTTGTAATTAAATTACCTTTTGCATCTATCAATCAAATATTATTAAAAAAAAAAAAACGATCCGGGCCAGCCCATTTTCTACCTCCATCATTTGCCCTAGCAGTTGACCTGCTATTTCAACTTTATTCAAATGTGGACTTTTAGTGGGAATTAGAGTGGGGGATGAGCCAAATCTGCTATTTTTTTGCAAGGTAATAACTTCTTTTTTCTTATCCTCCTTACCAATCACTTTCAACCTTGTTTGATACTCTTGGCAAGTTTTGTGGTAAAATCTTTGGGTTTAGAGGTGGAACCAACAGCACAAATCCACTGCAATTTAAATATGGGCTTCCTCATACAAGACAGTTAATACTAACCGCTTCACGGCATTCTATGGGAACCACGGTGTTCTTTCGTTACTCTTCGTGTAATAAATTGACATTGTTGTACACACTTCTTATATAAAAAATAAATCCCATTGCTTTGTAAACTTGAGAGTGTATATCACAAATATTGGTCTCAATGTCCTCTGTCATGGCTAGACCATTGCAGCTAGAAAGATGACACCTAGATCTATCTATTAGATCTCTACCTATGAAGAATTCTGACTCTCATTTCAGTCCCAAGGTTAATAGTTTTAATTGTGGTAGATCAACATCTGGAATAGAGCCTCAGGATGATGCGAAGGGTTAGCCCTTGGCAGACATGACATCATATATATCTCTCAATACAATCGCATGGATTAGATTGGATGCTACGCTTGTCACACGACTCCCATTGAAACTTTATAGTTGATGAACCACACTTAACCTCCAATCTGTCACTATTTTTTTCCAAGATTAAGCTTTGTGGAATCTTAATTTCCCCACAATACCATGTAGCTGATGATAGTTTTGTTACCCTTATTTTCCCTCCTGGTTTAATGAAACCATATAGGTTGAACTAGCCGTGCTACCGAACTGGTAGCATCCCCACTTCACCTTGTTAGGCTGGGTACAAGGGCTTATGTGGTGTTTCGATCAAGCAACAGATTTTAAAAAGGTCGGTTGGACCACTTCCCAACCAGAACATTTTCAAATCTGCTTGCCTGATATTAGAGGAGTTTTGTTGAATGTTTGGGACATTATTGCACCCCCGTAGCACGAGGTGAATCCCCTCGTAGCACTCTACAATGATTAATTGGACGTGATTTTCAACAGTCTAGTGTAGTTTATACCAGTAAATATTCTTAGCATAAAAATTTACATAGTACTTTTGTACTTTGGAAAACCTCCAATATACCCTTTATGCATCTGAAAATCAGACTTTTGGATAATGATTATGATAGTGTTGGGGGCCCTTTAATTGGGTCCTGTAGCAAGTTTGATGCTTAATGGGCCCTTGTGCTTCTCTGACTACAGGAGGCTCTTAAGAATGGTAATGCTATCTTGTTTTTTCTTTGCTGGCAGCTTGTTTCCCCGACTATTGAGAGACCACTTTGTCCCTGTCATCCATTTACACATGTTTCATCACCTTTCTCAGCCACCAGCCCCTTTTCTCCGTTTGTTCGTGCTTATAGTATTAGGTGTTTTTTATGTTTCCTGTTTGAAGCCTTTATTTTTCTCTTTTTTTTCTTATTGTTACCTGTTTTAATCCCTATACTAGAAGCGTATGATGTACCTTCTGTCATGGTCTGACTCCTAGCTTCACAGGTTGATTCCCGCTCCATGGCACGGCTACTCCCACACCCCAGTAGCCTCACCTAATGCATGATGTTTAGATAACAATTTTTTAAATTTCTGCTAAATCTTACTTTGCATAAAAGGAATTGGTAATAACACAATAATATAGTAACAATCCATTGGTCTACCTATTTAGTAGATCAAGAAGACTGGTTTCCTTTACATAATTGAATACACTAACTAATACCTTTTCAATTCTGCATACGTATGATGTACATGGTCATTGAGGGTTGAAATCAAATGCCATGAATACAAATCAGGAGCATTTTTTACCTCCTGCAATTGCATGCTGCGCCCGATATGGCTTATCTTGGGGCTTGCCTCTACACAAGTGTTATCCTGGGTTTTCCTCATTGGTTCTTCTGAGACAGGGCAATCAAAAATAAATAAGACTTTTGCTTAACTGTCTTGGTTTAATTCTTTCCCAGTGAAGCATACGAATATTTCAATCGTAAATGTAAGGCTATTTTTCGTTATGTTGTTTGGCTTAAATTTGTCTCCATGACACATCTGCTTGAGAATGCAAAACATTCTCCAAGGGATCTCTACACTCCTGGCATGAAGCGCAATGGCGTCACCCAACAGAACACTAGCGAATGTTAAGTACATGCTAAAACTTGTCTGCCAAGTGCCAACCCGTAACTAACTGCTTATAGTGTGACACAGTAAAGAGATAATCAAACTATCATGACCATTCCCATGCGAAAGGGAATTGTGTTCCGGATAACTAGAATGTTTTTTAACGATAACCTATATTTTTTTTAATGTGAGTTTTTTTTTATTACATTTTCATTTCAAAAAATCCATATTTTTCTCCACTCTCCTTATTAATAACAATTTTTCAATTAAAGTTACTATCTCCTAACCAAAATACATGCCACTCATAGCCCACATCATTGTCTTCCGTTTGGTTCGTTTTGAACACCTGCTACGTTTTTGGAATGAGAACAACCACCCACCATTTTTTCCGGTTGTACTCATCGCCTGATTACTAGCTAAGAGTCCTCTAGTCATCTGAATCCACGATTGCTGGTGGGGAACCTTTATATTGGTGCACCAAGCAGCCATCTAAGTACTTTCCACAACAAAAAAGAAGTGAAAACCTTTGAAATAAAGTAAATCTTTCCAAAAAACATTTGTGACAGCAATAGGCCACGCAATTTTAGATTTGTCTCATATATCTCAATTTGTTTGATAAATATGTCATCCTGTAATACCGAAACAATCTCTTCTGCAACTATCTACCCTACTATCTTTATTAAAAGTAGTGATATCTGCAATAATACTGCATACATAGTAGGCTAGACACTTGCATTTTGTAGAGGTTTCTAAGGAGGAGGTCATCTCATAGCATTACAGAATGAGAAATTGAATATAACCCTCTATAGAAATAAACATCCTAATCCTTTCCTATTTGTCATCCACCGCAAATGTGAGCCACAGTTTATCTACAACAACCCCATTACATACAATCAATTGCATAGAACATTCCGGAAAAACTTCCTGCTATCATACGGCTGATATGAAGAATATCTTTAAATATCGGGAATAATGACTAGTTTCAAAAGTGATTAATTTCCTGTCTGATTTAATAAAGTAATGTAGAAAATTTGTAAAGTATTTCCTTTTAGCAATGCTACTTTAGAGAGCCAAGCACCAAGTGAAAAGGCCAAGCTCTTTCAACTCTCCTCCTTGACGTCAAATACACCCAACACTAAGTAAAAGACAAAGGATCGACAGGAGAAAAAAAATAATAAGCACATTCTATGTTGCCATATACAATCTCTTGTGACGTCCCAGAAAAGAATTACTAGAAATGATAAAAAACAATCAGGTCTATAGTTATATTTTTTTAGGTGGCTGTCTTATAAAATAAATAATATTAAATAACAGTAAAATTGAAGTAGAAATACCTAAATAAAGTATAAAAGCACAAAAAATGTAATTGGCACACAATTATTGTACAATAAATTGGAAGCATATTGGAACCTGCACAGTTAACACCGGTTTAAAAAAACAACCTGAATGGGAAAAATCCTATACAAGAATTATGATTTTCCATTCCACATCTTAAGAAGAGAGTTTAATTAATCTTGTCAACAATCTATATGATTGTCACACATAAAAGCTTCTTAAATAATGCCATTTAAAATGTAAAAGATGTAATTTTAATTCCGCGTACAATGTACATGTAATCTTTCTGAATAGTTTGTGTTCTGCCACCATATGGGGTATTGGCATATTTGTGCGAAAGCAGTCCTTAGGATGCATTCACTCGACCTTTATTGTGGGGTTTGCACCCGGATATACGTCCCTCGAGGCCAATGGCACACCAGACACACTCTTTGCTCACGGCAAACAGTAGGGCTGCTCTCACTGCAAAAAAGTAGAGGCTGTTCTATCTTCGGCTGCAAGATGACGGCTGTGCGCACTGTAACCTTGGAGAGGGGATGGAGTGAGAAGTGCACTTATTCATTCTCTTTCCAGTCAGCCTGCTGATGTGCCCTACAATATGATGCATAAACTTATTTGATAAAAAAAAAAAATGAAATCACATACTAGGCAAACAATTTATTTATTCTTGCAATTAAATTAAATATGATACAAATAATTTGTGTACATCAAGGTTTTAAAAGGAAATCGCAATTAAACAATCTATATTCACTCATATTGTTGTGTTATATGGTACTACCTTGCCTTTTACCTGTGTTCTTGTGTGTAACTAGTACAGCTAGGAAATCCTTAATATAAAACAAGATTAAATACAGGCTCTAGCATGTATGTCATATACCTATTGTTAGTTTTGTTCACAGAATAGGGGACATGTATATTTATTTTGAATCTATTTTTCTCTCTTATTTTTGCAGGTTTTTTTGATTTTTAGACTTTTAGGCACATTTTGCGACTATGCCAGTTCTTAAAAGGAAACTCAAAAATTTTGTAAGAAACCACTATACATGTGCCCCAATATGTATTCTATCCTAAGAATGATATTCTATATGAAAGCATTAGAAGAGACGAAAAGGATCTCTAATGTTTACTCTGAGATAAATCTTATAAGCTGTTTTTTTAGCTGAAATGTTCACATATGGCTTTATTGTAAAATGTAAACGATGCATATTCTATTTGTAAATAGGAAGTTTACAATTTATCAACAACTGTTACATTCATAACAGTAATAAAAAAGCAACATTTCTAATTATTACAACTCACAGGAGATATAAATGGCTCTCAAATTGGAGGTAGCTGGTAAAATAGGATACAATATTGAGCTATTGATTAAGAAGCAGAAATATAACTTATACATTTGGTAGCCATGGTTTCAGTAATTTGTGTTACTGTTTATGCAAATGGTTGGGAGAATGAGTAATCATAGTATTAAAGAAGCAGTTTGGAGAAATTGAACATAAAACCACTAACAAACAGTGCCAAAGAGCTGAACACCTTGCAGATCATGTTTTCTCTCCTGACCCAGTGTCAATAATATGAACTATTGAATGTAAAATGGCTGTATAAAGTCACGGGGTGGAGAGCTTGAGCACTGAAGCAAGCTCTCCACTTCAGAATTCCCCTCAACTGAATGATGACACTGCATAAAGGACACTTACTTGAGGAGTCTACCATCAGAAGTAGTCTGATGGTAGATTCCCTCCTGCCTGTCTCTACCCTAAGATCTAATTTAATAATCCTAGAAACCTGACTTAACTTGTTAAAAACTTTAATAACTGCACAAGCTACTATGGCGTGGAGTAGCTTAGCTCCCAATGCCCGCCCAGGCAAGTCAGTAGCATCTGCAGTTAATTTACATATTACTAAAAGTTTTTAACAAGTTAGGTTAGGTTCCAAGATGATTAAGTTACAGATTAGGGCAGAGGCAGGCAGGAGGAATCTACCATCACATCTACTTCTGATGATAGATTCCTTATGGAAGGTTTATTTTTAGCAGTATCACTAACCAGTCCAAGGGGTGTTCTGAGGTAGGAAGAACTTTCCTTCAGAGCTTGAGGGTTCTCCACTTTCAGCAAATGATGATATTGATTATTACAAGTTATACAATTTTCCAATATACTTTCTGTATCAATTCCTCATGGTTTTCTAGACTTCTGTTTGTTGTTCTTCTATGGAAAGCCTCTAAGTTTACTTCCAGTGCATAGAAATCTATCCATGATCTTGTGAAGGACACGTAGACGCACAAGGCATTATTATACACAGGGTAATTGGAAGCGTGTGATAATAACAGCTCCTGCACCTGTGTGTCCGTCACATGACCATGGACCGATTTCTATTCACTGGAAGTAAACAAAGAAGCTTCCTATAGAATGACAGCAAGCAGAGATATAGAAAACCATGAGGAATTGATACAGAAATTGTGATGAAAATAGTATAACTTTTCCTTACACAAATCATATCAATTATTTTCTGCAAGTGGACAACCCCTTTAACTCTCTGTCTCTGTGACTTTGCACAACAAAACTTCATCACTTCAAAGCTAATGTTCTGGATGATACCTTTATTCTGTGTCATAAAAGAACATGATCTGGAAGTTGTTAAGCTGCTTCACAGCACTGATTTGTAGCTCTGTTAGGTCAATTTCTGCAAACATGAAAAGTTTTCCCCTTAAGTTATGTGGCATTTACGAGGATTGTCATCTCAATTTTCTGTAATTCAGATGTTAATTTTCTGCCATGAGCTATAGCTTCTGTATACTTATGGTGGGTCCATGGTTTCTCATATTGATGTCAGTGTATAATGTTAGGACGCATGAGAGCTCCAGCTTGCAGTTCTGAACTAAGAAACTATGCAGTGCCCAGAGATAGTGATGAGGTACTGAACCCTATAGAGAGAAATAAAAAAAATAGAATAGCAGTTTAAAATAGAGCACAAAAAAATCAATGTCCATGACAAAAAATAATTAACAAAAAAAAATATTATTGCATGTTATCCATTTTAACTGCTTTCAATTGCGTTTGTTCCAGAAAGCAGAATAAAATACTTAAAGGGGTTTGCCCATGAAAGACAATTCTCAAATTTCAATCCCCCAGTGATATTTACACAATAAAGATCATTTTTAACCCATTACTTTACAATTTATGTGCAGACAATGTCTAAGCAGACACTTCATGATCCCTCTAGTTCTGTTTTATACAGTGTGAAAATGTGGTTAGATTATCAGAGTACAGGTTCATATGCATTTTAATTTAGCCTCTGAACATTCACTAGTATCTGAAACATAGAAAGAGAGCAGTGGATAAGACCTTATCTGTCTGTAGCTTGTAATTTTCTCTCCTCAAGCTGCTTGCGTGGTAGGAAGTCTGTGTGTGAGCTCGTCTTGGAATGCAGGGGAAAGGGGGCACTGAAAGAGGGAGCTCAGTGCAAGTCAGACAGGAGGAGAATATATGTCTTCCTGACCCGAAGTCAGAAGATTCACGGTTGGAACCACAGGGGCAACCAGACTGATAGAGACAGGTTGGAATTGTACCTGTGAAATGCTGTATTTTTGTTAATAACTAAATTAGAGAATGTGTTATTTTGTTATACTGAGTATATTTAGAATTCTTGTCTTTGTGGGAATACCACAAGGAGAGGATAGCTCTCAGTAATGAGTTCTGTGGGGACCGAATGCTTAAAGAACAGGAAGTCTGTGAAGCAACTTTCACACCAGCTCATCACATGGAGTCATTTAGCACAATTGAGATTGCATCTTAGGAATAAATTAACTTCATATTCAATCCAGCCTAAAATGTGTCAAAAATGTGAGTGAATAAAAGTACACTTTGCATTAGCTTTTATTATTTGTCATAGGGGGTTATGGATGTTATAATTTAGGAAATTTAATAAGAATAAAACTCATCTACCTGTCCCAATCCTGAAACACTCAGTTTCATGTTACCAAAACCTATGAATACAGCATTAACCACTTCGCGACGGGTTGCGCTGCATGGAGAGGGCTCACGAGCTGAGCCCTCTCCATGCCGGTAGGTCTTTACTGCATATTGCAGCAAATGCTTACCGCAACACCCGCAATCGGTGCCGGCTTTGCCGGCAGCCTCAAGAAGATAGCGGCGCATGGGCACCGCCATCTTACCTGGGATCGGCGCTCCCCGTGACGTCATCGGGGGGCGGCGATCAGTCTCCATGGTAGCCTCGGGTCTCACGAAGACCCGAGGCTATTTCGTTTTAACCCCTTCATTACAATGTGCTGATAGCACATTGTAATGAATGAAGAGGAAAATCCCCATATTCTGCCATACTGTATTGGCAGTATATGATAGGATCGATCAGACAATCTAGGGTTAAGTACCCTAGGGAGTCTGAAAAATAGTAAAAAGAAAAATAAAAAAAAAAGTTTTAAAAAAAATTATAATAAAAAACCCTAAAATTTTCAAATCACCCCCTTTCCCTAGAACTGACATAAAAAACAGTAAAAGTCATAAACACATTAGGTATCGACGCGTCCGAAAATGCACGATCTATAAAATATGATAACGGTTTTTCAATGTGTTTAACCCCCGTAACGGAAATAGCGCCCAAAGTCGAAAATGCACTTTTGCCATTTTGAAAAATATAAAAAATCTATAAAAAGTGATGAAAAGGTCGTACGTCCTAAAATGATATCATTGAAAATATTATCAAATTTCGCAAAAAATGACACCACCCACAGCTCCGTACACCAAAGTATAAAAATGTTATTAGCGCCAGAAGATGGCAAAATCAAAAAAATAATTTTTGTACAGTAGGTTTAAATTTTTGTAATGTATGAAAAACATTATAAAACCTTTACAATTTGGTATCCCCTTAATCGTACCGACCCAAAGAATAAAGTAGACATGTTCATTTGGGGCGCTCAGTGAAGACGTAATATCCAAGCCTACAAGTAAAATGGCGCAAATGCGTTTTTTTCACCTTTCATGCTCTGGAATTTTTTTCCCGCTTCCGAGTACATGGCATGGAATATTTAATACCATCACTATGCAGTGCAATTTGTTACGCAAAAACAAGCTATCACACAGCTCTTTTCGTGTAAAAAATAAAAAAGTTATACATTTTTGAAGGTGGGAGGGAAAAATGGACATGAAAAAAAAAGGAAAAGAGGCCCGGTCCTTAACTGGTTAATTGTGAAATGGAGAACTTCTTATCCCACATTTGGGCACTACTAAGCTACTTGGGATGAATTGAATACAGTAGTGTGTAAAAGTATTGAACACATCAACAATTTTCTAAATGAATATATTTCTACAGGTGCTATAATATGACATTCTCACCAAATGCTGTTAACAACCCAACCAATCCACACCATCAAAGAAATTAAACCAGAATTGTCCATAAATTAAGCTGTAATAATAAGAAATGATAGGGTAAAAGTATTGAACATGATAAGAATTGGTAAAAAAACAAAGCCATGGAAAAGTCACAAAAATAATTCACTCAACCTCCATGGCCTGAATGCATACTCACCACCCAAGACCCCTTTGCTTTAAAAAGCTAACTCAACAACATTTAGACAAGCATGTGAAATACTGGGAGAATGTATTGGTCAGATACACCAACATTTTACTCTTTGGATACTTAATGCATGCCATGTATGGAGGCCAAAAGGAACTGCATATCAACCCAACAACAACCATGCAAACAGTGAAGTTTGGTGAGATGGTGGGATGGGTGTGTGGCTGCTTTTCAGCATACAGTGATGCCAAACTTCGTATCATTTATAAAAGGATTATAGACAAATGTACCAAGACATTCTTGAAATATGCTGCCATCTACAGGATGTTGCACATGAAACGAAGGTGGGAACATCAGCAAAACAGTGATCCAGAAATCTCAATAGACAGTGGTAAATTTAGACTAGACAGTCTGAGGAGTAACATCGACAGCAGATAGAGTATTGGCTACTGCTGATGTTCAGGATGTTCCCCCAGTGATGGCACTGTCCTTATATGGACAATGTGATCACTGGAGATTTCCCTCAGTGTCCGCTCAGCGGAGGCCAATACTTTGTATCCATCTTCCATTGCATCCAATGGCCTCTGCTGAATGACATATACGTAGAATAGAAATATGCAGCAGAAGAGAAATATGGAGCTGAAAAGAAAGGTGTAGCTTGCTGCATCTTTCAATTCTGTGTTTTTTTACACAGTTTACAATGTGCAGGCAGTACAAGATAGATTCTGTAGGTTTGCTCCTGAGTTGAATTTGTATGCAAGTCAGAACTGTATATTTTATTTTTGTAACCCCAGACAGAATATTTTTGGTCTTTGTGACAATTGCATTTTAAAAATGTTGGGTTGTCATAACAACCAAGATTAACAATAAAGCTTAATTGCAGACACCTTTTATTACTGTTACAGCTGATCATTGAAGCGTCCCTTTGTAACTAGGGGTCGTCTGTAAGTCGGATGTTCTTAAGTAGGGGACCGCCTGTATACTGTACAGATGGAAGCGAAAAGGATGCCTCATTCAGCCAGTATATTTCTAAGTATACATTCAACACATATGTTGGGAGCTTTCTGGTAATATACGCTGAGCATTTAAACAAAGAAGTGATGTGAATGTAGCCTAATACTCTTGTTATGTGGTTACGGTTTTGGTGCACATTGAAGCAAAATTCTGGCGCGATTGGCTTGGTAAATATCCCCCAATGTGTGTTTCTCTGCCTCAGTATACACATCACTGATAACAATGATCTTTGTTTTCTATGTTACACATTGTAAAAACATTTACATTACGAAGAGAGGCAAATAAGCATTTATGTGAATACAGAGCTTGGAGTGAGGAAGAAAACTTCCCATTAGCTGCCTGTGTCTCTCCTCCTGTCTTTCACTCAACTCCTGATGATTATTCCACATAGACTTCTATGGACACAAGTAGTCTGAAACCTCTGTGATCAGCAGCTTTTTTTCTCTCCATTTTTACTCTATTATCCACTTACAGTATGCAAAGTTTGCAGAATGTATAACATTTTGCTTTGGGAAATAAGGGACACAGAACCCTGGTTATAGAAGGGTTAAATACTTTTCACAAATAAACATGTCAAAATTAAAACAAAAATAATATTATTGGATGCTGTGAACTAGTTAGTTTCCCTCATATCTGTCATTAGCATCTATACTCATCCATCAAAAATGGTCACCAGTTTAAGCTCTCAGTGAGTAAACATGAGAAAAAAGGGTTTTTCTATCCCATGAGGATGTTGACTCTCATCACGGTCATTACTCTTTAAACATATTGAAGGGGGTATTATTTACAAGTCCTTTGACTTTTCATATGCCACTTTGCAAATAGCAAAGAAATGGGAAACATTCCAACATTGCTGTTGAGATAGTTAAAAGGCCATAAAATCAGTTCTTATATTCAACATGTCTCCAAAGGAAAATGCTTAGTGTCAATATACTGGCATTTTACAGTGATGTAGGGACCACCTATAGTATGATAAAGTACATGACAAGCAATAAGCATATGCAGACATTTATACTAGTGGAATATTTCAATTACCTGTATTTATAGGTTACAATCCAACTGATTGTTCTTCATCACTGTACACAATGATGGCTTGAGTTTCCAAAATATAAGTTAGGTGTCTGGTGACAGATAAGGCACTTAGAGCCCTCTCTGTGGGCCTGCAGGGCAGTCACTCCATCATGGACTGACTGCATCCTCCTGCAGTCCCAAGCACCACAGTATGTTGACTCGGAATTTAAAATTGACTCGGACTGCAGGGGGTTGGGGAGGTGAAGACTATCTTTGGTGCTTCTTCTTAAAGGGGACCTGTCACCAGATTTTGACCAATGCCTGCTGATAAAGTCCTCCCCATATCACCCAAAATTAGCTACCTGCGAGGCACTGTACCATAATGTACCTAATATGCAAATGAGCTTTTGTGACTCATGTCAGGCTGGCAGTGAACCACGACCCATTATTTAGATTGACAGCTCTGTGTCTTTTCAAATTACTGCTCTGCCTCCTTGTACTTAGGGACTGTCTGATAATATTCAACTACAGACATATAAAGCTCTATGTACACATGGAAAATATGGTATAAATTTTTTTACACAGTGCCTTGTGTTACATTCATGTTATGTGACCAGAGTGACATTGCAGGTCCTTTAGCCATCTAATAATAGCAAACTGTACACCATGTAAGTGATTACATGAAATCACAGCAGCCTCCATGGAGGATGGAGAGGAGTAGAAGTCCATGGAGGCAGTTGTGACTTCATGTAGTCAGATACTTGCATGGGGTACAGTTTGCTATTGCTAAAGGACCTGAAATGATGTCACTCTGGTCACATGACATGACCAGTAAGAAGGCATAAGGCATGGGCAGTATTAGATGGGAGGGGCGGGCTGAGCAGGACACACCCCCTCTGATGCCATATAAAATAAGATAAAAGGTTATTTATGTGGATGTAAGCGAAACTATTTTTAGCTAAAAGAAGGATGTCAGTTAGTTGATAGAGCTCTATAGGAGCCTGTCACTGGCTGTATATGTGCAAATGTTCACTTTAAGGTCTTTTAATGGTACCAATATCCAGGAGGAGGGGCAATAAAACTATTGATGGGGGAAATATAAAACATATTTTGGGGGGCTAAATATGTAGGGGGGGGGCACAGGAATGAGAAAGGGTTAAGAGGGGCACTTATCCAATTGAGGGCATGTAGAGGGCACACAATTTGAGAGGAAACATCCACATGATAGGGACAAAAATGAATTAATTAGTATTTGACCAGTATTTTTTCAGTGTTTCTTCAGTATTTGCATTCAGTGATATTATTTCTATAGGACAAAAAATTGATCAGTTTTTGCATTGTATAAACAAAAAACATTAAATGTAAATACAGGTGATATATTGATGCATTCTGTATTTGTAAATAGTTGTTTAAAATCTCAAAAACATTTACCTTGGGTGAGGTTAGACTGTTGAGATGCAGAATCAGCGCTTAAAGACAACCTTCCCCCCTTGGCCAGTCTATCACACAATAAGGTGATGTGTTTCTTCAGCTTGGATGTATCTTTTGGAATGGTCAGCTGGCTGGTGAGGTTTAATGCTTGCTCTTTAGAACTCTTAGATAAACATGTCCTCAAAAGGTGAGACAATGCAGCATCCACTGATTCTTCCCAGCCCTGATTAAATAAGGAGTAGTACAACAATTAAATATCTGCAGTGTAGACATTCCATGGCCCAGCATTCCACGCAATAGAAAGAAAACCATATAGCATTTCATAGTTTACACTACTTGTGAGTTTATAAGTGTTCAAATATCAAATATAATATTAATTTAGTAGTTGTGTCATCTATAAAATACATCTTTGAGACTTTATAGTGTAATAGAACAAAAAATCTTGTTTTTAATATAATTGTAATGTTTTTACCAGCAACATCCAAATAATCCCCCCCCCCAACACTTTGCTTTGAAAGGGAATTCAGTAACAGGTACTTTCTTCTTTCACTGAGCTTAAGCATACAGCTCTATCTTAAAGAGTTTCAATACCGGAGCACCACTTAAACCTTGAGAGGCAGCCACGCAATGATTATTCTCCTGTCAAACTAAAAAAAAAACACAAAAAAACTAAATTCCTTATTTTTATTCAATATGTTCTTATGGTAGTTATTTGATGCTACCAGAATATTCTGCACAAACATATCCAGATAAGTTAGGAGCAAAAAACCTCCCTGAAACAAGGAAGAGGCACAAAAGAATAAATACGAGGCTAGGCTTCTTAATAATTTTTTTCTTAATTTGACTATATCTATGTGACAAATATGAACAGATAATAGAACTAAAACTAGAAAAAAATGAAGGTTAAAAAAAAAAAGAAATGCAGCTTCAAGATGAACAATGATTTTGTACAAGAAGTGTAGATTATACAGGAGTAACATGGTGATGTATCACTTGTTACTGCATTACTTGTGTCTGCCGGATAATGTAGTTTTAATGATATAAAATATCTCTACAATTGCAGTGTATTGTAATGCTTCAACCATAGGGTGTTGCACACAGAGCAAGAGACACGGAAGGAAGGAAGGTAGTATTAACAGTATTTACTGGAATGGAAGCAGTAAATTTGCTGGTTATCTAAAGATCAAAATAGAACAAAATGACTCAAAACATTTAGAAGTAGATTCCCTGGTGACTATATATCGTATAATGATACAACCTACAATGCAAGCAGAAAAGGACCACCCACATATAAAATGATTGTAGGGTTCAGTCTAGAAATACATAAAGACTTCATAACTATAATGTAAGGAACAATATAAATGCCGCAAAATATATTTTAATTACAAGCAGGGCATGGTCGCACACAGGCTACTCTATAAAAGCCTGTTATTTCATATGATGTCAGATCACCCAAGGAAAATGCTAACATTACTATTATATCATATGCTCAAAGAATTCACTTCATGGAATAAAAATAGATTCATGCGAAATATAAGTGATGTACACTATACGAAGTCTGTTAATTTGGTTTATTCTTGCTGGAAAATAACACCTACCACCAGGATGAAGGATTGTAAACCGAGCACACAGACATGCAGTTGTGTCCCCCCCCTTTGACAGGATCTGCTCTTCTTTTATTTTCTTATGCCCTGGTTTTTGCAAAAAAAAAAAAAAAAGGCTTTTAAAATTATGCAAATAACCCTGAAGGGCTCTGTGCTCGATAGGTGTTAATGAAAGCTGGAGCCCCTCGGGTTCTAATTTTTAAAGCCTTTTTTTGGGGGGGTTGAACATTCCAAGCTGTGTGTATGATGTGAGTTGGGCGCATTACACACTCAAGTATGAGAGGAGCCTTAAAGGTTGATCACAAGACAACCGATTCTGAAGGTTACTATGGATTGATGTAGAACTGGTTCCTAGAGTTATTTTATCTGGGGGTCCAAAGGTCTCAGTCTGACAGTATGACAGGAATCTTATCTGAATTACTACTTATCACTCTAATCAATCTACAGGACTGAAAGCCCTTCCTCTTTACCGCTTTATACAGTGTAACACTGTCACTAAAAAAATCTCAACCCTGCCAGCCTATAATTTACTTCTCATGATGACTTAACAAAATTTTGATTTAAAAAAATATTTTTTTTTCTTGTTCTTGTTTAGTCTCAGCATTTTCCTTTTGGTTTTTAACATAAAATGCCAGTAAACATCATTCAAGAAAGATGACTCCTGACTGTAATGTGTTTTGTAAACAGTCTGCTTGTAGACAATGAGTAGTTTTGGTTTTTGTCATCTTTTAGCCATCACATATTAAACACAATGATGAGAATTTCTGTATGATGTGCATGGTTCTTTATCTTAGACAAAGTTTTAAGTTCCACTTAACTGAAGTTCACAATATTATCACATCAGTGTAGGTTGGCTAAACTGCAGATGCCAATGTGCTACCATGGAATGACATATATTACGAGCAAGGATTCAATAACCACAAATGGTGTTATGGAATAAATTATGATGCGCCAAGTTTTTTTTACTGAAATTTTCTTGTCATGTATTCATAAACAATCATTTCCATATTGGAGGCTCTTATATTGTTCAGTTTTGGCTGGAGGCTTTCCCTAACCCTTGTCATATTTTCTCTGATGTCTCTCTATACAGCGGGGGGGGGGGGGGGAGTATTTAGTCAGCCACCAATTGTGCAAGTTCTCTCACTTAAAAAGATGAGTGAGGTAATTGACATCATAGGTAGACCTCAACTATGAGTCACAAAATGTGGAAACAAATCCAGAAAATCACATTGTCTGATTATTAAAGAATTTATGTGCAAATTAGGGTGGAAAATAAAGTCACACTCCAAACTCCACTATGGTGAAGACCAAATAACTGTTAAATGGCACCAGAAACAAAATTGTAGACCTGCACCAGGCTGGCAAGAATCTGCAATAGGCAAATCAACCATGGTACCAATAATTAGAAAATGGCAGACAAGACCACTGAACTCCCTCAATCAGGGGCTCCATGCCGGGTCTCATCCGGTGGGGTCAAAATGATCACAAAAATCATTAAAAAAAATCTCAGAACCACATTGGGGGACCTAGTGAAAGACCTTCAGAAAGCTGGGACTAACACACTATGCCACCAGTCACTCCTGCAGCTTCAGATGTGTCCTCTGCTTAAACTTGTACATATTCGAGCCTGTACGAAATTTACTAGAGAACATTTTGTGTATTGGAAGAATGTCATATGGTCAGATGAAACAAAAGTAGAACTGTTTGTCCTGGGTGTATCTGAACCTAAGACAACAGGACACCCCTTGTGTCGCATTGTTCGTTTTTCTGAGGGATTTACCATCACAATATCAGCAGGAAGAATCGTCAAGTGTGACCTATGTTTTTCCCATTAGTTCTCTGCCAAAGAAACGCAAATTGCTTCCCTATGTAGTCCCCTACAATGTAATCTCTGCATACTGTATCTGTTATATAATATATCTGTTTATAATATCTATATATATAATCTTTTGTGTGTACTGTTTTGTCTAGTGTGGCCCTTACAGGCAATTATATTAAGTAATTAACCTGCGCTTTTTCTCTTTCTCTATCCACGAACGTCCGATGGTTATAAATACGCGACAGTGACTCTAACTCGAACTCACTTCCACTTCCTTTGCCTCCAAGAACCCCCCAATTTTGATGTGCTCCGTGAATTAACCTCAGCACTTTTCTGTGTATAAAAACCACAAATGTCGATGTCAGATCTTAAACTAAAAGTATCACTCCATTAATATAGTACATGTAATAAAGAATGATAAGCAGTGTATAGCAAAGAACTCAGTGCATCTCTTTTTTTACCATTTATCAACACATATTTGATAATAATATATGTATGGAAATAAAGCATTCACTAGTCAGGTCGTCATTCGTTGTTCTCCATCATTTCATTTTGTGGAAACTGATGTCTCATTGGTTCTTGACTGTCTCCTCAGCAAGATTTAAAAGGATAGTAGTGATTAGACACATGGACCTCACAGTTTTTCCGAGCCCCAAGGAAGAGTGAACACAGAAATAAGATATAGAAAGGCAAGACAAGAGTTTAATGGGTTTCCCAGAGATTAAAAATAGACCTCACTGGCCTTAAAAAATACAAGCCCTCATGAAAGTTTAAGTCATTTGTTTTAGGCATCTCTTGCTATAAAAAAAGAAAGCTCAAATTTAAATTTTTTGTGACATCCATCACACTTTGTTTATGTACTGTTCGTGTGTACGATAACAGTATATCAATCTATACATAATACGCTAGCTGTATACCAAATTGGTTTTGCTCTGGCATACATCAGTGGGCGGATTAAGTGTCCCATGGGCCGGGCTGTTCACACAACTATCGCCCCCATTGTCCAACGTAACCTTGGCCGAATTGTTCAGGACCATAGTCAACTCTATATCCTCTATAACCCTTAATCTTTCCTTTCATAAAAGTTATTTAATGAATGAACTAGAAGTGTGGTTCTTATAACCCATCTATATGAAAGTTGAACTTTCCCTAACTGCATGAAAACCGTCCACCATGACTGCCGCGCCGCCAGACCAGATCTACCATACATGCAGCAGACGTGGATGCTGCCCTGCCTCTGTGCTCGCGGCGGAACTCCCCTCATCTTTACATAATTGTGTATAAGACAAGAGATCCTAATTTTACCCCCCAAAACACTGGGAAGTTATTTACTGGAGTACAAGCCCGAGGGAAAAATGCAGCCTCTAACTCTAATAAAATGGCCAGCAGCAGCGCCCTATTAATGAAAGGTCCTTCAGCAGACGTGCTCCCTTTACTGAAAGAGCCTCAGTAAAGCCCCCGTTTATTGGAAATGTCCACAGCAGGATCCCCCCTTTACGGGAATGTCTACTTAGGAGTGTTCCCCCTTATACTAAAAGTCCCGCAGGGCCCCCTTTACTGAATGTCCCCATGAAAATCACATCTTTATTAAAATGTCCCCACACACATGCCCCCTTTCCTGAAATGTCCTCGCACAGCCCCCGTTTACTGAATGTCCACGCACATGCCCCCTTTACTGAAATGTCCTTATCACTGCCTTTCCCCCATTACTGAAATGTCCACAAAAACCCATTCCCCCCTTATTGAAATGTCCACAGCACCTGCCCCCGTTACTGAAATGTCCACACACAATGCCCCCTTTATTGAAATCCACACACATGCCCCTTTACTGAAATGTCCACAGCAGTCCCCCTTTAATAAAATGTCCACAACATGCCCCCTTTATTGAATTCACTCTGGGCCCGCCCGGAAGAACCGGATCTGTGGGGCCGGGGAAAAGAAGGCAGAAGGTGAGTCACCTGGAATTTTTTTTTTCAGAAAACCTGAATGGGGGGGGGGGAATTTGTTTTGGGGGGCGGTTCTTCAAAAAGGCCTTATGAAAGATCCCCATTGCCATACATGGATATGTAAGTTGTGAATAAAGTATAGATGATATGCTACATTGCTTATTAATAGAATTTCCTCTCTCTATATCATGCCAAAAGAAATCTGTGCAATTCATGTTTAACATATGAATTTAGCCTAATATGTGGCAATACAATAATACCCATCGCCCGCCGCATGTTCAGTGCCATCTTTCTTCCGCCTGTAGCTTCCGCATGGTCTGCAGACTCTTTCCCAGGAGATACCTGGAGATGTTTTGCTCCCCAAAGCCATCAAGCCTGCCTGCCCCACCCCTTCCTGGGACTCTCATTACCCCAACCCGCAACATCCAACATAAAGCCCTGATCACAGCACAGCCCATGACTGCATGGAGATTCATTCAGGCCAAAATGAATCAGGTACTCTCAGGAGAACTCGATAAGCTAGGATCAAGCCACCGGACATCCTAACGAATAATACCAGTGGGAGAAAATGTCTTAACTATTGAAGACCAACTCGAGAGCAAACCAGAAAATTGATAAACAGATCATTTCTGATGAGGATCAACCTGGAAAAGACAGGATTACTGGGCCTCTGATGGTAACTCAGTCCGATGGACTACCAAGGACATCATGGTCCAAGCTCAGGTAATCCTTACCATCAAAGAGTAGTCCTACGGAAAAAGTTGACAAAATTCCTAAGCTATTCTTTATGGACTCTTTAATGGATTGTTTGCAGATATTGGTCCCTTCCAGATCACATAAGTGTAGTGCCACTGCATCCTACTTTGTCAAGTTTCTTCAACATTACTTTTTACACACGATGGCCCTTCCATTGAGCCTCTTGTTTCAATATAACAACAGACACTTAGTTTGTATTTGTTTCAGGAGGGGAGAAGCTCCTCATCTCAACTGGAATTTTGTTGCTAGCTTTTGCTAAGTAACTGACCCTTGTAAATCCTGCTAGGTCATCATCGAACAGACTCTCAACATTTGAATTGGATTTAATGGTTTTCTGTCTATGCCTTTGTAAGACGCTACAATTATTCAACTACAACAGCAACTACCAGTTTTTATCCCTGAGACATTAAAGACATCTTCTACCAGCAGGATTAAAGATTGTAAACAAGCACATGTACAGCTGGGGTGCGTGCCCCTCTGGCAGGATCCTCCCTTCCTTAAACTTTCTTGTGCCTTGTTTAAAAAAAAAAAAAAAGGTTTAAAAAATTATGCAAAAGAGCCTGAGGGGCTCCAGTTTTCCATTAACACCCAATTCCCCTACGGGACTGCTAGTACTGCATCATTGACAACTGACTGCTAGGTTCTTGGAGACTGGTATTACCCGTAATTTTCCGGACTATAAGGGACGTTAAAAGGCCTGCATTTCCCTTGAAATCCAAATGCGCCTTCTATCCGTTGCGTTGCGCCCTATGTATGGCACAGGGCAGTGGACCATACTTACATAGGTGCCCTAACCGGCGACCGAGACCGCAATCTCCAGCAGGAAGTTGTTCGTGCGCGTGGTCTGCAGTTGCCCGCTGGAGTCTGCTGTCTCCGTTACGGGGACCTATGTAAGTATGGTCCCTGCCCTCCTCCACCTCCACCTCACCTTCCCCACCTCCCTTCCCTCCCGCGTCGCCGCGTCTCTTCTCGGCGTCGCGTCCCGTCGGGTCTCCAGCTCTCCCACCTGACCTCCGCCCGCCCCCGACCTGCGCCTTATAAGTCCGATGCGCCTATATATTGAATTATTCATATATAAGGCGCATCGGACTAATGCGCATCGCCTTAATATTCCGGTGCGCTCTATTGGCCGGAAAATCGGTATTTGTCTTTATGCCTTAGTCTAATTAAAACTATTTTAGCGATGTTGGCTGTTTACTGTTATTTCTATATGTTTTGTATATATGGTGTGTACCCATGACCCCTTCCCTTCCTCTCTTTCCATACTTCATCTTCCTAATTGAAGAGCTTTTTTGACTTCGTCCTCATGGGCAACTCCCTCGTACTCACTATTATGTAGTGTTCCATAATGCTTAGGGTTTCATTTCTATTACAAGTTGATAAAAGCTGATCTAATTTTTACGAAAGAAACATATTTGTCTCAGCCACATTATATCCATGGCATGTTTCCCACAATGCCAAAGGAATCAATGGATCCTAAAACCACAAAACGACCACTCAGAATATCCATCTAAAGGCCATTTCCCTAATAAATATGAGTTGAAAATTATGACTAAAATTTAAGCAACCCGGATCCATACTTTCCTTGCTGCATATATACATAGCGATTAGATGGGCTTTATTCTTTATCGGCAAGCTAATGCCTGAAGGGATAGATATTGATATAATCTCAGTTATGGAATCTGGTTTTGATTGGGGTAGCAGATCTGGCATGCTTTGAGTTTTAGATTTACAAAAACTTTGATTTGCTATATTTAGTACTGTTTTAAATATGATCTTGATTTCATGGGCTTTGGGTCTTCAATATCTGCTATGATTTGGGTTGAAGGGCTGTTGATTGATGAGATAAAGGATCATAGAAAAACGAGACCGGACCATAGAAGGGAATGATTTTAAACCTTTGAAGAGTTGCCCCGCAAAAACCGGGATGGAGAGCGGGTATTTGGCTACAATATGGCCCACCTCATGAGTGCCTTTGGTGCATCACTAACGATGGTGGATTTTAGGGAGGTACGACACCCCATTCTAAATTACTCAGATCTCAGAAGGCCCTAAAGGTTTGACCTCTAAACTGCTAAAAGTTTAGATATTGAAAAATCAAAGTGTAAGGCCCCATACGTTATGAGAAATGGAAAAAAAGAGACTTAAATTGACCTGTCAGAAGAGGAATGGAAATTGAAAAAATTCAACTATCTATGATCACATGTCTAGACGAAGAACTTATCATACAGGATATCTCAAATTTCTTAATCATAAAGTTGCACTATAATATACCCCAAAAATCTATAATTTGGTCGTCCATGAAAAAGTAAAGTTCCAAAAGGTGAATGGGATAGATTCGACCAATACAACATGATGTGGCGATGCCCTACGTTGGTGCGGTATTGAAAACCCATTCTTGATGCATAAAAATATTCTCTGGATTATATCTACCTGACAACGCTAAAAACTTGTCTTCTTGAGACCTAAAATTGGGGTAATTTGGCCACCAACAAAAAAGAATAGGCTAAGCGATGAAGGGCTGTTGATAGCACGTAAGCGTCCCCTGTTCAATTTGGAACAAATAAAGATCCCCTAGGCCTACAACGCAATGGAGGAAACAATGATAGAACTACACGAGCTCAATTGAGATTAAGGCTAGTAGATAGAAATTACTGTTGCCTGAATAGATCAATGCTAGTTAAGGTTGTGCTTGAAATGGAGGATAGTCCTAACATAGGCTACTAGGACGTCAACAGTCGTATTGGGGAGCGGGGTGGGTCAGGGTAACCTGAAGGGACAAAGGAAAAAAAAAGATGTAATTCTAAGTGGGCAATGACCTAAGTGCAAGAGGTAACCTAATAATTGAAGTTAATGCAATAATGTTATACTGTTACGGCTGTATGAAATTCTGAGATTGCAATCTTCTTTTTATAATTGTATTTGTTGTCAATAAATACCTTTTGCATCTATCAATAAATATTATTACAAAAAAAAAAAACACCGGGCCAGCCATCTTTCTACCTGCCATGCATTTGCACTAGCAGTTTGACCTGCTTTTGCAACTTATTCAAAATGTGGACTTTTTAGTGGAATTACGAGGGGGGATGAGCACCAAATCCTGCTATTTTTTTGCAAGGTAATACTTTTTTTTCTTTCTCTCCTTACCAATCACTTTCACAACCTGTTGATACTCTTGGCAAGTTTTGTGGTAAAATCTATCTGGGTTTAGAGGTGGAACCAACGCACAAATCCACTGCAATTTAATATAGGCTTCCTATACAGACAGTTAATTATAACGCTTCGGCATTCTATGAACCACGTGTTTCTTTCTACCTTTTCTTAATGAAATTGACACTTGTGTACACTTCTTTATTAAAAAATAAATCCCATTGCTTTGTAAACTTGAGAGTGATATCACAAATATTGTCTCAATGTCCCTCCTGTCATGGCTAGACGCATTGCAGCTAGAAAGATGACACATAGAATTCTATCTATTATCTCTCACCTATCGAAAATTCGATCTCATTTCAGTCGCAAGTTAATAGTTTTAATTGTGTAGGATCAACATCTGGAATAGAGCCTCAGGATGATGCAGAAGGGTTAGCCCCTTGGCAGACATGACATCAATATATGCTCTCAATACACTCGCAATGGATTAGATTGGATTGCTACCGCTTTGTCAACGACTTCCCATTGAAACTTTATAGTTGGATGAAACCACACTTATACCTCCAATGCTGTCACTATTTGTGTTCCAAGATTAAGCTTTGTGGAATCTTTAATTTCCTCCCACAAACCATGTGCATGATAGTTTTGTTACCCTTGATTTTCCCCTCCTGGTTTAAGACAACCATATTGGGTTGAACTAGCCGTGCTAACCAACTGGAGCATCCCCACTTCACCTTTTAGGCTGGTACAGGGGCTTAATGTGTGTTTCGATCAAGCAACAGATTTTAAAAGGGTCGGTTGGGACCACTTCCCACCAACATTTTTCAAATCTTGCTGCCTGATATTAGAGGAGTTTGTTGAATGTTTGGGACATTATTGCACCCCTCCGTAGCACGAGGGAATCCCCTCGTAGCACGTCTACAATGATTGAATTGACGGTTGATTTCAACAGTCTAAGTGTAGTTTATACCAGTAAATATTCTTAGCATAAAAATTTACATATACTTGTACTTTGGAAACTCCAATATACCCTTTATGCATCGTGAAATCAGCACTTTGGATAATGATTAATGATAGTGTTGGTGGCCTTTAATTGGGGTCTGTAGACAAGTTTGAATGCTAATGGCCCTTGTGCTCTCTGACTACAGGAGGCTCTTAAAGAATGGTAAGCTCTTGTTTTTTCTTTGCTGCCGCTTGTTTCCCCACTATTGAGAGCACCACTTTGTCCCTTCAATCCATTTACCCATGTTTCACACACTTTCTCAGCCACCGCCCCTTTTCTCCGTTTGTCTCGTGCTTATAGTATTAGGTGTTTTTTATGTTCCTGTATTGGTAACCTTTATTTTTCTCTCTTTTTTTCTTATTGTTACCTGTTTTAATCCCTATACTAGAAGCTATGATGGTAGCCTTCTGTCTTGTCTGAACTCTAGCTTCATCCGGTTGATCCGGTTCTCCATGCCGGCTACTACTCCACACCCCAGTAGCCTCAGCCTTAATTTGCATATGTTAGATAACATTTTTAAATTTCTGCTAAATCTTACTTTTGCATAAAAGGAAGTCTGGTAATAACACAAAATATAGTAACAACCTTGGTCTACCTTATTAGGTAGATCAAGAAGACTGGTTTTCCTTTACATAAAATTGAATAATAACTAATACCTTTTTCAATTCTGCATACATGATGTACATGGTCATTGAGGTTGAAATCAAATGCCATGAATACAAATCAGGGCATTTTTACCTACGCTGCACATTGCTGCTGCGCCCGATTATGGCTTATCTTGGGGCTTGCCTCTACACAAGTGTTTATCCTAGGGTTTTCCTCATTGGTTCTTCCTGAGACAGGGAAACAAAAATAAATATAGCTTTTCTTTAACTGTCTTGGTTTATTTTCCCAGAGAAGCAGCGAATATTTACAACGTAATTTAAGCCTATTTTTCGTTATGTTGTTTGTGCTTTAAATTTGTCTCCATGAACACCACTGCTTGAGAATGCAAAACATTCTCCAGGGATTTCTACACTCCTGGCATGAAGCGTCATGCGTCACCCATGACGAACACTAGCGAATGTTTAAGTACATCTAAAACTGTCTGCCAAGTGCCAACCCGTAACTATGCTTATAGTGTGACACAGTAAAAGGATAATAACTATCATGACCATTCCCATGCGAAAGGGAATTGTGTTCCGGATACTAGAATGTTTTTTAACGATACCATATATTTATTTTTTAATGTAGGTTTTTTTTTATACATTTTCATTTCAAAAATCCATTTTTTCTACCACTCTCCTATTAATAACAATTTCAATTACAACGTTCTATCCCTAACCAAACATACATGCTCACTCATACCCACATGCATTGTCTTCCGTTTGGTTCGTTATTAACACCTGCTACTTTGAATGAGAAACAACCCAGCCCCACCATTTTTTCCGTTGTACTCATCGCCTGATTACTACTAGAGCCTCTAGTCATCTGAATCCGATTGCTGGTGGGGAACCATTTATATTGGTGCACCAAGCACCATTCTTAATACTTATCCCAAAAAAAGAAGAAAACCTTTGAAATAAAAGTATCTTGCCCAAAAACATTTGTGACAAGCAATAGGCACCAAATTTTGGATTTGTCTCATAATCTCATATTTGTTTGATAAATATGCATCCTGAAATACACGAAACAATCTCTTCTGCAACTATCTACCGTACCTTACTTTATTAAAAGTAGTGATATCTGCAATATATCTGTCAATACATAGTAGTGACACTTGCAATTTTGTAGAGGTTTCTAAGGAGGAGGTCATCTCATAGCATTACAAATAGAAATTGATAGTAACCCTCTATAGAAATAAAACTATCCTAATCCTTTCCTATTTGTCATCCACCGACAAAGTGATGCCACAGTTATCTACAACACACCCTTACATACATCAATGCATAGAACATTCCGGAAAAACTTCCTGCTATCATACGGCTGATATGAAGAATAATCTTTAATATCGGTGAATAATGGACCTATTTCAAAAGTGATTAATTTCCTGATCTGATTTAATAAAGTAATGTAGAAAATTTGTAAAGTAATTTCCTTTTAGCAATGCTACTTTAAGAGCCAAGCAGCCAAGTGAAACAGCCAAGCCTCTTTCACTCGTCTCCTTGACGTCACAACACCCAACACTAACGTAAGAAGACAAAGGATCGACAGGAAAAAAAAAAATAAGCACATTCTATGTGTGCTCATATACAACTCTGTGACGTCCCAGAAAAGAATTAACTAGAAATGAATAAAACAACATACAGGGATCTATAGTATATTTTTTTTAGGGGTGTCTTATAAAATAAATAATGATTAAATAATCAGTAAAAGTTGTAATAGATCACCTAATAAAGTATAAAAGCACAAAAAAATGTATTGCAACATTATTACAATAAATTGGAAGCATAATTGGAACCTGCACAGTGAACACACGTGTTTAAAAAAAAACAACCTGAATGGGTCAAAAATCCTATACAGATTAATGATTTTCCATTCCACGATCTTAAGAGAGAGAGTTTAATTAATCTTGTCAACAAATCTATATGATTTCAATAAAGCTTCTTAAAAATAGCCATTTAAAATGTAAAAGATGTAATTTTATATTTCCGTACAATGTACATGTAGATCTTCTAATAGTTGTGTGTCTGCTTCACCATATGGTGTATGGCATATTTGGTGCAAAGCATCCTTAGGATCATTCCCTCGACCTTATTGTGGGGTTTGCACCCTGATTACGTCCCCATCGAGGCCAATGCAAGCACCAGACACCTCTTTGCTCACGGCATAACATGGGCTGCTCACTCACTGCAAAAATAGATAGAGGCTGTTCTATCTTCGGCTGCAAGAACTGCTGTGCGCACTGTAACCTACTGGAGAGGGAAGGAGTGAAAGTCACTTTCCATTCTCTTTCACATCACGCCTGCTGATGTGCCCTACATTTATGATGCATAAAACTTAATTATGATAAAACAAAAAAATGAAATCACATACTAGCAAACAATTATTTATTCTTGCAATTAAATTAAATAGATAAAATAATATTTGTGTACATCAAGGTTTATAAAAGGAAATGCAATTAAACAATCTATATTCAACTCATATTGTTGTGTTATATGGTACATACCTTGGCCTTTTACCTGTGGTTCTTGTGTGTAAGCTAGTATCAGCTAGGAAATCCTTAATATAAAAACAGATTAAATACAGGCCTAGCATGTATGTCTATCCCTATTGTTAGTTTTCCACAGATAGGGGACATGTATATTTATTTTGATTATTTTTCTCTCTTATTTTTGCAGGTTTTTTGATTTTTAGACTTTTAGGCACATTTTGCGACTATGCCAGTTCTTAAAAGGAAACTCAAAAATTTTGTAAGAAACCACTATACATGTGCCCCAATATGTATTCTATCCTAAGAATGATATTCTATATGAAAGCATTAGAAGAGACGAAAGAGGATCTCTAATGTTTACTCTGATATAATCTTATAAGCTGTTTTTTTAGCTGAAATGTTCACATATGGGCTTTATTGTAAATGTAAACGATGCATATTCTATTTGTAAATAGGAAGTTTACAATTTATCAACAACTGTTACATTCATAACAGTAATAAAAAGCAACATTTCTAATTATTACACTCACAGGAGATATAAATGGCTCTCAAATCTGGAGGTAGCTGGTAAAATAGGATACAATATGTGAGCTATTGATAGAAGCAGAAATATAACTTATACATTTGGTAGCCAATGGTTTCAGTAATTTGTGTTACTTGTTTATGCAAATGGTTGGGAGAATGAGTAATCATAGTATTAAAGAAAGCAGTTTGGAGAAATTGAACATAAAACCACTAACAACAGTGCCAAAGAGCTGAACACCTTGCAGATCATGTTTTCTCTCCTGACCCAGTGTCAATAATATGAACTATTGAATGTAAAATGGCTGTATACAGTCACGGGGTGGAGAGCTTGAGCACTGACAGCAAGCTCTCCACTTCAGAATTCCCCTCAACTGTAATGATGACCTGCATAAAGGACACTTACTTGAGGAGTCTACCATCAGAAGTAGTCTGATGGTAGATTCCTCCTGCCTGTCTCTACCCTAAGATCTAATTTAATAATCCTAGAACCTGACTTAACTTGTTAAAAACTTTAATAACTGCACAAGCTACTATGGCGTGGAGTAGCTTAGCTCCCAATGCCCGCCCAGGCAAGTCCAGTAGCATCTGCAGTTAATTACATATTACTAAAGTTTTTAACAGTTTAGGTTAGGTTCCACATGATTAAGGTACAGATTAGGGCAGAGGCAGCAGGAGGATCTACCATCACATCTACTTCTGATGATAGATTCCTTATGGAAGGTTTATTTTTAGCAGTATCACTAACCAGTCCAAGGGGTGTTCTGAGGTAGAAGAACTTTCCTTCAGAGTTTGAGGGTTCTCCACTTTCAGCAAATGATTGATATTGATTATATAAAAGTTATACAATTTTCCAATATACTTTCTGCATCAATTCCTCATGGTTTTCTAGACTTCTGTTTGTTGTTCTTCTATGGAAAGCCTCTAAGTTTACTTCCAGTGCATAGAAATCTATCCATGGTCTTGTGAAGGACACGTAACCACAAGCATTATTATACACAGGGTAATTGGACCGTGTGAATAACAGCTCCTGCACCTGTGTGTCCGTCACATGACCATGGACCGATTTCTATTCACTGGAAGTAAACAAAGAAGCTTCCTATAGAATGACAGCAACAGAGATATAGAAAACCATGAGGAATTGAACAGAATTGTGATGAAAAATAGTATAACTTTTCCTTACACAAATCATATCAATTATTTTCTGCAAGTGGACAACCCCTTAACTCCTGTCTCGTGACTTTGACACAACAAACTTCATCACTTCAAAGCTAATTTTCTGGTGATACCTTATTCTGTGTCATAAAAACGTGATCTGAAGTTTTAGGCTGCTTCACGCACTGATTTGTAGCTCTGTTAGGTCAATTTCGCAAACATGAAGTTTTCCCCTTAAGTTATGAGGCATTTCCGAGGATTGTCATCTCAATTCTGTAATTCAGATGTTAATTTCTGCCATGAGCATAGCTTCTGTATACTTATGGTGGGTCCATGGTTTCTCCTATTGATGTCAGTGTATAATTAGGACGCATGAGAGCTCCAGCTTGCAGTTCTGAACTAAGAACTATGGCATGCCAGAGATAGTGATGAGGTATAACCCTATAAAGAGAAAATAAAAATGAATAGCAGTTAAAATAGAGCACAAAAAATCAATTCCATGACAAAAATAATTAACAAAAAAAAATATTATTGCTGTTATCCATTTTAACTGCTTTCAATTTGCGTTTGTTCCAGAAAGCAGAATAAAATACTTAAAGGGGTTTGCCCATGAAAGACAATTCTCAACTTCAATCCCCAGTGATATTACACAATAAAGATCATTTTGAACCCATTACTTTACAATTTGTGTGCAGACAATCTCTAAGCAGACACTTCATGATCCCTCTAGTTTGTTTAATACAGTGTGAAAAGGGGTTAGATTATCAGAGTACGGTTCATGATTTTAATTTGCCTCTGAACATTCACTAGTATCTGAAACATAGAAAGAGAGTCAGTGGATAAGTACCTTATCTGTCTGTAGCTTGTAATTTTCTCTCCTCAAGCTGCTTGCGTGGTAGGAAGTCTGTGTGTGAGCTCGTCTTGGAATGCAGGGGAAAGGGGGCACTGAAAGAGGGAGCTCATGCAGAGTCAGACGGAGAAAATATGTCTTCCTGACCCGAAGTCAGAAGATTCCGGTTGGAACCACAGGGGCAACCAGACTGATAGAGACAGGTTGGAATTGTACCTGTGAAATGCTGTATTTTTGTTAATAACATAAATTAGAGATGTGTTATTTTGTTATACTGAGTATATTTAGAATAATCTTGTCTTTGTGGGAATACCACAGGAGGCGATAGCTTCAGTAAGAGTTCTGTGGGGACCGAATGCTTAAAGAACAGGAAGTCTGTGAAGCAACTTTCACACCAGCTCATCACATGGAGTCATTATGCACAATTGAGAATTGCATCTTAGGAATAAATTAACTTCATATTCAATCCACCTAAATGTGTCAAAATGTGAGTGAATAAAAGTACACTTGCATTAGCTTTTATTATTTGTCATAGGGGGTTATGGATGTTATATTTAGGAATTAATAAGAATAAAACTCATCTACCTGTCCCAATCCTGAAACAACATCAGTTTCATGTTACCAAAACCTTGAATACAGCATTAACCACTTCGCGACGGGTTGCGCTGCATGGAGAGGGCTCACGAGCTGAGCCCTCTCCATCGGTAGGTCCTTTACTGCATATTGCAGCAAAGCTTACCGCAACACCCGCAATCGGTGCCGCTTTGCCGGCAGCCTCAAGAAGATAGCGCGCATGGGCACGCCATCTTACTGGGATCGGCGCTCCCGTGAGTCATCGGGGGGCGGCGATCTTCTCCATGGTAGCCCGGGTCTTCCACGAAGAACCCGAGGCTATTTTCGTTTAACCCCTTCATTACAATGTCTGATAGCACATTGTAATGAATGAAGAGGAAAATCCCCATATTCTGCCATACTGTTTGGCAGTATATGATAGGATCGATCCAGACAATCTAGGGTTAAGTACCCTAGGGAGTCTGAAAAATAGTAAAAAGAAAAATAAAAAAAAAGTTTTAAAAAAAATTATAATAAAAAACCCTAATTTTCAAATCACCCCCCTTTCCCTAGAACTGACATAAAAAACAGTAAAAGTCATAAACACATTAGGTATCGACGCGTCCGAAAATGCACGATCTATAAAATATGATAACGGTTTTTCAATGTGTTTAACCACCGTAACGGAAATAGCGCCCAAAGTCGAAAATGCACTTTTTTTTGCCATTTTGAAAAATATAAAAAATCTATAAAAAGTGATGAAAAGGTCGTCGTCCTAAAATGATATCATTGAAAATATTATCAAATTTCGCAAAAATGACACCACCCACAGCTCCGTACACCAAAGTTAAAAATGTTATTAGCGCCAGAAGATGGCAAAATCAAAAAAATAATTTTTTTACAGTAGGTTTAAATTTTTGTAAATGTATGAAAAACATTATAAAACCTTTACAATTTGGTATCCCCTTAATCGTACCGACCCAAAGATAAAGTAGACATGTCATTTGGGGCGCTCAGTGAAGACTAATATCCAGCCTACAAAAATGGCGCAAATGCGTTTTTTTCACCATTTTCACTGCTCTGAATTTTTTTTCCCGCTTTCCGAGTACATGGCATGGAATATTTAATACCATCACTATGCAGTGCAATTTGTTACGCAAAAACAAGCTATCACACAGCTCTTTTCGTGTAAAAAATAAAAAAGTTATACATTTTTGAGGTGGGAGGGAAAAATGGACATGAAAAAAAAAGGAAAGAGGCCCGGTCCTTAACTGGTTAATTTGTAAATGGAGAACTTCTTATCCCACATTTGGGCACTACTAAGCTACTTGGGATGAATTGAATACAGTAGGTGTAAAAAGTATTGAACACATCAACAATTTCTAAATGAATATATTTCTACAGGTGCTATAATATGACATTCTCACCAAATGCTGTTAACAACCCAACCAATCCACACCATCAAAGAAATTAAACCAGAATTGTCCATAAATTAAGCTGTAATAATAAGAAATGATAGGGTAAAAGTATGAACATGATAGAATTGGTAAAAAAACAAAGCCATGGAAAAGTCACAAAAATTAATTCACCAACCTCCATGGCCTGAATGCATACTCACCACCCAAGACCCCTTTGCTTTAAAAAGCTAACTCAACAACATTTAGACAGCATGTGAAATACTGGAGAATGTATTCGGTCAGATATACCAACATTTTACTCTTTGGATACTAATGCATGCCATGTATGGAGGCCAAAGGAACTGCATATCAACCCAACAACACACCATGCAAACAGTGAAGTTGGTGAGATGGTGGGATGGGTGTGTGGCTGCTTTTCAGCATACAGTGATGCCAAACTTCGTTATCATTTATAAAAGGATTATAGACAAATGTACCAAGACATTCTTGAAATATGCTGCCATCTACCAGGATGTTGCACATGAAACGAAGGTGGGAACATCAGCAAAACAGTGATCCAGAAATCTCAATAGACAGTGGTAAATTTAGACTAGACAGTCTGAGGAGTAACATCGACAGCAGATGATATTGGCTACTGCTGATGTTCAGGATGTTTCCCCCAGTGATGGCACTGTCCTTATATGGACAATGTGATCAACTGGAGATTTTCCCTCAGTGTCCGCTCAGCGGAGGCCAATACTTTGTATCCATCTTCCATTGCATCCAATGGCCTCTGCTGAATGAATATACGTAGAATAGAAAGATGCAGCAGAAGAGAATATGGAGCTGAAAGAAAGTTGTAGCTTGCTGCATCTTTCAATCCTTGTTTTTTTACACAGTTTACAATGTGCAGGCAGTACAGATAGATTCTTGTAGGTTTGCTCCTGAGTTGAATTTGTATGCAAGTCAGAACTGTATATTTGTATTTTTGTAACCCAGACAGAATATTTTTGTGTCTTTGTGACAATTGCATTTAAAAATTTTTGGTTGTCATAACAACCAGATTAACAATAAAGCTTAATTGCAGACAAACCTTTTATTACTGTTACAGCTGATTATTGAAGTGTCCCTTTGTACTAGGGGTCGTCTGTGAGTCGATGTTCTTAAGTAGGGCGCCGCCTGTATACAGATGGAGCAAAAAGGATGCCTCGTTCACCAGTATATTTCTAAGTATACATTCAACACATATGTTGGGAGCTTTCTGGTAATACCGCTGAGCATATAAACAAGAAGTGATGTGAATGTAGTCCTAAAACTCTGTTATGTGGTTACGGTTTTGGTGCACATTGAAGCAAAATTCTGCGCGATTGGCTTGGTAAATATCCCCCAATGTGGTGTTTCTCTGCTCAGTATACACATCACTGATAACAATGATCTTTGTTTCTATGTTACACATTGTAAAAACATTTACATTACGAAGAGAGGCAATAAGCATTTATGTGATACAGGCTTGGAGTGAAAGAAACTTCCATTAGCTGCCTGTGTCTCTCCGTTGTCTTTCACTCACTCCTGATGATTATTCCACATAGACTTCTATGGACACAAGTAGTCTGATACCTCTGATCAGCAGCTTTTTTCTCCATTTTTACTCTATTATCCACTTACAGTATGCAAAGTTGCAGAATGTATAACATTTTGCTTTGGGAAATAAGGGGCACAGAACCCTGGTTATAGAAGGGTTAAATACTTTTCACGCTCACAAATAAACTTGTCAAAATTAAAACAAAAATAATATATTGATGCTGTGAACTAGTTAGTTTCCCTCATATTGTCATTAGCATCTATACTCATCCATCAAAATGGTCACCAGTTTAAGCTTCTCAGTGAGTAAACATGAGAAAAAGGTTTTTTCTATCCCATGAGGATGTTGACTCTCATCACGGTCATTACTCTTTAACATATTGAAGGGGGTATTATTTACAAGTCCTTTGACTTTTCATATCCACTTTGCAAATAGCAAAGAATGGGAAACATTCCAACATTGCTGTTGAGATAGTTAAAAGGCCATAAAATCAGTTCTTATATTCAACATGTCTCCAAAGGAAAATGCTTAGTGTCAATATACTGGCATTTTACAGTGATGTAGGGACCACCTAAGGTAGATAAAGTAACAGACATGCAATAAGCACTATGCAGACATTTATACTAGTGAATATTTTTCAATTACCTGTATTTATAGGTTACAATCCAACTGCAATTTTTGTTCTTCATCACTGTACACAATGATGCTTGAGTTTCCAAAATAATAAGTTAGGTGTCTGGTGACAGAGAAGGCACTTAGAGCCCTCTCTGTGGGCTGCAGGCAGTCACTCCATCTATGGACTGACTGCATCCTCCTGCAGTCCAAGCACCACAGTATGTTGACTCGGAATTTAAAATTGACTCGGACTGCAGGGGGGTTGGGGAGGTGAAGACTATCTTGTGCTTCTTCTTAAAGGGGACTGTCACCAGATTTTGACCAATGCCTGCTGATAAAGTCCTCCCCATATCACCTAAAATTAGCTACCAGCGAGCACTGTACCATAATGTACCTAATATAGAAATAGCTTTTGTGACTCAGTCAGGCTGGCAGTGAACCACGACCCATTATTAGATTGACAGCTCTTGTGTCTTTTCAAATTACTGCCTTGTACTTAGGGACTGTCTGATAATATTCAACTACAGACATATAACCGCTATGTACACATGGAAAAATGGTATAAATTTTTTTACACAGTGCCTTGTGTTTACTTCATGTTATGTGACCAGAGTGACATTGCGGTCGTTTAGCCATCTAATAATAGCAACTGTACACCTGTAAGTGATTACATGAAATCACAGCACCTCCATGGAGGATGGAGAGGAGTAAAGTCCATGGAGGCAGTTGTGACTTCATGTAGTCAGATACTTCATGGGGTACAGTTTGCTATTGCTAAAGGACCTGAATGATGTCACTCTGGCACATGACATGACCGTAAGAAGGCATAGGCATGGGCAGTATTAGATGGGAGGGGCGGGCTGAGCAGGACACACCCCCTCTGATGCCATATAAAATAAGATAAAGGTTATTTATGTGGATGTAAGCGAAACTATTTTAGCTAAAAGAAGATGTCAGTTAGTTATAGAGCTCTATAGGAACCTGTCACTGCTGTATATGTGGCAAATGTTCACTTTAAGGTCTTTTAATGGTACCAACATCCAGGAGGAGGGGCAATAAAACTATTGATGGGGAACTATAAACACATATTTTGGGGGGCTAAATATGTGGGGGGGGCACAGAATAAAGGATTAGGAGGGGCACTTATCCAATTGAGGGCATGTAGAGGGCACACAATTTGAGAGGAAACATCCACATGATAGGACAAAAATGAATTAATTAGTATTTGACCAGTATTTTTTCAGTGTTTCTTCAGTATTTGCATTCAGTGATATTATTTCTATAGGACAAAAAATTGATCAGTTTTTGCATTGTATAAACAAAAACATTAAATGTAAATACAGGTGAATAATGATGCATTCTGTATTTGTATATAGTGTTTAAAACTCAAAACATTTACCTTGGGTGAGGTTAGACTGTTGAGATGCAGAATCAGCGCTTAAACAACCTTCCCCCCTTGGCCAGTCTATCACACATAAGGTGATGTGTTTCTCTCAGCTTGGATGTATCTTTTGGAATGGTCAGCTGGCTGGTGAGGTTTATGCTTGTCTCTTTAGAACTCTTAGATAAACATGTCCTCAAAAGGTGAGACAAGGCAGCATCCACTGATTCTTCCCAGCCCTGATTAAATAGAGTAGTACAACAATTAAATATCTGCAGTGTAGACATTCCATGGCCCAGCATCCACGCCATATAAAGAAAACCATATAGCATTTCATAGTTTACACTACTTGTGAGTTTATAAGTGTTCAAATATCAAATATAATATTAATTAGTAGTTGTGTCATCTATAAAATACATCTTTGAGACTTTATAGTGTAATAGACAAAAAATCTTGTTTTAATATAATTGTAATGTTTTTACCAGCAACATCAAATAATCCCCCCCCCCAACACTTTGCTTTGAAAGGGAATTCAGTAACAGGTACTTTCTTTTTCACTGAGCTTAAGCATACAGCTCTATCTTAAAGAGTTTCAATACCGGAGCACCACTTAAACCTTGAGAGCAGCCACGCAATGATTTTCCTCCTGTCAAACTAAAAAAAAACACAAAAAAACTAAATTCCTTATTTTATTCAATATGTTCTTATGGTGTTATTTGATGCTACCAGATATTCTGCACAACCATATCCAGATAAGTTAGGAGCAAAAACCTCCCTGAAACAAGGAAGAGGCACAAAGAATAAATACAGGCTAGGCTTCTTAATAATTTTTGACTATATCTATGTGACAAATATGAACAGATAATAGAACTAAAACTAGAAAAAAATGAAGGTAAAAAAAAAAAGAAATGCAGCTTCAAGATGAACAATGATTTTGTACAGAAGTGTAGATTATACGGAGTAACATGGTGATGTATCACTTGTTACTGCATTCCTTGTTCTGCCGGATCATGGTTTTTAATGATATAAATATCTCTTACAATTCAGTGTATCGTAATGCTTCAACCATAGGGTGTTGCACACAGACAAGAGACACGAAGGAAGGAAGGTAGTATTAACAGTATTTACTGGAATGGAAGCAGTAATTTGCTGGTTATCTAAAGATCAAAATGAACAAATTACTCAAAACATTTAGAAGTAATTCCCTGGTGACTATATATCGTATAATGATACAACCTACAATGCAGCAGAAAAGGACCACCCACTATAAAATGATTGTAGGGTTCAGTCTAGAAACATAAAGACTTCATACTATAATGTAAGGAACAATATAAATGCCGCAAAATATATTTAATTACAAGCAGGGCATGGTCGCACACAGGCTACTCTATAAAAGCCTGTTATTTCATATGATTCAGATCACCCAAGGAAAATGCTAACATTACTATTATATCATATGCTCAAAGAATTCACTCCATGGAATAAAATAGATTCATGCGAAATATAAGTGATGTACACTATACGAAGTCTGTTAATTGGTTTATTCTGCTGGAAAATAACACCTACCACCAGGATGAAGGATTGTAAACCGAGCACACAGACAGGCAGTTGTGGTCCCCCCCCCCCTTTGACAGGATCTGCTCTTCTTTTATTTTCTTATGCCCTGTTTTTGCAAAAAAAAAAAAAAAAAGGCTTTTAAATTATGCAAATATCCCTGAAGGGCTCTGTGCTCGATAGGTGTTAATAAAGTTGGAGCCCCTCGGGTTCTAATTTTAAAGCCTTTTTTTGGGGGGGTTGAACATTCCAGCTGTGTGTATGATTTGAGTTGGGGATTACACACCTCAAGTATAGAGGGCCTTAAAGGTTGATCACAAGACAACCGATTCTGAAGGTACTATGGATTGATGTAGAACTGGTTCCTAGAGTTATTTTATCTGGGGGTCACAGGTCTCATTCTGACAGTATGACGGAACTTATCTGAATTACTACTTATCACTCTAATCAATCTACAGGACTGAAAGCCCTTCCTCTTTACCGCTTTATACAGTGTAACACTGTCACTAAAAAAATCTCAACCCCTGCCAGCCTATATTTACTTCTCATGATACTTAAACAAAATTTTGATTTAAAAAAATATTTTTTTTTTCTGTTCTTGTTTAGTCTCAGCATTTCCTTTTGGTTTTTAACATAAATGCCAGTAACATCATCAAGAAAGATGACTCCTGACTGTAATGTGTTTTGTAAACATCTGCTTGTAGACAATGAGTAGTTTTGGTTTTGTCATCTTTTAGCCATCACATATTAAACACAATGATGAGAATTTCTGTATGATGTGCATGGTTTTTATCTTAGACAAAGTTTTAAGTTCCACTTAACTGAAGTTCACAATATTATCACATCAGTGTAGGTTGGCAAACTGCAGATGCCAATGTGCTACCACGGAATGACATATATTACGAGCAAGGATTCAATAACCACAAATGGTGTTATGGAATAAATTATGATGCGCCAAGTTTTTTTTCCTGAAATTTTCTTGTCATGTATTCATAACAATCATTTCCATATTGGAGGCTCTTATATTGTTCAGTTTTGGCTGGAGGCTTTCCCTAACCCTTGTCATATTTCTCTGATGTCTCTCTATACAGCGGGGGGGGGGGGGGGAGTATTTAGTCAGCCACCAATTGTGCAAGTTCTCTCACTAAAAAGATGAGTGAGGTATTGACATCATGTAGACCTCAACTATGAGTCACAAAATGTGGAAACAAACCAGAAAATCACATTGTCTGATTTATAAGAATTTATGTGCAAATTAGGGTGGAAAATAAAGTCACACTCCAAACTCCACTATGGTGAAGACCAATAACTGTTAAATGGCACCAGAAACAAAATTGTAGACCTGCACCAGGCTGGCAAGAATCTGCAATAGGCAAATCAACCATGGTACCAAATAATTAGAAAATGGCAGATGGTACCAATAATTAGAAAATGGCAGACAAGACCACTGAACTCCCTCGATCAGGTGCTCCATGCCGGATCTCAACCGGTGGGGTCAAAATGATCACAAAAATCATAAAAAAAAATCCCAGAACCACATTGGGGGACCTAGTGAAAGACCTTCAGAAAGCTGGGACTAACACACTACGCCACCAGTCACTCCTGCAGCTTCAGAGGTGTCCTCTGCTTAAAACTTGTACATATTTGAGCTTGTCCGAAATTTACTAGAGAACATTTTGTGCATTGGAAGAATGTCATATGGTCAGATGAAACAAAAGTAGAACTGTTTGGTAAAAACACAACTCGTTGTGTTTGGAAAAGAGCGAGTGCTGAGTTGCTTCCAAAGAACACCCACCATACATACTGTGAAACATGGAAGTGGCAACATCATGCTTTGGAAACGTTTCTCTGCAAAGGGACCAGGAGGACTGATCCGTGTACATGAAAGAATTAATGGGGAGATTCTGAGTCCAAACCTCCTTCCATATGCAAGTGCACTGAAGATGAAATGTTACTGGATCTTTCAGCATGGCAATGATCCCAAGCACACCGCCAGGGTAACAAAGGAGTGGCTTCATAACAGGCATTTCAAGGTCCTGGAGTGGCCTAGCCAGTCTGCAGATCTCAACCCCATTGAAAACCTTTGGAGGAAGTTGAAAGTCTATGTTGCCCAGCAACAGCACCAAAATATCTCTGCTCTAGAGGAGACCTGCATGGGAGAATGGGCCAACATAGCAGAAACAATATTTGCCAACCTTGTAAAAGTTTACAGAAAATGTTTCCCTTTGCCATTGCCAACAAAGGATGTATAACAAATACTTGAGATGACCTTTTTTTATTGACCAAATGACCAAATACTTATTTTCCACCATAATTTGCAAATAAATTCTTTAAAAATCAGACAGCTCCCAAATCATACTATAATCACAAAAATTAGGTTACTTTATAAGCTTTCCAAAGTTATGTTACATGTACCACGGGTGCCAGAGGTGGCACTCAGAGCCCTTTCTGTGGGCACTCAGGCCATTGCCCTAATTTCACCAAACAAGACCAAATCCACCAAATCTTCTTGCAGTCCCAAGCAACTTAAGGGATGCTGCTCTCAGCGCTATTTTAAAGCGACACTTCATTGGCTGTTTGAAACTGTGGGAAAAGTGAGAAGGTGTCGACAGAACTGCATTGTCTTTAGAGGTCATGCTGCTGACCCACCATTCTTCCTGGAGAGAATCTACAATGATTGTCTGAATTTATTTGCCCACCTTTTATTAACTGTATTGGTGGCCTTAGGAGAGCCAATACAATTGAATGATGTAGAAGAACTGGTAGCAATAAGTTACTGCTTGAAATGCCATGTTGGCACTTCCTGGTAAATAAGTGGATTTTGGTTGTAGTTTGGGCACTCAGTCTCTAAAAGGTTTGCTATCACTGCACTAGGGGATTGGCCTAGGGGAGGGTAACATTACAGTTTCAGACTTTGCAGACCTTTGTTTTTCTAGAGGAATTAAAACATTTTGGTGACTGGTAATTTTATTTCTATTTTTATTTGATTAAGGGATAGAGCATTAGAAGTTTAGATAAATAATTATACAAAGTAAAAAATCATATTATTAACTATTCACATGTATTTTGGCCAAGCTATAAGGGATGTTCGATGAAATCCAAATATATTCTTATAAAAATATTAACCTTATGCAAAACTCTGCTTTGTCTACTATGTCCAATATGCATAGCAATGTGTAATTCAGATTAAGTGCTGTAAAACACATAAAATCTAGCAGCAACATTAAACCCGTCAAAGTATTTTGCTAGGCTTCCTTTATTTCTGAATGAAAATGAAAATCCTGATGGCGTTACTTTGTTAGAATGAAGATAAATCAAAGAACAGAAATATGGGTAGAAGCAAAAAAAAAAGAAGATGAATGTTCAGTATTACAATGTGCCAACAGGAAACAAAGAAAGAAGCATGTGGATCTATAAACTAAACCCATGCATCGAGTGTCCAAAACCAGGCGTTAACTATAAACTCAAACTTAAAAACTATGCCAGATGGATTAATTTAACAACTCGATTTTACAAGTTACACAAAAAAGGAGTATGGCTTTCACTTCAGTCCTAGAGGGGCCTGCAGTGCAATTCCAGAAATGCATTGTAGGCCCCATTGGCACTAACAGGGGTAAATCGCACCTTTTTTGTGGGTGACCTGCTAAAATTCATTTAGTAGAGGCCATAAAATTGAAAAGAAAAATGAAAAGAAAGGTTATCTGGTTTCACGCTGGCTATAAAACTCTGTGTGCACTGTCATAACAATAATAAGGTGAAGAATTGTATATGCCAAACCGCTAGTAAGGAACCAGTAAATTCCTTTGGAGGTGTTCTGGGTGACATCATAAGCCACATGAGAAGAAGCTCGGAGTGGTCACAGCAAGTATAAGAAACTATATGCAACCATTTATGACTTTTCTTATTGAGTTAGGGTATACTGGGTTGATATTTTTACCATTGTAATTATTTCATTAGCATAATATTGTATAAGCCAATAGCATGATGACAGGCATGGCATTTACTCCAAAGTCTAGTTATTTCTATGAAACGAACAAGATACAGTATTCTTAACAAGGAAATGACACACACTGAACCAAATGACTAGTTAGTTCTTCAAAAATAACTGCACGAAAACGTATCCCTGCAGTTTTATAGTGATTTGTAATATGTAATATTTACATTATACCGCAGTAAATATTTACAGTAAGATATCAAGTGTTGCTACTGCATATCTGAAGTTATAAAAACAAAGGTTTTTGGGGTCAGAGCCTCTAAGTGAAAACCCCACATATCTCATCAGCAGTGACTATGCACATAGAGTTTTCACGATATTCCCCTTCATAGGCTCACCTAACATCTCAGCGTATTATTGTATTGCTAGGTGCTACTTGATTATGTGTCTCAGAATGTTCTCTAATTGTGTATTGCCTTTATCAATCTACTGGCATATTGATTGGTGCCCTACTTTTGCCAGATATGAAGAATATTTTTTTTCTATATTGTGGCAGGGGTTTGCTTGGGATACGCATTACAATATGCACTTACCAAAGTGCACCACATGTATACAGTTGTCTTATCTCATATTTGTGTTTTCATATGTATTTTTTGATCACACTTTCGTCGGACTGTGTGTCTTTTTTGGGGATCGCACGGCTTGGACAGGTATTCAGCAGGGATCTGTGCTGGGATTGTGTCCCACATGTTTGATTTTTGGCGCAGCTGCACTGGCTTTCATGTGACACAAATCTGGGGGCGCGCCGTCAGACAATCCGACTGATTCAAACTGAGCGCTGGATTTAACTTTCAAATTGTGTTGCAAGACAATGCACTTACATGCAACACTTAAAAGATAGTGAACTCTGTCGGACCTGAGTAGGGAAGTGACACATTTATAAGGCACTAAGGCGCACAACCTTAGTGAATCGCGGCACTGTGCATTATCATCGGACAATGCACTTTCAGTGAACTAGAGGGGGAATGTAAGTAAATGTCCACCATTGTGTTTTTTCTTCTTGTTCTTATTATCTGTATATGCAAGGTTATTGGGGGAATTTATCAGGATCTGGCGCATTCTGTGCCAGTCCTGAGCTTTCCCTGCCAGCAAATGTTGCCCTGTATCTACTAATAGGCTCTGGCCTCTTAGTAGATTGTGTTCCCGGATCAATTATATGCCATGTCCTGGCATAGCTGGAAAGAGTCTAAATTCTAAAAAAGAAAGATGCAAATATGCACCCGGCAGGGAAATTGCCAAGCCAACCATTTTTCAAGTATTGTGAAAAGATTCTGTTGGTTGCACAAGTGTCCTCTGTGCTCACTGTCAGCACAAGAAGGAGACACTACCTGAAAATGAGAGATAGTGGGTAACCCAAAAGTAATTTATGTCAATTTATGCTTTGGCAAAAACAGGGGTAGCAAATTGTAATTGACCCTGTGACCTGAGCTTTGGGACCCTTGAAACCGGTGGCAGATTAAGTATACCATATGTATCTGGTGGGAAAAAAAGCCCAGTTCAATACAGCCTCCTGGCCATAGGCAGTAATGTCTAGAACTGACTCAGTTTAGTTTATTAGGCATACTCATTACTAGGAGATAATTATTATCAGAAATGGAGGTAATGATGGCGAGTTCTATAGAGGTGTTGTCTTCTATAGTAATCCTTTCTGTAAAAAATGTTGCGACTGTTGCATTGAAAATCCATACATAATCATTAAGTCTAGATTGAGAATTTTAATGATAATATGATTTTTATTAAATATAGAAAATATGGAATACAGAACATTTTATTGTACTTAATTTTTTAAAAGCTTAAAAACCTGTATAAAATAAGTCATTTTCTAATGACACATTCCCTTTTGGTGACTATATTTCATAGGGTCTTCCTGCATGGTTTATTTTTATTGAATATGCTTTGTTGCCAATGTATATCACAGTCAAAACTGATATTAAATGTAACGCAAGATGAACATTATGCTACTGATACGTCCTGACAGGCTGCAAGATGTTTTATTTTATGTAGGTTGAGGTCATACACTTAGAGTTAATCATGTTTCTAACATTGCTGTTGAGTCTCCAGCCAAGCTACCTCTGACCCAGTGTGTTCAATTTGCTGAAAAATAGGAAATTTTATTGATAATATATGTAATAGGATACTTTGAAGAAGTGCACACAAAAGCAATAGAAAAATGTATTCCTGTATATAAAGCTCTAAAGATAGTTCATGATGAATTGCTAGAATTTAATAGTGTTTATTCTTATTATTTCAGGCCCCCCTTGTTTTAACTCTAGGTGATCTGATGGCTCATACAACATACTGCTCTTCTATTGAAGCCTTTCGCAATCACGGAATAAGAAGCTTCCAACTACCATTTCCAATTGCCACCCCCTCCAATATGGCAGCGCCCCAGACATAGTCTCCATAAAGATGCCTGCCTGCATGGAGAGTGCTCAGCCCACGAGCCTTCTTCATACACCCTTCACAGGATAAGGATGTTTAAGTGTGGGAAGGAGTAAAATAAGTTGCTGCCAGACACCTGAAGTGAAACCTTATAGAGTGAAGGATCAAATATGTTGGTCAACATCATTGGTTTTGTTTCCTTGCAAGAAAATAACTGGTCACTCCTACCAACACTTAACTGTTGTTGCATTGTCATTAGAAATAATCACCTTCACCAACCCAAACTCTTTGTAGTCTTTAAGGCATTGTTCCACTGGTTATGCCACACTAGCAACATTCTCTCCTGTTAGATAGGTGAAGCCAGGATGTTTGCTCCAGCTTGGTACCAATCATGTGACAGTAATGAGTTTTTCTACTGTCAGGTGGTTAGTCCTAGGCTTGAGCAGTCAGCAGGACCCGTTTTCAAGGCAGATAGGCACACCTCCAACAATTTATACCAGGCCAATCTAGCAAAGCATGTGCAATATGGTTATAGGGTTACCAACAAAATAATCAGCAATAACAATAGACATCAGTCTATTACTTTTCATGGAAAATGTCAACAATCATGCATATTCTAACATTGTAACTAAACATATGGCCTGCAAATCACTGTGATTTAATAGGCAATAAATATGCAGTAAAACACATGTGTAACCTCATAGCCATAGAAAATGTACTCCTAAAAAGTTTGTTTTCCTTAAAATGGCCTTATGTTTTCTTTTGCTTGAGTAATATAGTGTCTATAACAGCTTCCCAGAGATTACCAGTCTGTCCTGTAACCAAAGTACAGTGTACAAGGATGTGTTCCCACATTTATCATATGTTCAACAGGGATGGCTGTCTACCTGTTTTGGAGGGTGAACTGGACTATAACTACATGTTTTACTGTGAGAAAGAAGTGCCATGTAGGTGCCATGTCTGTCAGCGCTTTCATTTCCTTGGAATTTCATGTTCTGTAAACAAATCATCTTCTCTGACGGACGCCTTGATTTGTAAAGGTATGTATTTCTCGACTTCCAAATGTAAGCGCTAATGATTTTGCTTTCAACACAACCTCAGACTTCCTTAAGAACGTGTGAATAAATCTAATTTCATATACTGACAAAACAGCTGCACATTATTATGGAGTATATAAACTACAACAGGTCATGTATGCTTTCATTATAGCGGCAGAAATGGATTGCCTATAATGTTATATGTGCTTGTTTTATGATACAAGCAGTTTTCACACACTACAACCCTGGGCATGCAGAATGTAATGCTAGATATTCACTAAACTCAATATAAATGCAACTGCAATTTTAAGTTTCTGTGGGGGTCTAAGTGTTTGTAATGTAAATGTTCACTTATGCTGCTATTTAGAAAATACTTGAATTCCCTGTAAAATAACTATTATAAAGCATCATATTGGTGCAGTAAATCAATTTTGAATTGACAAATGGTTGTGACTTTACTCCTATGCCAAAGTGATAATCGAGCCTATTAACCCCGCAAGCAATAGAAAAATGTATTCCTGTATATAAAGCTCTAAAGATAGTTTGTGATGAATTGCTAGAATTTAATAGTGTTTATTCTTATTATTTCAGGCCCCCCTTGTTTTAACTCTAGGTGATCTGATGGCTCATACAACATACTGCTCTTCTATTGAAGCCTTTCGCAATCACGGAATAAGAAGCTTCCAACTACCATTTCCAATTGCCACCCCCTCCAATATGGCAGCGCCCCAGACATAGTCTCCATAAAGATGCCTGCCTGCATGGAGAGTGCTCAGCCCACGAGCCTTCTTCATACACCCTTCACAGGATAAGGATGTTTAAGTGTGGGAAGGAGTAAAATAAGTTGCTGCCAGACACCTGAAGTGAAACCTTATACAGGCAGTCCCCGGGTTACATACAAGATAGGGTCTGGAGGTTTGTTCTTAAGTTGAATTTGTATGCAAGTCGAAACTGTATATTTTACAATTGAAGTTGTAGACAAATTTTTTTCTTTTGCCCCAGTGACAATTGGAGTTTCAAAATTTTTGCTGCAATTGGACCAAGAATTATCAATTAAGCTTCATTACAGACACAATACAGCTGATCATTGCAGTCTGTGACCTCTGGTGAAGCTCTCTGGATGCTTTACTATAGTCCCAGTGGGCAGAGGGGTCCGTCTGTAACTATGGGTTGTCTGTAAGTCGGGTGTCCTTAAGTAGGGGACCGCCTGTAGAGTGAAGGATCAAATATGTTGGTCAACATCATTGGTTTTGTTTCCTTGCAAGAAAATAACTGGTCACTCCTACCAACACTTAACTGTTGTTGCATTGTCATTAGAAATAATCACCTTCACCAACCCAAACTCTTTGTAGTCTTTAAGGCATTGTTCCACTGGTTATGCCACACTAGCAACATTCTCTCCTGTTAGATAGGTGAAGCCAGGATGTTTGCTCCAGCTTGGTACCAATCATGTGACAGTAATGAGTTTTTCTACTGTCAGGTGGTTAGTCCTAGGCTTGAGCAGTCAGCAGGACCCGTTTTCAAGGCAGATAGGCACACCTCCAACAATTTATATCAGGCCAATCTAGCAAAGCATGCGCAATATGGTTATAGAATTACCAACAAAATAATCAGCAATAACAATAGACATCAGTCTGTTGACATTTTCCATGAAAAGTAACAATCATGCATATTCTAACATTGTAACTAAACATATGGCCTGCAAATCACTGTGATTTAATAGGCAATAAATATGCAGTAAAACACTTGTGTAACCTCATAGCCATAGAAAATGTACTCCTAAAAAGTTTGTTTTCCTTAAAATGGCCTTATGTTTTCTTTTGCTTGAGTAATATATTGTCTATAACAGCTTCCCAGAGATTACCAGTCTGTCCTGTAACCAAAGTACAGTGTACAAGGATGTGTTCCCACATTTATCATATGTTCAACAGGGATGGCTGTCTACCTGTTTTGGAGGGTGAACTGGACTATAACTACATGTTTTACTGTGAGAAAGAAGTGCCATGTAGGTGCCATGTCTGTCAGCGCTTTCATTTCCTTGGAATTTCATGTTCTGTAAACAAATCATCTTCTCTGACGGACGCCTTGATTTGTAAAGGTATGTATTTCTCGACTTCCAAATGTAAGCGCTAATGATTTTGCTTTCAACACAACCTCAGACTTCCTTAAGAACGTGTGAATAAATCTAATTTCATATGCTGACAAAACAGCTGCACATTATTATGGAGTATATAAACTACAACAGGTCATGTATGCTTTCATTATAGCGGCAGAAATGGATTGCCTATAATGTTATATGTGCTTGTTTTATGATACAAGCAGTTTTCACACACTACAACCCTGGGCATGCAGAATGTAATGCTAGATATTCACTAAACTCAATATAAATGCAACTGCAATTTTAAGTTTCTGTTGTGGTCTAAGTGTTTGTAATGTAAATGTTCACTTATGCTGCTATTTAGAAAATACTTGAATTCCCTGTAAAATAACTATTATAAAGCATTATATTGGTGCAGTAAATCAATTTTGAATTGACAAATGGTTGTGACTTTACCCCTATGCCAAAGTGATAATCGAGCCTATTAACCCCGCTCGGCCTGAAGGTAGTTCCATATCAGCCCTGTAGATATACGGTGCTGAGACGGCATCCTACGGTAGCAGGTGGCAACTGTAAATTCTGTGACACCTGGCTAATACACCCACTCTCATTGGTGTGAAACCATTTAGAGTGATAAGCAAAAGGGTTACAATATTTCAAGCATCTGACTTTCCAGCTCCATAACTCACTCACTCTTTGAACATGAGACCACCATCATTTTCTAGAAAATCTTGGATATATCTTACAGAAATCTGGCTAGCACCTGTTTAACATATGCTTAGATATGCAGATTCTTGTCATGTAAAGGCATTGTTACAATTTTGCTTGTGGTGGTGGAACAATATTTTTCTATGAGTATACTGGAAATTCCAAACTGTTCTCACATTTCCTTATATCTAAGTGTGTTATAAGGTTGGATTCCAAGGGAAAGGCCACTGGTTTGAATTGAGGAGCAGTTGCGTATTTGAAGATTTCCAAGGAGAGAGAAATGGCAAAAACATGACAACAGCTCATAACTACTGGTGTTTTGGCCTAGAAAATTCCAATACAAAAAGTGGAAGTCAAAAGACTGAAAATGGCTTGATTGGGAAGATGAGACAAAAGTCAATAGAACGAGCTCTAAGAGTGCAAACTGGATTATTAAATGGATTATTTCCAAGTGTCGCGGTTTGTAGTGTGGTAGCTGAGAAGCGACTTCGTTCATGTGTAATGTCGTCGGTAATAAAGTTAATTTCTACTGGTCTAGGGTCTTCCGTACTAGGAGAAACATTTAAATAGAAGATGCCACGCTCTTCTCAGGTTGCCCTGCATGCAGTCTCATCAATTTAATAATGGGGAAGGGAAAAAAAAAAGTCAGTGGTTAACAAGGTTCTCCTGTTGGCAGACTGGTCATCGCACGGAAGTGGGCGGTGTCCGATACCAAGATTTTGGAGGTGGACTGAGTATGAAGGATGGCTCAAAGGATTGTAAGGAAAGATTTGGTAGAGAGTTGGAGATGACAATGAAGAAGAGAAAGGGGCAAGAAAGTGTAGAATATTAAAGTATTACGCATAGGGTAGGCGGGTAGGGGAATCGATAGAGGGGAGCGCGAACATCAGCTTTGTCCTATAAGCCCGTTAGAAAGGCACAGAGGGTAGACGAATTAGCTTAGCGGCCGTTACAAGTCTTCCACACTATCTAAAGTTGAATTTCCAAATGACTACACCACATTGGATACTGGTAAGGACCATGAGTGAATTGGAGCAACAAAATGAAATTGGGGACTATTTATGGTACTTATCTGGGTTACAATTTTGTTTTTTTTCTGTGTGTTTTCGCATAAATATGTTATAATGTCACATGTTGGTAACCCTCGCGGTAATTATTATTAAACACAATAAATCATTAATATATATATAATATATATATATATATATGTATATATATATATAATTAAAAAAAAACATGGTGGTTTTGGCCTAGAGAAATTCCAATACAAAAAGTGGACAGTCAAAAGATGAAAATGGGTGATTGGGAGGTGAGAAAAAGTCAATAGAACGAGGCTTAAGAGTGCAAATGGATTATAGATGAAGGAAAATGGTGCTAATAGATTTAGAAATAGAAGGAACGTGAAGGTTGGTAGAGATAGCCTGGTGATATGGGGTTTCATAGCAAAAGGCGTAAATACGTTACTATCAATCTGTGGGTGTACTTGTACAACACCCAGTTGGATATGGCAAATGGATAGGGGGTATCGTTTAAAAAACCTATTATGGTTCTTGATGAGTTAAAGTGGCTCCACACAAAGTGTCGTTGCTCACAAAGTGGGCTGATGACAGAAGCATGTTTGGGATAGACTAATACAGTATCCTTATACAGTTGCACAGAGATTACAATGTGCTGGGAAAAGGATTTTGAGCGTCCATAGATATATGAAGCAAGGAGTCCCTTCTTCCCAATGGAACAGAGGCAACGAAACTAATGATTACACCGAGCATGCTGCAGGACTCATTGCATAATATAATCCACATGACTTCACTGAACAACCAGTTTTCTGTGTTAAGCATAACTATAATTTAATAAAAAAATAATAAATATTTATATAGAGATCATCATATTCTGCAGATATATTCAATAGGTCACGGGGTACAGATACAAACAAAAATAATGTTGCTTAGTAACAAAATTAGACATAATTGAAACCAACAGACGCACTGGATGTTTGATGCCTTCCATTGCCTATAACAGTGGTGGCGAAACTATGGCACGCGTGCCAGAGAGGGCACGCACAGCCCTCTGGTGGCACGTGTACCCATTCCTGTTCTATTTCCCTGTAATCACGAAGCTCAGGCAATGCAGGAAAATCTGCCGCTTGCCGAGACTCAGTGATCTCTCTACTGTAGTCTGCATCTGACCGCTCTGTGCTACCTAGTGTGCCTTAGACACAGAGCAGGTCAGTTTGCCCTACAAACCCCCTCCGAATTGAATTCAACAATCCTCATAATTGCCCCTGCTATTGTCATTGTATGGAAGGTAGTGTACTCTCCACGAGATGGCGGGTAGTGCTCCTCGCTGGATGGGGGTAGTGCTACTCGCTGGATGGGGTAGTGTCCTCGCTGTGGTAGTGCGGCGGTAGTGGCCCCTAGCTGGATGGGGTAGTGTCCCTCAGTATGCGGTAGTGTTGTTTCTCACGGGATGGGGGGTAGTGTCCTCACGGATGGGGGTAGTGTTTGTTTCTCACTGGATGGGGGTAGTAGTGTTTCGCTGGATGGGGTAGTGCTCCGCTGGATGGGGGTAGTGCTCCCCCGCTGGATGGGGGTAGTGCTCCCCGATGGATGGGGGTAGTGCTTCTACCGCTGGAGTGGGGGGTAGTGCTCCCCGCTGGATGGGGGTAGTGCTCCTAGCTGGATGGGTGTAGTGTCCCTCGCTGGATGGGGGTAGTGTCCTTCGTTGGATGGGTGTAGTGTCCCTCGCTGTATGGGGGTAGTGTCCCTCGCTGTATGGGGGTAGTGTCCATCGTTGGATGGGGGTAATGTACCTAGTTGGATGGGGCGTAGGTCCCTCGTTGGATGGGGGTAGTGTCCTCGCTGTATGGGCGGTAGGTGCTCGCTGTATGGGGAGTAGTGTCCCTCGCTGTATGGGGGTAGTGTGCCTCGCTGATTGGAGGAGTGACCCTGCTGTATGAGGGTAGTGTCCGCGCTGTATGGGTAGTGTCCATCGCTGTATGGGGGTAGTGCCCCTCGGCTGTATGGGGGTAGTGTCCCTCGCTGTATTTGATCCTGCTTAGTGATATATTGGTGATATTGGTTGTTATATCAGTATGGTGGTATTTATTGGTTGTACTGGTAATGGTCATGATACACTTTATTATATCCCTATAAGGGGGATGTCGGTAATTTAGGTAAATAGCTGGGTTGGCACTCTGCAATGAATACATGGACTTGGTTGCAGTTTGGGCACTTGGTCTCTAAAAGGTTCGCCATCACTGGCCTATACAGATAAAATAGACACCTGCAATTTGCAATATTTGTTATTAGAGCCAAAATTTCCCCTTAGAGAGTGTAGCTGAATATAAAATGGGGTCTCTTACTCTTTGAGTTTTATTAGGAAGAATAGTAATTCAGCCACTTAAAAGGCTTGAACTTGTTAAATAATTATCCAGAAAAAAACATTGTGATGGGTCACTAGCCACCCTTCAAGGTAAAACACATAAGAGATTCCATAAGTACTTGTATTTTGGGATATTTTACAAAGCAGCCACTTATAATATGTTAAACTATTAGGGATGAATTGCAATTATCTTAGATATTAGAGAATAAAGAAAGTGTGAAAATATAGTCATAAAATGATATCTAACACATTATGAAATTAGCATATGCCCCATAACACCTTAAGCAGCCCTTATACAATATGCTTAAAGGGGTTTTACATTAAAGAAAATTTCTCAAATCCCCTAGTGATGTTGACACAAGAAAGATAATTTTTTTGACCCTTTAATTCACAATTTTACTCAGTTTGTATGCTGTTTTTGCTCCGTTTGTCAGTGTAAGATTTGAAGGTGGGGACGGGCTCTCTAAGACAGACAATTCATGATCGATCTCGTTCTATGAGCTGAAAATGTGGTTAGATTATCCGGGTACAAGATGTATATACACTTTCAATTAGCTTACTGAATATTAGTATCTGAACAAGAGAAAGAGAGATGAGAAGATCACAGAAATTAGATCCATGAGAGTGCCTATTACGCAACAATGACAGCTCTCCTACAACACACTAGTTCTGCTGTGCCTTCCTGTTCTGCCTCCCAGATAAAGAACTTATCGGTTGTAGCTTGTACACCCTCAAGTGCTGCCAGCAGGATGTCAGTGAGTGTCATGTGAGCTCCATCCTGGACCTGCATGGAGGGGCGTGTCTAGAGTGTAGAGATCAGAGGAGAGAGAGAAACTCAGCTCCACGGCCGTCACACAGAAATCCAAGATGGCTCCCCAACCCTAATAAGAAGTTACAAGGGCAATAAAATTGTGTAACATAGGACTGATAGAGACAAGTTAGAATTATATATGTGAAATTGTATTTTTGTTAATAACAGTGAATTAGAGAACGTGTTATTTTTTTATCCTGAGTACATTTAAGAAACTTGCTTCGTGGGAATAACCCCTTTAAGAAGACATGCAATTGGGACAGTGTGAGGATGCAGACGATTGAGCTTGACTTCTAAGGTTCTCTCTGCAAAGCTTCAGGTGTTATGCTCTGTATAAACATATGCACTACCAAGAGCTTTGGCTTAATCCTCCTAACAAGACAGAAGAGAATACAATATGAGGTTACACTTTCCAAATGTACCATGAAAGCTATACAGTTAAAAGCGTTTTTTTGTGCGCTTTCACATACCTCTACATTTGTAAAAACAGAAAATAGAAGCCATTCTGATGCTATTTAAATGACAGTTTACAATCCATTCTTAGAGGACCATCTAGAGATACACACTTATGCTGCATTTGTGTGGTTAACAATAAAAATGAAAATCCCTCTGTAAAAAATTTTCAAGCCTCCCATGAAAAATAAACTCTCCAGGATCTCCATCTAAATCATTGCAATTTTAGACGTATATACTGTACAACGGGTACAAACAGTTTACACACTTGGTGGTGTCCTTCAATTAGTAGCCAACATTGAGCCTCTGCAGTGACTCTTGAAAACTTGCTGTTGCAATAAGGTTGAACCCCACGCATCAGAGGATAACTACATGCACACAGCTATCACATAGAATCTCACATCTACATCATTCTGGGTTCCCTAATCATACCCACGGCCACCTTGGATGGTTGCTGATCAGTGCTAGCGCAGTCCTATATGTTGCTCCATTCCATTTACTCTGAGGGCTGTAGTGTCCGAAGAATGGGATGATCTGTGAGGAATTTCCACTATTAGGGTTACGAAAGGTGTTTGCATATATGTTATTTGTAATTCCTACAAAAAAGTGCCTTGCAAATTTAACAGTACTTATTCCTCTGCACCTTGCCAACTGTGGAGTTGCATTCTTTTTTTATCCCTTTGTAAATGATATTATACCAAACAAATATTTTTACTTATTATACATTTTACCTTGATTTTGTCTTATCCATGTAAAAAGCTTAATGGGTTAAAAAAAAACTTCCAAAATATTGGGTTTTGTTCTGATTGTATGGTCTCAAAAATGACTCAAAGATATTTTAATGCAGACCTCGTGGGAACATTCAAGCCCACCTCCATATCTTGTCCCCTCGTCACTTCCCTCGCAGGATGTTATATATGTCTGCCCCACTCCTCACTGGCCACTCCAATGGTACTAGGGACACAGCTCCGCATACAGAAGGTACATTTGATCTACCTACCTTTTTTTCAGTAAAAGTCAGTTTCACTATAATAACTCTTTGGCAATGTGTTCACTATCTCTATCGGGACATGGGGGAGTCAGAAAAAAGGGCTCTGATATCAGGTTCCCTTTAAATAAAGCCTATGGCAGAAATGGCAGACTTCTATCAAGGCTGATAAGTCAAGCTGTAGGTCAGAGTGGGCATAGTTAGAGGCACATAAGCGGCAATGGAGATGAGCAGGTCAAGCTTGATTAACAAAAGAAGAAGTCAAGGAAGGAAAAGCTGAGTTCAAGATCACAGGAACAGTCAGCCAACATGAATGGAGAATACCTTAAAGAGAACATGCTCAGGCAAACACCCAAAACTAAATATATTTCATAAACTGCCATTAGGAAAGCATTGCCCCTATCCTTACATTGTCCATCTACATGCCGTAAACTCAAACAATCAGGTCCAAAAGCTGCATGAGTCATTATCATATTCAGCTGGGCAGCTGGTTCATGAGTGGGACACCTCGTGCTTGTGTCTATAAGGTGTGTTGCGACTCTCTATGTCCTTCCTGGTGCTGGCGCCCTGCAGCCGTGTGTGGATGAGTTACTCCTATACACATGACTGACAACCTGTAAAAATGATGTGACCATTCCTGGTGCTGGCTCCTCACTATGTACTTTGTGGTTCGGTGGCCACATACCTGCAGCCTGTGTGTGTATGAGATACTTACATCCTATATAGGCTGTCAGTCATGTGTATGACACTCATGGTGCTGGCTTCTCTATGTACTTCCTGGTTCTGGCTGCGCAGCCCTCTGCAGTCTGGGTGTATGAGATACTCCTATACACATGATTGACAGGCTATATAATTATCTGGCACCTGGCTGCTGGCTCTTCTATGTGCTTCCGAATTGGGCAGCCACGCCCCCTGCAGCATGTGTGTGTATATGAGTACTACTATACAAATGATTGACAGTTGTATAATGATGTGAACACTCCACGTGCTGGATTCTTATGTGCTTCCTGTTTACTGGCTAGCACGACCCTTGCAGCTAAGTGTGTATGAGATATTCTATATACGGGCTATACACTTGTGTAGCTGACGTCTGTGTCTCTCACACAAACACTAGCAAAGCTTTTCTATACATTACACTACAGACATGAGCAGGGGGAGGAGAGGGGGAGGAAGAGGAACTGGTGGCATCGCCTCTCTCTTTCCATGTGGCCAACTGCATTTACATAAAAAGAAAAGATGATTTTACAATTGAGAATGTATGAATTGATAGATAAAAGGCTGTGAGGACTCCTTGAAAAAATGAAATAAACAGGTAAAGAATGTATCAGAAGATTGTAAAGCACACATACTGTTTTTGTTACTCACAGGAATAAGCTGGGATAAGTTTGTCGCAAGTATTACACTAGATTGTTGTAATCATCCTACTGTTATTTATTACTTCCATGACACAGTTATAGTGAAAAGAGTCATAAAATTAAAGGAGCCGTGGCAGGAACTGGACCATTATCAATGACATACCCATTATAAATGTAATGCATCATATTAAAGGAGACTTTCACATTTACATTAGCAGCAATATTACCAGGTTTAGAGGATTATGATAAGTGACCTAATGATGTGGTTAGTTGTCCTCAAGTAAAGAACATCTCAGACCACAACTACTTTTTTATCCTAGGTCATTTAACTGTGTAGCAGCCCTGAGGGAGGATTAACGAAGTAAAAGAGAGGTGAAAAGATCAGTTTAAGGTTCAATCAATGAATAGCTCTATACATGGGGAATGTCAAGTCAATGAAATTCGCCTTCAAGGTCTGTCTTTAATTTCTTCTGCAATCAAGACTGGTAGTAAAAGCTTGTTAGACATGGGTTGTAGACTGCATACCAGGGAAAAGTAAAGTGTAGTAATGACTCCATTACCAGACCTTTCAAAGTAGAAAGTAAAGCTCGGCCTGTTATAGGACAACGGCTAGAAGTGTTACATAAAAAAGCGCTTATGTGTGTGTGTAACATTTTATTGTGTACTTCTGTCATATGTTAATTAGTATGAAGTGCAAGGTCATGTACATGCAGAATTCCTAGTAGTAGCTATAATAACCATGCTTATACATGAAGCTTTTAAAGAAAGACTGTATTACACAAATCCAGGGAGCTTGCTACAGTATACAGACAACCCCTTTCAGGGTACAACAAATGTTTAGTACTCAAAAATAGACTAGTCATATAGTCTGTATTCTGAACAGAACCTCCCACCCTATAACTCAGAATGGTGACCGAAAGATGATACAAAGCAGTCTATAAAACGCAGCATATAACTGATTGGTTCTAATAAAGGGGACCATATTATGCCGACAAATCCACAATAAATAAATGGTCATACAGGTCTTAAATGCGACCTTACTACAATGGCTGTTTTATCTCTGCAGCAGAAATGATGCATGGACTGATGCATTTAAGATGACAATTATTCAATGCAGAACAAAGGACCCCTGTTCTTAAGATAAGTATGGATCCCAGAAGGTTGATCTCCCAAATAATGAATAAGTACTGTATATGTCAATAGCCTTTAATCCAGTTATTGAACAGTATACTATTTTGACTAAATATCATTATTAAAGTTCCAGAGTACAAAAACATTATTTCCCGGGGGATACGCAAAAAACTTACGGATGTCTGATAAATGTCAAATGATTATCCAGTCACCCGGTGACCCCCACTTCCATTGATTACCACTATGTTTCTAAACCTCTACATATAAACACTTCTCTGCATTGCTCCTATAGGCCACTAGCCTCTTGTTCACTCTTCATATACCAGTGACTATCCTATTCCCCAACTCTTAAAAATGATGGCCCCTCTAAACCCCAAGGTCTCTGGAATGTGCATCTGACATATATAAACACTCAAAATGAATATCATACTATGAAACTTATAAACAAGTTTAGTCCGTAAAAGCATAAGCTAGGTTTTGGTGTTTCAGAAGTGCAGAGTGCAAGGGATAACAAGGGTAGCCAGAAAAGATGGCCACCTCAGCTCACAATGAACAAGCACAAGTTATTTTGCAGTAATAACCACAGTGTCGCGGGACACACCTGTTCTCCCTGCGCCTCTGGCTACCCTCCGTGCCTCACCTGTCCGTGTCCTGGACCGTCAGCCCAGCCTACTACGGGTGGCGTCGGCACTCGAGGTTTTAAAGGGCCGTGCACCACTAATTGGTGCTCGCCATTTCCAGGAAACTGATAAAAGCTGCCTCTCCCAGCATTCCTGCCGGATCTTTGTGCCTAGAGCTCAGAGAAAGCTGTTCCATGCGTTTTGCTGTGCTTTCACATTCCCGTTGTGACCCCATTCCGTTATTGACTCCGTCCCGTGCCTGCCTGTCCTTACATTCCGCTACGTCCCGACCTGCTTCTATGCTGGCCTGTCTTGACCTCCTGCCCACGACCACGAGTTTGCCTGACGACTTTTGTACTATGAATTGGCCACCACCGCAGACAAAGTCACACCTGTTGAACGACCTGGTGGTACCACGCGTTGCAACAAGTTCAACGTGCTTGCGACGGGCTCTGGTTGAAAACAGGGTACCCTTGGACTCCGGTCCAAGGTGGCGGCTTACGTCATCGTCCACGGTGGTACAGAGGATCCACTAATGATCCTGACACACAGTATATAATACTGGCGAACTACCCAGGAGAAAGTGGTGCTTCTCAATGGAGGAGAACAACAGTTATACTACACAAAGATAACTGATTGAGATTTCTCAGAATAAATTTTCACCAAATGACGGGTATAAATACCATATTATCTAACCAAACATGCGACTCTCACATACAGTGAAAAAAAATCCAAAATGTCTATAAGTTCAAAAAAACAGAGACAGTAACCGCTACACATAGCATTAGAAAGGTCATTTTTAAGCTTTCCTGTGTTGGTGCAAGTGGAAACAAATGATTTATGATATTGATGGCCCATTTCGAAAATGTGGTCATTAATAACATTTGTGGAAAAACCTCTTAGATAATGATATTAGGTAATATGAATAGAATATACATGATTTAAACAATATTACGTAAAGCATTGATAAACATATTTGCCAGTCTCGCCGCCCTTTTTCTTTGATGGTGACACATTTCTGTAAATTACACCACAATCAGTAATAGTCCACAGTACAAGCCATTGTTTGTGCAATTAACATTTCTGTAATTCAACATAAACTGGCTTTAATGAAGGTGAATGTCATTACTGGAAAATGCAATTTTCCACAAGTTTAGGTTTTATACAATAAAAAGTCTTTTTGTGCAAGAAGGCATGTGCCTTCCAAAATATAAGGATCAAAGGTGCCCTTGACTATCATATTAGAATGGATAACAATGGGAGATATGCACAGAAGGTAAACACGTACATGCAAAGCTAAGAAAGATGTGAGAGGCAAGGAAGACAGCATGATCTTTTCTCTCAACCAAAAATATAATGAATGAAGTACTGATAAGTTGTGGGTAAGGCGCATTGTGTGAGGCATCTCTGGACAGGTGATCTGTGAGTTTGAAAACATACAACAACACATGTTATGGCCGTGAATGCTGTTCCAGAAAGTTGCGGGGCACACATGATGGAATCTCTGGGGGCACTACTGGCATTAACTTTTTCTAAGTCAAACTATGCTTGCACATTAAAAAAAAACAGGAAATTCCATCCACAGAGTGACACTATTAATGTTCTATTAATCTCAATGCCAAGGATTTAGAGCTGAGGATTACACAAACTGATTACAAAATCTTCAGGTTAGTTAATTGCCATAGATGTTGCCATAGTAGGTTCCTGACCCAGGCTTAAAATGTAAACTGTAAAGTTATAATGTTTTACACAAATTATATATATGATTTCCCCATTTAAAACAAAAGATGATGCCTACTTTGTGCTGCCTCGGCCCCTGATTACATGTGAGCTGCTTATCGATAAATGGATAAAAGAGGGTCAGGACAGACGGAGGAATGGAACAGGTGAGTCATTGGGGGATCTTTAACTCCTACCCCTGACCTGTCCTCTCATATATTTCTAATAAATTCACAACATACAAGCCGGCTCCAAGGCAGGAAGCTGCTGCTCAGCAACCCACCCCTTAAACAGTCTGACTTGTCCCCTGAACGGAGTCCCCTAGATAATGTTTAATAGGGAGCCGTTCAGGAGCTGGAAGATGCCGGGCTCTTTCAGTGATCAGACCTAATGAGCCAGCTCACTGAAAAGAGCCAAACGTTCAATCAACTAATACACAAGAGAGCTCTGTCCCATGAACACCTCCTCTGTGAGCAGCAGCCCCGCCCCTCCAAAGAGTCCGTAGAGTTTGTTTACTACAGAAGACCAGGGCTGTGCAGTCAGAGGGCACGGAAGCAGAGCAGTTACTGACAGCATGAGGTAATCTGAGGAGGGAGCAAAGAATGCTGGATTAAGGCAAACAAAGTTAAAGGCAAAGTTGTAAAAGACTCCTGTACAGTTAAATCTTTAAAGAGGACATGCACCTGGAAAAACACCCCCCAACAAATTAGCCCACCCCTCATCCTGTCCCGCCCCTTTATATTTATTGAGGTCCGGATTTCATTTTAAACTTAAGGATAAAAACACTATTTAATAACAATTCAATAACTATAAAGGGGCTGGGGGACAGTAGTGAGGGGGGCTATTTGTGGGTGTTTTCCAGGCGCAAGGTTCTCCTTAAATGTATTAAAAAGATGCTGCTTTATTCTCAGTTTTCCCAATTATTACTCGTGGTTATGAACAATGCACAGTGGAGTTGACTATTTGAATAAACTTCAAATATGCATTGCTCAAACCAGTGGATATCAATAAGTGCAGATATTAGCCATAAACATGGGTTTGCAAAAAAGAGTGGCCAAAAAAAACACCGGAAATGGCCTTTTTCCACTAATCAAAATAGTGGTTTAAATATACACCTCATTGCTAGTGCAAGCTGGTATCTATAAAGCCAGATATCCCATAGGCAATCCCAAGGGGACAAGCAACGTTAATAAATCTGATTGGCAGTGGAGCTATAGAACTATTGAGGGGGCTACGTAATAAAAAAATAACCCCCCCTACCCCCAATGATCTTCTTGGAAATGAAAGGGTCCAATGAGGTCTCAAACCAGAATGGGGGGACATAACTTTCTGAGGGTGTAGATAATTGGCTTTGTGACTATAGCATTACTGCTTCTTCTTCGTGTTCTTTTATCATAGTATCATTAGTATATAAGGTGGAAAAAGATCGCAAGTTCCATCAGTCCAAAATAGTAAGGATAAATAAATGTTATTCCCCATAACGTGATACTTTTGTGTTTACTCCTAGAAAAGGCATCCAGGCTGTACATGTTACATAGAGTCCGCATAACCAACCTCCTGTGGACAGAGGTTCCATAGTCTACTGCTCTAAGTAAAGGAACTCTTTGTCTATGTGATTGGCAGAATTACGGCTCTCTACCCTAGACGTAGACGGGTGCCCCTTGTCCTGGTCACAGGCTTAGGTGTAATGAGGTTTGCCTCAGCCATCTTTTTCTATAAACTGAATCACACCCAAATTTTGGAATTATAATCTGTCAGTGCATGCCCGATTCCCAGTAATATCTTGGTTGCTCTCTCTCGCAACCATTCCACAGTTTCTACTAGAGTCCTTTTATTAACTGGTGCCCAAAAACTGTCACACATAAATCCAAACAAATCTCTGACTATTAAGGCTAGAAACTATCAACGTAAGTAGTCATTTACTTACACAGCTTCTAGTCATAGTATGCAAATATTAAACTTGACTGGTAAACCCCCCTACAAGGTCATTAATAAAAATTATTAAAAGAAGTGGCCCCGAAACTGACCCTAGTGGAGAACACTTACTTGTTAACGTAACCCAATCTGAGGAATGGCCATAATGACGACCCTCTGCTTTCTATCATTTAAGCCAAATTACTCCAAAATACACGAAGCATTTCCACCCAGGTCACACGTCTCATTTTAATGTACAACCTTTATGCGGCACGTAGCAAATGCCTTGGGAAAAGTCAGCTATTACAACATCCACAGCATCCCTCAGACCAAGTCTGGGAACTTACTTAAGATAAGTCTGACAGAAACCGATCTCTCTAAACCCATGACTGATGCTGGGTTATAATTATGTACAATGAGATACTCCAGGATTAAGGCAATCTTAACAAACACCTCAAATATTTTACCCACAAAGAAAGGTTCAGCGTCACAGAGCTCTGTAAGTTACCAGACTACATTGTTTTGATTGTGTTGTTATAGGTACACAATTTGCTAAGCGCCAGTCCGTGGAAACATTACAGTCATTAGGGGTATCTCAAAATTAAACAATAATGTGTCTGTCACCTGTCACAGTACATAAGTTCAGTGCGAACCGGGGGTGTATGCATCTGGCCCAGTGATTTATCTATAGTAGTGGTTTGCAAAGGAGGAGGCCGTACCTTTCCTTGGTGGACAACTGTTTGACATTCCAAAGATAATTTACTTTATTCTCATGTGTTTCCACCCGGGAATTTCCCTGGGTAAAGATAGTCCAGAAGGCGACATTCAATAGATTATCCCTTTCCATTCATCCTTCACAGGAACCCCATGTTATTACTCAGAGTGGCCAACATGTTATGAGTTTCCTATTATTATATATGGAAAATAGATTTAAGATATTTTGCTCATCCCTGGAATACCAATAGGCTCTCAGTCCCTATTTGCAGCCTTTTTATCTGCGTTTACATGGACAAATTTATTTCTTTCTCTCACATCCTGTAACGCTTTCCACACGTACCTGAAGCTTTTAGCACCACCTTAAACACTTATCTTTTCTCGCTTATGCTTTCCTTACAAGACTAGTAGCACATTGGCTTTATTCTTGTTCTTCTTATTGCTTTTTCCCTATTGTATTTGTTTCTCACAGGCTTTTGTAGAATATTGTGAAAAAGTCCCATTTGGACACCTGTGAATGGCACATAGTTGTCTGTACACTAAGCGGAACGTCATCGTATGAGACTTTGCAGGGGCATAAATATCTAGGTAAGCAACCATGTCATCTTCTGTGGGGCTCCAGCATCTAGGGTATTCATGGATATGCTGTATGTGTGTATTTGTGATATGTGTATGCTCTAAATGTATATCATTATGTGACGTGTATATGCTGTATGTCTGTTGTTATGGTGTGTATACATATATGTATATTTTTATGGAGTAATTGGGGGGGCCATCAAAAAGTTCTCTATGATGGCCCTGCCTCTCTTAGTTATGCTTAACTGGAACATTTGGGGTACTACAGTCTAGTGATCAACAGACTGAACTGAATCACGGCTTTACAACAATGATGATGGAAGAGCAGCTTAGTCTGCATAAGTGTTAAAGGGTAAGCAATCAATCATAATCCCTGCCCAGCGCTCCGTCCATGCAACAAAACTTCACTTTATAAATATGCAAATAGCAGAGCACCTGAATTCCAGGATACACATCTCAAAGGATGAAGACGAGATGACAATGGCTGAAGGGTTTTAAAAGAAGAGAAGCCACAGAGGATTTGTAAATGTAGCAGGCAGCTATATTATGACGGTGGGACCCAAGGTGCAGGGCAGGACCAGCACCTGACCATCATCATGATCTGACAACAGCAAACATGGTCAGTGTGGCACGTTGGGTATCTTAAACGAGGAGACAAGCAGTATGTATATATATGTATAACATTTATTAAAGATAATAGCTCTTAGTCACAAATCAAAATGCAGATGCAGGTAAAAGGATAATTATGATACAACTATGATACTCTGAGAGGTCATAGAAACAACTAGGACACACCAAACAGCAGCCTCAGTTAGGATATGAAAGATCTTGATCTCTTTTCATGTAAATGTGCCATTGAACCTATAAATAATTGCTTTGTTAAAATCATAGTAATAGCCGACACAAAGTCATTTTTAAAGGCTTGAGGTGGAAATGTCACCTGACACCTATTTTGCGACTCTTTATGCAGCTAGACCAGGGTTCTGTGTCAAAAGAAGATAAGAACTTCAAACCGCCCCTGATTGTGGTAGAAGAAGGAGCAGGTGACTCCCCAACATAAAAATTGTGTGCACAGTGCCGCCATGTGATGAAGAATGTAACAAGTTGTAACCAGTTAATTTTACATATTTTAAGGAGAGAATATCAACTTTATACGTAAATCCAAAGAAGGCAGCAGATCGATTAAATATTGAAAGAGGGTGATCTCATATAAGTTTCAGCTGCCACAAACCTTTGTCAAGCCGTGCAACTGAAACGTTGCAGGAGGGGAAATTTCTGGGTTACCATCTAATGTCATGGCAGGTATTGGGAAGAGAATGACCAGTTATGTTAGCTGAAGCGTATAAGTCCTGGAGCCCAATGAAGAAAGCCATATCCAAATGAACAAAAATATAACAATAACTGACAGACATGCCACATTTTATCGTATCACAATATACGACATTTCTCACAAGCCGTTTCAAAATATATTAAGTCAATAATGAATTTGCAGTCACATAGTGATTATTATCTCTTGTAATAAATCATCTTTTTAATAAGTTTGGATAGTGTTTATTGTCCACAAACTGGGGACACTAACTGGAGATCTAAACTAGTTCAGTCCAGGCCAGTCTTCTATAGCAGTTAGAATGATACTTTCCTTAAGGTGGGTAATCCATGAGATGTTTTGCATGAAGTCAGCACCAAATATTTTTTTTTTCATACGGACAAACAACAAAGAAAGTTCATTAAGAGTCTTTCGAATCACTGTAATTACCATCCGTGATAGAACAAAAAAATAGAAAGATTATTGTCACAACCTGGCCTAGAAATAGGAAGTAGAAATTTAATAAACATTATGATACAAACACTTCCAGTATGACTAGTGGCGTGCCCCATAAAGGTGCATTTCAAGGAATAGCATTTGTAAATAGGTTTTTAACAGGGATAGTCGACCACAACTGATTTTGGTAGGACGTTGGGCCGTATCTGCCAGTACTTGCGTTAGATTTTTGGGTCACCACTCTGGATTACCACTGCCACTCCAAAAAAATTTGAGGCAAAATAAAATAAAAAGTTCTCAGATGGGATTTAAACTCGAGTCTTCCGGCGGCAAAGTAAATTAACTACTGGGTTCACTTGGGTTTTTTTTTGGTGTGCCACGGGCGTCAAAAGAAACAACAAACTGAGGTGAGCCACAAGGTAACCACTAGTTGGGAAGGAAGAATTCTTATAAACCCTCTAATGTGACAGCAGAGGGAGTATACCGCTGCAGTGTGGCATTAGTGTCTAAACCATCTACAGTGACAGCACATTGGTCTTACCCCGGCAGTGTGGCATTAGTGTCTAAACCTCTACTGTGACAGCACTTGAGTATTACCCCTGCGGTGGCATTATTGTCAAACATCTACGTGACAGCACATTGAGTATTACCCTGAAGTGTGGGCATAGTGTCTAAACCATCTACTGGTGACAGCACATTGAGTTATACCCCTGCAGGTGGCATTAGGGTCTAAACCCTCTACTGTGACGAGCACATTCAGTATTACCCCTGCAGTGTGACATTGGTCTAAACCCTCTATGTGACAGGCAGAGGGAGTATACATGCAGGGTGCATTAGTGTCAAACCATCTACATGACAGCACATTCAGTATTACCCCGGCAGTGTGGCATTAGTGTCTAAACCATTACTGTGGACAGCACATTGAGTATTACCCCTGACAGTGTGGCAGTAGTGTTTAAACCATCTACTGTGGGCAGCACATCAGTATACCCCATGGCAGTGGACATTAGTGTCTAAACAGTCTATGGTGACAGCAGAGGTAGATTATCCCTGCAATGTGGCATAGGGTCTAAACCCTCTACTGGACAGAAATTGTGCGTATTACCCTGCAATGTGGCGATTAGTGTCTAAACCTCTACGGTGACCGCAGATTGAGTATTACACCTGCCATATGCGACTGTAGTGTGTCTAATACCCTATACTGTGACAAGCAGGACATGAGTATTACACCTGCAGGGGTGACGCAGTTAGGGTCAAACCCTCTGTGTCTGTGGACAAGCACATTGAGGATTACCCCTTGCAGTGTGACATTAGTGTCTAAACCCTTTACAGTGCACATCACAGTGAGTATATCGCCTGGTAGAAACTACACAATTGTTAACGATTTTTATTGTTTTAAAACATAAAAACATAAACAAGCATGCGGTTTGTGCCTCGAAGCTTCACACAAATAGACAATGACAGAGTATGAAGTTTTACAGTCTGCTGTTCATTACAAAACAGTGTTTCTACATCCATTTGTTTTTTTGTTAATTGTATTTTACTGGACATTAGGTTTGTGTTTATGGTATTTTAACCTGACTTTAACATTCATGTGTCATTTGTTCCTGTATGGTGAGGGTGATCACTATGATGTATGCCCGTAATGAGACACACTGTGTGCATTCGTTGGCGTGGAAGATCTATGTACAGGTTATGGAAGTGAGCAAGGGGTATTCAAATTTCTCTCTAGTAGGTTGATGTTATAACACAGGGGTCCCCAAAATACGGCCGCGGGACCACTTGCGGCCCGCGGCGTTTCTAGCCGGCCCCCGTCCCATCCAGCGCCGAGCCCGGGATCCGGATTGTTATTCGGGGCCCCCGGGCTGGCGCTCCAGTAGCAGTCAGGCAGGGGCACCTCCGTCCGCATCCGGACCGCAGAGTCCTGCCCGTCACTGAATAGTGCCGATGCGGCCAGAAACGGCCGCTCGAGCACTATTACTGCAGGTGAGCGTGTGGCCGGAGACAACCCTGGGGAGAGATCATCGCTCTCGAAACCTGGCCTGCGCGGCCGCGTGATTATCGTCACTACACGTCGGACCGCGCACCGCTTCCTAGTCCGGCAGCAGCCCCGAAAGAAGAAGATGCAGGAGCCAGAGGTTAAGTTACAGGGGCGTTTTATTATTTTTTATAAAACAGCAGTAGAAACAGTGTGGCTGCCCTAATATATGAAATTATGGATATGGGGCAATTATAGAAAATATATGGAGGGCAGCATAGGGAATAGTTATGAGGAACAGGATAGGAAATAATAATTATGAGGTGGGCAGATAGGGATAAATTAATGTTCCTATGTGCCCCTCATAATAATTATTTCTATCATGCTCCTCATAATAATTATTTCTATTCGGGAGTCCCTCATAATTAATTAGGTCCTCATAAGGGGTAGCCATAGAAAAATAACAAATGTATAAGGGGCAGCATATGAAATAATAAAATTCTAAGGGGCAGCATAGGAAATAAAAATTATGGAGGGGCAGCTAGGAGAATAATATTATGAGGGGCAGATAGGAAATATTAATTATGAGGGGCAGTATAGGAAATAATTAATTATGAGGGGCAGCATAGAAATAATTAATTATGAGGGGGACAGTATAAGGAAAAGTTAATTAAGTATGAGGGCAGTATAGGAACAATTAATTAATTAATACTTTGTTTTTATTTTTCACACTTCAGTCCGCGCCCTCGCCCAACGGTCTGAGAGGACAGTGATCGGCCCCCTATGTAAAAAGTTTGGGAGACCCTGTGTAATCAGTACTATAAAATATATCATCTAAGTGTTGATTTGATTTTCAGATAAATTATTTTATCATTTCTTTTGGCTTCAAATAAAGTTTATAAAACGCCAACTCCCATGAAGGCAAAATGAAGAAAAAAGTCCACAACAATATTCACTGGACCACATTACTATCTGAAAGCTCAGAGGACAGAAGAGTAATCAAACTACATTTAAATATTGTGATTTACACGTTGTTTGGCGAGAACAAACGCTAAGCATGAACTGCAGGATAGAGATACTGTATACACAGAAAGAGGAATCTCGCTGTGCAACCTTTCCAACACGTGCATAAAGAGACACGAGGCTGTGAGAACCAGCCGGGCGGTTTATAAACAAGCAGTTCTTCACCACACTACACCCTGGGCATGCAGAATGTAATGCTAGATATTCACTAAACTCATATAAATGCAACTGCAATTTTTAAGTTTCTGTGGGGGTCTAAGGTTTGTAATGTTGTAAATGTTCACTTATGCTGCTATTTGAAAAATACTTGAATTCCCTGTAAACTAACATTATAAGCATCATATTGGTGCAGTAAAATCAATTTTGAATTGAAAATGCGTTGTGACTTTACTCCTATGACCAAAGTGATAATCGAGCCTATTAACCCCGCTCGGCCGGAAGGAGTCATATCCGCCCTGTAAGATATACGGTGCGAGAAAGATCCTCTGGTAGAAGGTGGCAGTCTGTAAATTCTGTGACACCTGCGATAATACACCCCACTCTCATTGGATGCGGCGAAACCATTTAGAGTGATAAGCAAAAGGGTTACAATATTTCAAGCCTTATGTTTTCTTTTGCTTGAGTAATATAGTGTCTATAACAGCTTCCCAGAGATTACCAGTCTGTCCTGTAACCAAAGTACAGTGTACAAGGATGTGTTCCCACATTTATCATATGTTCAACAGGGATGGCTGTCTACCTGTTTTGGAGGGTGAACTGGACTATAACTACATGTTTTACTGTGAGAAAGAAGTGCCATGTAGGTGCCGTGTCTGTCTTTTTGACTTTACTCCTATGCCAAAGTGATAATCGAGCCTATTAACCCCGC